>CM066170.1:35336186-35523686 GCA_033629205.1 Lithocarpus polystachyus
ACTCACCCTCCACTAGATACTCCACATCATCGTCACAAGCATCCTCATGTGATGGAATCAGGTCATCATCTCCCTCACTTTCAGTTTCCACCTCTCCATCAATACATGCAATCATGGTCCTTTTATTTGGGCATTGTGAAGCTATATGACCTACTCCCAAACAACGAAAACACTTAATATCACGATTACGAGTTTAGGATTCATTTTTACCTTTATTGACACTGGAACCTTCATCTCTCCTTTTTGGTAGTTCGGTTTTGGACTTGAAAACAGCCCCTTCGTCTTTCCTCCCATTTGACCTCCATGAAGTAGAGGAGCTCGAATTTTGAAATGACCGAGTTCCTTTCCTTTTAAGCTGTCGTTCCACCTTTATTGCCATATGCACCGTGTCCTCCAACTCCACGTAGTGCTGCAACTCCACCATATTGGCAATGTCCCGATTCAGCCCATTCAGAAACCTTGTCATGGTAGCTTCTCTATCCTCCTCTACATTAGCTCGAATCGTGGCAATCTCCATCTCCTTATGGTAGTCATCCACGCTCCTATAGCCTTGAGTAAGATTTTGTTATTTCTGATACAAATCCCTATAGTAATAACTAGGGACAAACCGCCTCTTCATGCTGGCCTTCATTTCCTCCCATGTCTCAATAGGCCTTTCACGGTTTCTCCTTCTGTTCATCACAAGTTAATCCCACCATATAATAGCATAGTCAGTAAACACAATGACAGCTAGTTTTACCTTTTTCTCCTCGGAGTAGTTGTGGCAATCAAAGATGAAATCCACCTTCTTCTCCCACTCCAAGTACACTTCTGGATCATTTTTCCCTTGGAATGATGGTATTTTCATTTTTATGTTTCCAAGGCTTCTGTCAATCCCATCTTGCCATCTTAGATCTCTTCGGAATCCTCTACCACGCCTTTTGCCCCTTCGCGCAAACCTGCCCTCATTGTTCCACAAAACTTGATCCTCTTCATCTTCAAACTCATCCTAGTGGTAGTCATCAGAATCATCCATGCGCGCATACCTTTCTTGCCTTCTAGCATTAGGGGCTCTTTGGGGATGCTCCTTACACAAATTAGCAATATCAGTATCTTGCCTATCCAACCGATCTCGAATCTCATTAAACACCACGTTCATGCGTTCAAATTGTTACTGCATAGCCTGCAACATGATAGATGTCTCCTCCCCTCCTTCCTTATTTGATGTTTCACCTCTGCAAGACATATTTTTAAAACTACGAAGAAATGTTAGAAATAATTCCTCACAACACTCCCTCACGTGTTTGCACTCAGATTATGTCACTCCCACTCGTGTTTCACTCTTAAATTGGCTTTTTCCCGATATTAGTCTCACACTCTTTTGCCTTTTTCCACTCGTAGCTTCCCCTTTTCAGTTCTGCAATAAACTAATAAAGTTGATCAAGAAATTCAACTTGTAATATTTAAACAAATACCAACGGCAAGAAAATATGACAGAAACAATAAATCAAAGAAAATAGGACAAAAGAAAACAATATTTTGGATTGAGAGAACTGAAACTAAAAACAATATATTTTCTTCTTCTTCTTCTTCTTCTTCTTCTTTTTTTCTGGAAGCTTTTCTGAAGTCTCTTTTTTTTTTTTTTCTTTTTTTTTTCACGTTTTTTTTTTTTGGAAGCTTGGTGCACGATTTTTAACCTAGTGCACGTCACAAAATAAGAACAAGGAATATAGAATACAAAATGAACAAGATAGGATGATAACAAGAAACAAAAGATAAAAGGATAGAAAACTGATTTTAGAACCTGAACTTTGATACCAAATGATGCGAACCTCAATCGACTTACTTTGAGACCCAACAAATAATATTGGAATATTGCCCAAGAAAACTAAAATTCAGATTTTGATAAAACTCTAACCCAACGTTTATAAGAGAAACGCGAACCAAATGTATAAGTAACAGACCTTGACCCAATGATTATAAAAGAATCACGAACCAAAGGTAAAAATTTGAACATCACAAGGAAAAATCCTTGATAAGTTCACAGTTCTTGAAGAACCAAAGAGAAGAGCAAAGCCTCACCTTTTTCTGATTTTTATTCAATAATCTCTTCTATTACAATGAGTGCATGCTATTTATAAGGCCTGACTGAATGTAGAAAATATAAAAAACGTACTAAATAATAAAGCCCTAAGTAAAAGCTGATTTTGTCTGAAAATAGCAGATCCAAAATAGGAAAATAGTTAAAAAACGTTCTAAATAATAAAAGTCTAAAATTAAAGAAGATCTGTTCTAATATTAGAAGATCTAAATTTGGAAAAATATTTATTAACTGATTTGGAGTTGGAGAGTCAATCAGCCACTAATCCACGCCATAAATAACGCCCAATTAAGCCAGATCAGCCATCAATAGCTTGTATTAAATTTATTATACCTTCATCTTCCTTTGGGCCCCGCCTGGAATGTCCTGCCTTAGAATCAGCCCAAATCTCTTGAATCAGCCCATTAAGTGCTTCTTTGATCTTCTTGGATCTTGCTCTTGTAATTGGCCCAACTGGAACATGCAATGGATCCTTGAATACTTGTTGATTCTCATCATGTTGATACAGGTTGATAGTGGTGTATAAAAGCTAGTTTATTATATGAGCAAGTCACTACATGAGACCGAGATCCGATATTTACCACTCGAGAAGGCCATTCTGGCAGTGGTGCATGCCACACATAAGCTTCCCCACTATTTCCAATCACACACAGTCGTTGTCTTAACCCAACTCCTACTCAAGTCTCTGTTTTGAAGCGCTGACTACACAGGGAGGATTGCAAAGTGAAGGACGATCCTAGGAGCTTTTGATATCAAGTACATGCCTCGCACCTCTGTCAAGGGTCAGGTCCTCACTGACTTGGTGGCTGAGTTTGCTGAAACCCCGACAGAAGAAAATGAGGAGCGAAACATGGATGGAAATTCAGTTGGCGTAATCTCCTTACAAGAACCTTTGTCTTGGAGGGTCTATGTTGATGGTGCGGCGAACCACAAAGGATCTAGAGTAGGGCTAGTCCTGATGTCTCGTAAGAATATCACAATTGAGAAATCCTTGAGATTAAGTTTCTCGGTCACAAACAATGAAGCTGAATATGAAGCTCTGCTGGTTGGGATGACTATGGTTCAGAGGATGGGTGGAAAGGCAGTGGAAATATTTTCTGACTCAAGACTGGTGGCAGGTCAAGTCCGAGGAGAATTAGAAGCCAAAGATCCTAGAATGCAGGAATATTTGAGCTAGGTTAGACATTTACAGTTTGAATTTGAGTATTTTAATTTATCACAAGTCCCTAGAAGCAGAAATACACATGCAGACTCACTTGCCACGCTGGCAACATCCTCGGCATAGAGTTTACCTAGAGTGATCCTTGTGGAAGATCTAACTAGACCTATTGAGGTAAGAAAAGATGTGGTCCCTATCCATCAGATAAGGATGGGACCTAGTTGGATGGACTATATTATGCTATTCCTTAAAGAAAATGTATTGCTTAAGAATAAGTTCGAGGCAGACAAGGTAAGGAGAAAGGCTCCTCGGTTTTGACTGTTCGAGGACCAAAAGTTATATAAGAGATCCTTTTTTGGCCTGTATATGCTGTGCATACACCTTGAAGCAGTTGAGCTACTTTTGGAGGAATTACATGAAGGGATTTGTGGAAGCGACATAGGGAAAGATCTTTGTCTCATAAGGCCCTCATTCAAGGGTATTGGTGACCAAACATGCAAAGGGATGCACAAGAGTACATGAAAAAGTGCGATCAGTGCCAGAGATTTGCACCAAACATCTGTAAACTAGGAGGAGTCCTTAATCCTCTGTCCAGCCCTTGACCTTTCGCTCAGTGGGGCTTAGACCTTGTAGGTCCTTTCCCCAAAGCTGCAAGGAATAAGAAATATTTGTTGGTTGGTACGGATTATTCCACCAAGTGGGTTGAAGCTGAACCGCTGGCAAATATCAGGGATATGGATGCCAAGAAATTTTTCTGTAAAAATATTGTCACTCGATTTAGAATCCCCTATACCTTTATCTCAGATAATGGACCTCAATTTGACAGTCAAGCCTTTAGGAGATACTGCTGCGACTTGGGAATAACTAACAGATATTTCACTCTGGCGTACCCACGGGGGAATGGACAGGCCGAGGCTATAAATAAGGTTATAGTGAGTGGACTCAAGAAAAGTTTGGATGATGCGAAGGGAAAATGGGTGGAGGAGCTATCACACGTCCTTTGGACATACTAGACTACACCTCATAGGTCCACTGGGAAACCCCATTTTCAATGACTTATAGGGCCGAGGTTGTTATTCTGCTGGAGACTAGATTCCCCACGCTGAGGATGAGCTCCTTCACTCCAAGCAGCAATGATGGGCTATTGGAGAAGAGTTTAGACTTAATTGAAGAAAAAAGAGAAAACACCATGGACCAATTGGCCTATTATCAACATATGCTTAAATAAGGGTATGATGCCAACGTGAAATTAAGGCCGCTGGCGCCTGGTGACTTAGTGTTGAGAAAGGTTGTGGGTTCTGCAAAGAACCCAGCCTGGGGAAACTTTGGGCCCAATTAGGAAGGACCATATCATATCACATCAGTGGCGGGAATAGGTGCATACTACCTTGAAGATCTAGAGGAAAAGGCTGTACTGCGCCCCTGGAATGTAAATAACCTGAGAAGGTATTGTTATTAATAAGAGCATATTTTACCATGTCTGAGTGGGTAATACTTCTGGACATCTATTCAAATATCAAACAGAATCTTGGTCATGCCTGGCTCCTTGGAACACATACCTTGGGTAAATTAATACTTCCTAATATCTATTCAAATATCAAACAGAACCTTGGTCATGCCTGGATCCTTGGACCATATACCTTGAGAAAATTGATATCTTTTGATCATTTTTCTAAGTATTAAACAATACCTTGGTCATGCTTGGCTCTTCGGACCACATACCTTGTATAAATTAATACTTCCTAACATCTATTCAAATATCAAACAGAACCTTGGTCATGCCTGGCTCCTCGGACCACATACCTTGGATAAATTAATACTTCCTGACATCTATTTAAGTATTAAAAATAATCTTAAATATACATGGTTCCTTGAACCGCATACATTTGTAAATTCATATTTGATGTTTTTCTTATTCAAGTATCAAATTGAATTGGCCACGTTAAGTGGAAAATATCATTATTATAATGTCATGATCAAATAAATATTCAAGAACATTATTTAAAGCATTTGAAAGTGTGTCCATAATTCGGTTTGAATGTTGAAATAAGGGAAATCTGGTGCAAATAGATGCTTTACCATCATAGATGTCTTTGAAGTTTAAGTTGTACTTGGTTAAGTTTATGAACTTAATATGTTTAATTTGCTCTGCTATTGATTGTGCGAGGCACAACAATTATGATGCCCTTTATGCTAAGGATCAAAGGGAATCATGTCTCATCTTTGAAGTATTTAAGTATTGAATAATGTAGAAATTATGCTAACGTCATTACAAACATCACGGATACAAAAGAAAAGCTTGTAATTATCATTGATCTGTGCTAAGTTACAAGTATTGACAAAAAAAAAAAAAATTAGAACAATTCATTGTTTCATTTTTATTACAAGTTTTTCTTTGGGAGTCTTGGAGGGTTGAGTAGTTGCTGCTGTCGAGGATGCGATGTCTTTACCCTTAGGACCCTCCTTGGCAAGGATGGGAAGAGTGGCCAAAACTAACTCCATAATTTAAGAACCCACCCCTTCCTTGGAAGAGTCCTTGGGCACGTCCGAGGACTTGGTAGTCACGGTCGCAACCTCCTTGGTGACTTCTTTGGCTTTGTCCAGTTGACTGGCCTGCTCTGCCACCTCTTCAGGACTGTTGGAAGGAGGAGGGTCCTTGGACGAGGCCTCTTCAATAGGACTCGGGACGTTGGGGGCTACATCATCTGGGGAGGCAGAAGAGCCTGGTGCCCAGATTGCAAGGGGGTAGTAGATGTGTTCTACCTTCCTAAGGGCCGAGGAAGCCTCAACCCTAGCCCGATTGAAAGCTTCACTCTACATTTGGGAGCAATACACCCTACATACCCTCGTGACCTCGACCCTGAGGGTTTCCTTGGTCTCGGCTACCCCCACGTTGTAGCCATCCAGTTTCTTCTTTAGCTATTTTATTTGCTCCCTGGCAGCAGTGAGCTCGCCCTCGACCAGGCAGAGTTGCTTGCGCTGAGTCTCCACCTGCCTCTCAGCATTGTCCACTGCTGCTTTGGCCCTCTTTTTGCCCCTCTTTGATTCCACGAGCTTGGCATTAGTCTCTTTTATTCTTTTTTCGGCCACCTTGAAGGCCTCGACAGCTACAATTCTTCTGCTCTCCTCATCCTTCATTTGCTGATGGGAGGCATCTACTAGCTCCTCTACCTTGAAAGTGGCTTGAAAAGCCTACAAAGGAACATGGTGGTTAGTAACAATATATATATATATATATATATATAAAGTCTGACTTAAGTATGAAAGGTTTACCATGGCAAGGTCCCTTTTTAAGCTTAGAAACACTTCGTGTTTCTTCATGGTCCTTAGATCGACCATGTCTTCGTGCAGTAGCAGAGCTTGCTCCATAGCATCTGCTACATACCCGGCCTTCCCCTTTTGGAAGTCTCTGATTGAGGAGTTGGCAGGGAGGGGGGACCCATCAAGTACCAAAGGAGGGTTCCAGTTTGGAACCCTGGTGCGAAGGTCCTGCCCCTTGTCTCCATGCACCTCATCCCTCAAGGGCTTTGTTTGTCCAATTTTTATTATCTTAGGCCCTTTTTGGGGCTCCATCTCATGGAGGAGGCCCCTCGGCCCTCTTCCATCACGTCCTTTCCTTTTTGTTCTCTTTTTCTTTTCTTGTCAGCCCCTTCTTGCTGAGGGTCATGAGGAGGGGGAAGAGGGGGGAGTTTGGTTTGGGGGGCCACCTTTGAGACCTTCCCCCCAACTTAGGACTCCATCACCTCCAACAGACTGGTCCTAAGCTTGCGCTGTATCCTCATATCTCCTTGTGTTTGGCTCGGTTGGACAGTAGGGGAGTGACTGGAGCCCTCTGCAGATATTTCTGGAGTTGAGAGGCGGTTAAAGACTTCAAATTCGTCCTCGGATTCGGAGATGTTCACTACTTCTTCCTCCTCCTTGATGGTTGGCTGCGATGATGTGGCTACCTCCTCGGCAATTTGTTGAAATGGCAACTCTGCCTTGGGTATGCCTTCGAAGATTAGACTGGTGGAGAGAACTCCTTCTAGGATGGGGCTAGGGAGTAGGCAGCCCAGGGCAGCTACGCTTATTCGATGCAGGCGGGGGTCTCACGCCTTGATCACGCACTTCGATGCCTGGAAAGCGGTGGAGATAGGAACGTAGTTCAATATCAAGTGAACCACCCTCAGTTGGCCGTCTGAGTGAACAAACTCCTCGGCCTTCAAAATCTTGTCCAAACTATTTTGGTTCACAAAAGTGAAGTTGGGGACACCTGCGTTCTTATCTGGAAAACCATTAAGTAAAAAAAAAATCATTAGCAACAAACAATTCAAGTCAAAAGAATTTTCAAGTACCAGTAGAAACAAGAAAAAAAGAAAGGGAAGCAACTTTGAAATTATAAACCTAGACCTATAACCCCACCTGGTTGCCCCTCTCTTGTCAGGCAATGAAGGCCGTCATGCCATTTCCCCGACATGATCAAGAAGTCCTTATTTAGGCCCATGTTGGACTCAGGAAGGCATTGGATAAGCCCAACCTCGGGGTACCTAGATTTTAGATAATACCCCTAACTCTTGAGATGGTGGAGGTTATAGACTCAGTTAACATTATAATGGGTCAATCCTAAGCCCATTTTTTTGTTAAGGGCATCTACACAACCTAGTATTCTGAACATGTTAGGCACACATTGGGTAGGAGCTAACCTATGGGCGATGAGGTAGTTCCTAGTAACGGCACCCATAGGGATTCTCATCCCTCCCTTTATGAAGGTGATCATTGGGATCACTACTTCTCCCTCTCGCCTTAACGCGTGCTATTCCCCCTCCTTATAGTACCTAAGGCCCACTCTTAGAAGAATCCTATACCGAGCCCTAAAACTCTCTATTCCCTTCTCGGAGTCTACCAAACTCTTAAATCTACCCATTTCTAGAGAAGGGTTTGGAAAAACTAAGAAGATTGAGGGAAGAGAAGAGGGCCGAGAAAGAGAAAAGTACAGAGAAAGGACAAATGTATGGAAAAACAAAGTATAAAAGTTTGAAAAGACCTACAGAAAGAAAGAAAGTGACCTCGGATAGGCTTTTTGTACTTGTGAGGGCACGAGTGAACTAGGTAAGTTGGCAGGTTCAGTGTATGTATGCAAGAACGAAGTGAATGCTAAGATAAGATAAGTGATTGATTTGAAAAGTATTTATACCAAAAAAAGAATCGGGAGCGGGAAAATTCCCGCTCAGTACCCCATAAATCCTCAGCCGTTGATTTCTCATCACACCGTAGAACGTAGGGGACAGGGAGCCATAAAATTTTAATGAAGACGCACCTCAAACACCGAAGCGTTTGGAGCGCACCTTGGGTAATTAAAAAGGAGTCTTCACAGGAAGAGGTGGGATGCGATGGGTTCACGGCAACTATAGGGATATTGAAATCCTTCTTTCTTCCCGAAGCGTCAGAAAGAAGTATCTTGAGGGGCTATTGTAGGAGCATTGGGCCTAGAAGTTCATTATCCATGTATATGTTGGGCCTAAGGCCTAAGCCAAGGGTTAGAAGTCATCTGAGGATGGGTAAACTTTATTAAGGGAATCTGTGTTAGTAGATAAAAAGTTAGCTTTGGATGTAGTGACCCAAGAGGGAGTGTTGAGGATGAATCACACCTCGGCTAACCAAAGTCGAGGTTCGTGTAGGTGGTCTGCCATTTAGGGGAACGTCCCAGAGAGTCCTATTGGTATGGATAAGTATTACAGAAACGTATGGTAGGGAAGAGTCCTAAAATATCAAAGGAGAAACTTCTATCATCGCATTAAATACTTTACAGCTAACCCTTTAACCACATTAATGTGGAAGTGATATCTAAATAGTGTTTTTCAGCCTTACAGCTATTATGTAAAGACTTTCGGAAGATGCTGATGGGACAAGTATCAACACCAACCATTAAGCCTGCACATGGAGGGCAAATGGAAGAAAGGAAGAGAGTATAAAATGGAGGAGATACCTAGAGAGCAAGGAATTGGAACAAGAAAGAAAGAAACAATGTAGCAACCTAGAACTAAATTTGTAATTAACTTGTGAATCATTATACAGAAACTAGTTTCCTTGGATTGAGCCGATGACGTTTTTCTTTGGATAAATCTATTCTGTCCTTATTCTTTTGGTTGCATAGATCTATTGTATTCGTTCTCAACACATTAAAGCTCAGTTTTCCTAATTTATTCTCTACAAATTCATTGTTTTGGGCTTTTTGGGCCTAGGTCTATTTATTTTATGGGCTAGGAATCTGAATTACGTCCTTACAATATATATATATATATATATATATATATAAGCTATCTAATTTCTATTACAAACTGGAGGCCGACTGGGGCCATCTGGTTACAAATGTAAAACTGGTTGGAGAATTACAAATGCAAACTGTCATTTTGATTACAAGTGAGAGTGGGAGAGAAAGAAATAAACTAGGCTTGAATCAAAACTTGCTTCAGACTAGAATGAGGGCTGCCTTATATAGGGAGAAGGGAGCCTTGGATTTTGATGAAGATTGATGAAAATCCAGAGAGTGAATTGCTTTAACTGAGGTGAAAACCTTTTCCACCGAAAGCAATAGTGATTCTGAATAATTGTGTCGGGTACTGTTCATGAATAGTGACTTTTTACTGTTCATGAATAGTATTCTATCTCTTGTCTTTAGTGTCGGCTGGGTGCTAGGTACCGTTCATCAACGGTGACTGATGCTGTAGATGAATAGTGGCTTGTCTGAAAAACTGATCCTTCAATAGTGACAGATGCTAACCAGAGTTACCAATTGCCATTGTAGGCATCGTACCAACTAGAATCATCTTCCTGGGATTCCCAAGGAGGGTCATCATTGCAGGGGTGCTCATGGAATGTAGTGAACTTTCACAAAGACTACAGTAGATTAATGGTTAAAAGTTTGGACTCATACCAAGAGTCAAGAATTGTCTGGGACCGCAGTCGGAGATCCATGGGAGCAGAGGAATAGAATCATAATATGGTCTGCCAGTGAAAACTAAAATTCTTCCTGTACTACCAACAAAATGATAATTTTTCCAGAGCTCTTTGGTGACTTTCCTGATTTCGTTGCTGAAGAAGTTTCTCCAACAATCGGCTAGGGCCTTTGGATTCCTGTAGGAAAGGAACGTATTGCCTTCAAGCCAGGGACCTTGGTGAGAAAATCCACCAATAAGAACTAGATGTTTTGATGGCTGGACAGTTGCTCATTCATTCATTTCCCATTTTGGAAGGGTACTCCAACATCTGAGAGTTACATAAGGGCTTGAAACCCTGGTGACTGTGTCCTTGATGATGGAAGGAAGCTAGCTGACTTGGTTGTGATTGGTTAGTCTTAGAAGCCTGACAAAACCATATTAAAACATTTGTGACAGCCAATGAGGGTTCATCTGGTTATCCTCTTCCTCATCTTCTAAGAGATCATTGTAATTAACTAATAATCTTGGAAAGGGGTGCTTGGCCCTTTCATAGACTCTGAGACAGCTTCCAAAATATGCATCCCATCTGGATACTGTGAGGGCATTTTCAGCTGTATAATTAAGGTTGGTAGTGTAATCTAGATCTGGGTCATCCGGATCATAGTACCTGGTGGTGATCAAAACTCTGAAATGTTGGAACCATAGATCAAGTGATTCAGACATAGCCTTACTTCCTAAAATACGGACCTGTATTTCAGAAGGTAAGTTGGCAAATGCACTTCTTACTGAGGCTTGGGTCTTAAGACTTAGCCTAGCAAAACATGTGCCCATAAGGACAGTCTTATCCTTTGAACGGATTTCCTCTTTGCCAGAGAGTAGACTGGTGATGTGATCATTTCTTTCCTCAAGGTTTTGTAAATGGTTTTTTAGGGTCTTGAGGGTTCTTTGGAAAAGATCGGTATTATGTAGGATGTATGCTGAATGGAGAAGATCAAGGATTGTCTTAGTAGGGTATGGGAAATTTGAGTTTATACCATAAGAATCTTTGGCCAAATTTTCTTCTAAGGTATACCTAAAGGTATCTTCTACCATGTTTCCACTGGAGAGTATTGGTGTGGGGGTTTCTTGGAGGGATATGACTGTGTTTCCACTAGAATGTGCCACTGTGGCATATTCCTTAAGGGATACTGCTTCTGGGTTTGAAGAAGCGCCTTCATGCATTTCATAAGGTTGTTCTGTGAACCTTGTGAACTGAGGATAGTCTTGGATAGGAGCCTTTCCTTTATCCCTGTTTTCTGCCATCTTCCACTGACTAGTGGGGCTTGGGGGTTTTTTCTGGGTTTTTTCTGGACAAGCAAGATAATTTCTTGTTATGCATTTGCTTGAGAAAACATTTTCCTTTAAATCATGCAATGTAATGCAAGAAATATCTTTATGCAATATGCATGCTCTGTGGGGAATTAACACAGGTTTCTTTGCCTGATTCATTTTGGAAGGAATAATGATTAAATATCCTGGACTGGTTCCATGGTATTTGGGATTGATAAGGATTCCTCCTTGAACTTTGGAGATGTTTAGATCTTGGCTAAGGGTTCTATCCTTAAGATTTATGCTGGGTTGTAACCTTGTGGAACTGAATAAGCTTTTGGGTTTTGATAACTGGATCCTCGATCTGTTTAATGAGATTGAGAATAGAATCTTCCTTTTTGCTGAGAACATTAAGAATTTTGTTTTTGTAGCAATTATCTTTGCAAGCTAAATCAATTCTAGGTTCACTAGAAGAGCTGTAGTTTCTAGATGACTCAGAGGATGATGGCTGGTTAATCTCATGATCGCTAGAACTACTTGTTGACTCACGTTCTATATGGTCAAGTTCTAGGAGTTTGAAGATCTTGTCTTTACTGGGTTGGTCATTAATAAGAGTGTTTATGAGTGTCTTTGCTTCATCCTAACACTCATTTCTAAAGTCTCTTTTTTCCACAATTAAATCATTTTCCTGATGCCTTTGGGATTTTCTCATATCTACCCGTGGACTTGGACCTAGAGGGTTTTCTTGTCTTGTAGTAATCAGCATCTTTGCTGTAACCTTGCATTCTATGATACCTGGTTTTAATCCTTTTCCTATATGGTTTCTCAGGGGATTCTGGCCTCCTGTGTTTTGACCTTCTTTTGGAAGATGCTATTGGTGGTAAGCCGTATTGTGTGCAAAAGGTTACTCAACTGGTCGTAAATCCTTGCTGTGATGTTGCTGGGTTTTCCTATGAAGTGGTTTATGATGGTGTAGATTAGGGTATTGAAACCATCAGGGATTCCTCTTCCTGAGGGATCCTTAAAAATGGGGATACCTTCCTCATTTTTTTGGACAGCAATTTTAATGTCTTCCTTAGAGTTTTCAGTGAGGCAGTTATTCCACCATTGGAGCAACTTTCCTGTGAAACCTAAGACAATGAGATCAATCACTTCAGGGTGAGTTTTTCCTTCACTAAGGTAATTGTTAGCGACCGTCGCTATGTGTTGGATTTTATTCAAAATTTCTTGTTCTGATAGACCATCTATGTTCTATTCATAAAGTTTTCCTGAAGAAACTGAGAACTGGTTACTGACATTCCTTTCTTCATATTGGAGATCTGGAGGTGTAGGTCTAGGATACCAATTCTTGGTCAAACTAGTTGAGGGTGGTTGGTAAAGCCTTTTAAAATTTAGATCCTGGAACTGGCTTTGTACTTGTTCTATCTCCTTTTTATTATCTGAGGAGGTTCTGCTAGAACAATTAGAGGTTCTGTGGCCCTTTAAAGTGGTAACCTGTAGACCTTTGCTAAGTGAAGAGGTGCTTGGTTCTTTCTTTACTAGCTTCTGAAGTTCTTCTAGTTTCTGGGTGACTATCTCTAGGGCTGTGACATCTTTAGGTCTAGTACTAGGCGGCTTTGATGTCGAAATTTTTACTAGGGGTTTCTCTATGATAGGCTTACTAGGACTTTCTGGCTGGAGGATGACCTTGTTTTTTAGCTTATCTTCCACTCTATCAAGCTGTTTTCCTATCACACCTAAACACTAGTTGGTGTAATTGTTCTGCTCGATAACCTTTTTGACAATTTTCTCTTCTCCAGAAGGAAACCTAAAAGGTGTGGCAGTAACATTCTGGTTCTTATACATAAAAGTGATGGCCGCTACTGGGGGATGGCTAGCTTTGACAACTTTTTCGGTGTCTTCTTTGACCCAATCATTTTTTGTGAGGACACAAGTCTTTTTGTGCCACATAAAATATTTCTCAAAGTAAACAAAGAAAGGGATATTTTCTGATACATCTTTCATAAATTCTTTCCAAGCATTAAGAACTTCAACCTTTTGTTCTTTGGTGTGGTTGGCTCTATAGGTTTCTCGTTTAACCCGGTTCTGTCCTGAGTCAAAGTCTTTTCCTAAATAATCCACATCTGGTTTAAAATCCTTTTTTAAAACCTTAAGATCATAGTTCTTAATGTCCTCCTGATATGGGTCCTCCATATCAGTTCCTGACGGTGATCCTAGCTTTTGACTGTTGTCATCATCTTGATCAACAACTGAGTCTTGTTTGGCTGTATAACAAGGTGTGCTAATCTGGGATCTGGTTTTGACTCCTTAGAATTCTGGACCTAAGTCTCTTCTAGATCTAGGAAATGGTGCTAGAGGTCTAGAGGAGCTAGCTTGGGAAATCGGTCTATTCTTGAGGAAAAAGAGTGGTTGCTCGTTTGGTGAAGGAAATCGGCTGAGATCTATTGGGGATCTAGGCCTATAATCATCTAAGGGTGATCTGGATCTAGAATTGTCAAAACTAAGCCTAACAGAGCCATCTGCTAGTTGCTGGACAAAGTCTAAATCTAAATCTTGGTCTGGGTTTTGGATCTGGAGAGGGTAGTTCTTATTCTGGAGTTTCCAATCTTCTGGAAAGGAAATCTCATCCCATCTAAGGGTTCTAGGAATTTGGATTTTTGCTTAGACATTGGTCTGAATAAGAAGTGTTTCTCCCATCTTCTTTCTATCCAAAGCACCAACATTCATATTTGTCTTGGTACACTTATAATACACTCTGTATATAAGTGCAATCTGGCTGGTCCCTGCATCATGAGGGTTCCATGGGTCTTGATATTCAAAGTTAAGGCTTTTATGACGTTCGGGTCATGAAGGTGAACTGTGAAGTTCGGAAAACAGTCGAAATGGACTAGTCCGTTACTTAGACTGGTTTGAATAGTTCCTAAGAGACTGTCATTAAACCTTATATGACGGGTATCTCTAAGGGCTAACAAAACTGAATTATTCAATCCTGATCTAATGAGAGGTTTGATTCCGACCTGGACTAAACCTATGTGCATAAAATGGTGTCCTTTCTTTATGTGGGCTTTTATCTAGGCTGGACTAAATAAGTAGCACGTCTCATACTCCTTATTTATTCCGTAAACTTGTTCTATGGTCCTAATATGGAAATCTGTCTTGAAAGTGTTTAAACCCCAAGAAGATTTATAGAACTCTTTGGTGGGTACCTTAGGGAGGTTCCAATCTCCTAACTTAAGGTCTATGTCTGACATCTCATATTCTTCACTGTGAATAACTCCAGATTCTTGTGGAATTTCTAAGAGTGATGTGGATCTACTAACTAAGCTGGAGGTTGAGTTACTTCTAAAAAATTTACTCATCATCTTGGCTATCTGGTAGGGAAACACAATTAAAACCTAATTATCTTTATCTCCAAACAACTGGATCTAACCTTAGTTCCGACAACAGGGTATTCACACTGAAACAAGGTGCCTTCACAATGCACAGTTAGCCTCTAATTGCCTTTTTCTCCTAAAACGCCCGAAAACGCCTAATGCCTCACTCCGGCTAAACGTCTAAAAGGCGAACCAAGGATTCCAAGGACTGACCGGACTATAGGACAACACTGGTAGGTCTTACACATCTCAAATAGTCACCTGTAACAGAGTTTGGGGCTAAACACAGGGATAAGAAGAAGCAGATAACTGGAAAATAACTGGGTTAGCTTGAACAGATAACACATAATGAAAGAATAAATAGAAGAAATAACTGAATCAACAGGTAAGTGAGTAGAAGAAGATCACAACACAGAAATACACAATAGGAGTATAGTGAGAAAACGCCATGAAAATAATGTAAGAAAATACTGAAAATATCTTTGATAAACTGATTAACTGAGGCAGTATAACCGGTCAAACTTTAATTATCTTGAAAACAAATGTAACTTACAAACTAATCTGCCAAACTTGGCTCTGATACCAAAAGGGGGTAAGTTACAGGCTAAGCGGAAGCTGTCAGATGTCGACTGGGGCTATCCAATAGGGGGTAAGTTACAGGCTAAACGGAAGCTGTCAGATGCCGACTGGGGCTATCTGATTTTTATTACAAACTGGAGGCCGACTGGGGCCATCTGGTTACAAATGTAAAACTGGTTGGAGAATTACAAATGTAAACTGTCATTTTGATTACAAGTGAGAGTGGGAGAGAAAGAAATAAACTAGGCTTGAATCAAAACTTGCTTCAGACTGGAATGAGGGCTGCCTTATATAGGGAGAAGGGAGCCTTGGATTCTGCTGAAGATTGCTGAAAATCTGGAGAGTGAATTGCTTTAACTGAGGTGAAAACCTTTTCCACTGAAAGCAATAGTGATTCTGAATAATTGTGTGGGGTACTGTTCATGAATAGTGAATTTTTACTGTTCATGAATAGTGTTCTGTCCCTTGTCTTTAGTGTCGGCTGGGTACTGGCTATTCATCAACAGTGACTGATGCTGTAGATGAATAGTAACTTGTTTGAGAATGCTTGTTTCTGAATAGTGACTAGTGCTATCCAAGACTTGCTCTAATCATCTTCTAACCTTTAAGCATCATTAGGATCCTGGGAATCCTGGAACAGAGGATCATTTGAATCAAAGTTTGCTGAGGCTTCTGAGGAAGTAGGAGAACCTTGCACCTGTTCCTGAGACTGTAACTCTTGTGACTGGAGAAGTAGCTGCTGGGCAAGATCCTTTAATTCTTTGCTGGACTTTCCGGCAAAAGATTCTAGGCTAGACTAGGATCTTGTGACAATATTCCTTTGAACTAGAAGGGGATAATCCTTATGAACTTGACTAATGATTGGATCAATCTTAAGGGAATCCCACCACTTAACTGAAAATTCTTTGTTTAAAAGATTTCCTTGAATGTCATAATTCCACATACTAATCCAATGAATCTTGTACCTGGCCGTCATGTGTAGGATAAATGGAAACTGGGAATTATGGTTTGTGAGCTGGACTCTTGAGCTGAAATACCTGAGGGTATCCTGAAAGGATTCAGGCCAAATGTGAGGAACTGGTCCAAACATTTCCCACCACTTGAGGAACCGTGTTGATATTGGACTGGAGAATTTCTTGTCGAACATTAAGAACCATGAATGGTCAAAGTTCTTGTTCTGGTAGAAGAGGACCTTTTCAAATGCATCCATGTAGTCATGATAACTGTAATGGAGACTTGAACCTGTGATGGACTTGAGTCCCTTGAGAGTCTTTAGCAAAGAAGGATGTTGTCCCCAATCTTTGCTACTGATGAAACTTGTGATTATGAACTTGTGGTAAAGGACTACTGAGGGGTCCCCTTTGTTCATGATATTCTCAACTCGGGTAGACAGTTTCTTCAATATCTGAAACTGTAATGGGTCTATTGAGAAGGTTACATTGGTGAACAGATAGCATAGGAATAGGTAAGGATTGTATTTCCTGAACTATGCTATCAAAGCATAACTGATTCTTACCCTCAAAACATCTCTTGAAGGGATCTATAAGGATGTTCTCAATTTCCCCAAGATATTCAGTGATATTCCCTTGGTTGTCCTTAATTTGAAGGATTCTACTTCTGGCTCTTCTCTGTCTTACCACAGTTTGAAAGTATTTTGTGTTTCTATCTCCTTGAAGGATCCATTTTGTTCTAGCTTTTTGAGCCCACATCAATTCTTCCCTATTCAGAAGGTCCTCTAACTCATTTCTAAGAGTTCTTTCCTCCTTAACATCCTAAAGAAAGTTGATGGAGCTTTGGATATGATGCAGGTGAGCTTGCTTCAATTTTATTTCACTCTCAACTTTCCCAAACACATTTTATTCCATTTCATAGCTTTTCTTCTGACACTTAAGAGTTTGTTCCTCAACTATTTAGCTCTAGAACCATTTGATTTAAAATCCCAGGCCTGTTGAACCATGTCTCCACAAGTTGAATGGGTAGTCCACATGTGTTCAAATCTAAAAGGCCTTTTCCTAAAGGGGGTTTGGTAGTCAAAGTCCAAAATGATTGGGCCATGATCTGATCTGATAACGGGAAGGTTTCTAAAGGAGTAAAAATGGTACAAAATTACCCACTTAACACTAGCAAAAGCCCTATCTAGCCTTTCCATAACAAAATCATTCTCCTCCCTATTATTCATCCAGGTAAACCTTTGCCCTGTGGCAACAAGATCACACAATTGCAGATCTGTAATCACTTGTTGAAACAGATTAGCACCAGCAATATTACGTTGTGTAAAAGAAATTTTTTCATCCCTTGACAAAACTTGGTTAAAATGTGGTAGAGTTTTTTTGTTGAAAATGAACAATATGCTAACCCTACTATTAAATCTTAGATCAGGCTTGTATGCATGAATCTACTTTCATTGACCTTTTATTCTTTGATTCAAAATTCTCATCATTCTTTTTTTTTTTTTTTTTTTTTTTTGCAATTTTATCAAGTCAATTTTTTTTTTTTTTCGCACAACGCAACACAACCCGATACAACTCTTAACCAGTTTGTTAGTTCTATCTACAAAGTGAGAAATACATACCCCTGTGAGCTACAGGTCATGACCCACAAATCAGAATTTCTTGCAACTGCATAGAGCCTAGGGGTAACAGTCACCAAAGAACGAGACAGACTCCTGAAAGCATAGCAGATAAGAACCCCCAAGGACACTACAAAGCTCTGTTGATGACACAGTTTTTAATAAAATCTTCCTTTAGATGACATTCAAGATTTCATTTCCCACTTGACACCTTGGAGTACTCCTTCAGTGTTGCTTTTACATTGAAACCTATGATATGAATGATAAGAATTCTTTGGGCCCACCTTTAAATTTATGTGACTATTGGAGCATTTCCAATATAATTGCTATTGCTAAAAACTCATTTTAAAGCATAGGATTAGTGGTACAAAAAATTTAGCAATTTAATATCACAAAAAACTACTTTATTTATTTTACTATATTACAATACAAAACACCTAATATCAGTAGTTTTATATTAGCATTCAACATAATAATATAATATATAAATAACACAATAAAATAATATATTTACTATAATAAACAACAACCACCACCACTAACACAATAAAATAATATAACTTTTAATAAATTTTTTTTTACCATCTTAGCTATAGTGCACAGCCAAAGATGGTTGTGCAGTGTCTTTGGCTATGCACTGTAGCTCAACAGCCAAAAAATATGGCTTTTGCTCCACTGATGCATTATCCTTTTGTTATATTTAGTTGCTAAATTTAGCATTTTACCTATTTGCCTCCACAAATGCTAATGCTCTTAGCAACTCATTCCGAAAAAAACACACTACAACAAGATTGCTATACTCAAAAAAGTCTACTGTAGCTCAGCACTTATATATAAATATATATATATATATATATATTAATACTTCTCTCTCATTATTCTCTCTCTTTTCTTCTTTCTTTTTCTCTCGCTGGTGTCACTTTCTTCTCTCTTTTCTTCTTTCACCAGCCTTTGGCTTTCTTTCACTTTCTTCTTTCACCCTAATAGGAAAAGATTGAGATTTTGGATTTGGGCTTCAGCAAAATCAAAAGAAAATAAGTTTGGGTCTGAGCAAAATCAAATGAAAGGAAGCTAAATAAAGAAGATGGCCGGAGCAAGGGCTGCAGAGAGAGGATGGTCGAAGCATGGGGTTGTTTGTGGGTGTGGTGAGTGTGGGGTTGTGGATTTGTGGAGGATGGCCAGAGTGTGGTGGTGGTTGGTTGTGGGTTTGGGGAAGTGGGGTTGTGGGTTTGTGGAGGATGGCTGGAGCATGGTGGTAGTTGGTTGTCAGTTTGTGGAAGTGGGTTGTGGGTTTGGGGTTATGGAGGTGGTGTGTGTGGAGTTGTGGGTTTATGTGTTTATGGGTTTGCTTCATAGGAAAAGAGAAGAAGAGAGAGAGAAATGAATAGTTTTTAGGTAATGTGAAAAATAGAAATTTTGATTTTAGGTGTATTATAAAGTGTGTTATTAAAATAGGAAAAGTAGCTTTCTCAGTTTAAAACTAACAAAATTATTAGGTTTAATATGTAATTGTCTTAAATCTCATAATTTCATTTAAAATTTTCAAAGTTGTAGAGTTTAATCTAAAACTACTAAAATGTTACAAGTTTAAGCATGTTAGGTAGGGCAATTTACAATAAGGGGGGGGGGGGGGGGGGAACAAAGAGAATGAGTAGAAAATACCCAAGTGAGTTCTTTTGCGAATATTGATACTTCATGACAAGTGGAAGAATTTGTCAGCCTTTGGGCAAATTATAGTAAACTCACCTATGGTTTGACTCATTTGCACCTTGCCTACTTATGGTTTAAAACTTAACACTTTGTTCACTAGAAGTTACCTCCGTTATTCTTCTGCTGTCCACCTCTGTTAATTTTTTTTTTAAGACTAAAAAAAATTTAAAATGAATCAAAAAGTTAGGGTTCGAATTTTTTACAAAAAAACAAAAAAAAGGATGAGCATTAAAAATGAAATTCCTAACAATTACAAATCAAAATATTTGAAATTAAAACTAATACAAATCAAATGCCTACATATCACAACAAAAACAAGCAAAGACAACACAAGATCAGAGAGAGAGAGCCCACAGATCACAATAAACACAAAACAAAAGTTCCACCATGGGTATGGATTTGGTTTAGGACGAAGAGAGAGAGTGGGAAAGGGGGTGAAGCTTGAGGTCATGGGTTCGGTGTAGATCAGAGAAAACAGAGAGGGTTTAAGAGAGAAATTGTTAGCCATGGAGATCGGTGAAAGTAGAGATGGCCATGGCTCCAATGAAGCTTCGGCCATGGAGATTGGTGGTGGATCAACCATGGGTTCTAGTCATGGTGGTCTTGGAGATCGGTGGTGGATCAATCATGGGTTCTCGTTATGTTGGTTTTCGAGATCAGTAGTTGATCGGCCGGTGAAGTCTTGGATTTGCTCTTCTCTCTCTCTCTCTCTCTCTCTCTCTCTCTCTCTTTAAGTTGCTGCTTGTGTGTCTGAAAGTGTAGGATTTTTGAAATTTATGTTAATCATGTATATAAGTGTAGTTTGTAAACAGTTTTTGAATTTGTATTTTGCTTGGATTGATTGGCTCAAGAATGTTCATACTAGAGGAAGTGTGATCTTCAACCAAAGTTTTACAAATTTTAAAAATTTGTTTTTAGATCTTATTTCTCTTATTGTTTTATGTTTTTTTTTTTTTTGGAGGAGAGAGACATAAAATGTGAGAAATATACATATTTAACCTTGTATTTTACAGATGTGGATAACATAAGACTAACGGATATAACCTTAGGTAGGCAAAGTGTTAAGTTTTAAGCTACAAGTAGGCAAAGTGCAAACGAGCCAAACCATAAGTAGGTTTATCGTAATTTGCCCATCAACTTTTATGCCCTTAGAAAGGCAATTTCTAGATTATGGTTTTTAGTCAACTCAATTGGTGAAGTCTCATATTGTTGAATTAGAGACTAGGGTAAAGAGCAATTATCGTTTGCCTAATAATAAAGAACAATCGTCATGGAACTGACACAATAAATTCAAATCATATCAAATCTATAAGTGGAGGGGGGATGCAATTGATAAAGTTATGGATAAAATCTGAAGGGAAAAAACCCGACTAGTGAGTAAAATGGGTTAACTTGTACGGCTGTACCTGATTTGAGCCTTTTCTAAATATATATATATATATATATATCACTTTTTTTTTTTAAATTATTAGAAAGTAATATACAAAGTTGAATATTCTTTCTTGGTGAAAAGAGAATTACATATAATTTTTTAGTTCCCTTTAATGGTAAGCGGTCTTTTGAGAATTTATATAACCACAATTGCTTCTAAATCAGCTTCTAGCATTCGAAGTAAAATTCTAAATTACTAAGTATTAATCTTGTCTTTTGCCTAAGAATTTGGAATTATTGTTGTGCACTTGAGAAGTTGGTTATAGAGATTTCAAGGTTATTTAATTCATTTATAGAGTAGTCATACTCGTAAAATTTTAATTAAGCTATCTTCTCCATCTTGCCTTCTATAATTAGTACCCACACCACCAAATTAAGGGACTTTACTTTCAGATTATTGATTTCTCCTGCAATTATATTAAAAATTGTGAGTAGTGAAGAGTTGCAGAATTTTGAGAGACAATGTTTAGAGGAGATATTAGGATGCTCATAAAACATTTACTCCTAAATCTTTAAACACATTCACTTATATACATTTGTACTCATCAAGTTCTTCATCAAATTCTTCAAGACACTACACCAAGTAAGTTACATAACAACATACGATGTTTCGCGCTCAAACAGAAAATTGGTGAATAAAAAGGGTTCAACATTGTGAGAGGTATCGAATTCACCATCAAAATGTTCGAAAGAGATCTTACATGCAGGTAAAATGTCTCAACAATCCCAATACACATATAAAAGAATAAAACACGATTCACCCTATTGGATGATATATAATATCATTCGTGCTGAGGCACAACTCGTTTGAGATCTCACGTGCATGTACTACCTACCCATCTTAATTATTTTTAAATACTAAAAAAACTGTCACAGCGCGTGTGCCGTGTTCACTAGATTTTTAGATAGAGAGAGAAAGTTCAAACTTGAAAGAAACATTAAAATGGTCCAAGATGTCATATAAACTCTGTTTTCCTTGAACCGTGGCAAGTGGCAACATATGTATCCAGTGGTTTCACTTGTATCCAGTGAAATGTTCCTTTTATGTTCACCCATTAACTGTTATCTCTAACGGAGTTGGACAAAAAGTTTGAATGGAATAAATTTAAAATTTAATAAAAAATTTAATTGAATAAAAATAAAGTTAAAGGACTGAAATGAATTTCAATAAAGTTTTGAAAGTGCAATTTATCTTTTATTTTATAGTGTATTACAATAAAAAATATAAATAAAAAAATTACATTAAATATGGAATATAGAATTTTATCTTAGGGTATTGATAAGAAGAAAAACAAGGAATATTATGAATTTATTCATCTGTAAGATAATTAATAGCTTTGTATGGGTTGAATATAAATTCTCTATTCCATATTTAATTATATTTTTTCTATTCTATTCAATCAATTGTAATATATTACAGGATAGAATATAAATTGCACCTTCAAAGTTTGATTGAAATTCATTTTAGTTTTTTAACTTTATTTTCGTTCAATTAAGTCTTTTATTAACGCTTTGTTTGTTTCGAAATAAAATATTTACAAATGTAAAATATTTTACAAGTAAAAAATTTTACAGTAAAAAATTTTCAGTAAAACATTTTCAAGTGTTTGGATTGTCCTGAACACTTGAAAATAAAAGTACAAATCAGCCATCACCAACCACCACTTGATGCAAGCATAGACCAACACCGAATGTAAGCACAAACCACCACCAACGGTACCAAATCCAGATTTCAGATTAGGAAGAAGGATAAATAAAAAGAGCCATCATTGCTGGTGCCACCAAAACCCAACACTTCAAATCACCACAATAGCCACCCGCACCACCACAACAATGAGAAGAAGAAAATAAAATCCAAGATCAATGATAAACCTAACCCAATTGACCACCATCAGCACTGGAACCCAACCCGAACGCACCACCATTGAACCAATGAACCATCGATCACCCAACACCATACCTAGCCACCAAACTCAAAACTAAACCTAGCAACGCCATACCCAGCCACCAAAACCCAACACCGGAACCCACCTAACAACTCAAAACTCAAAACTAAACCCAGCAACACCAGACCCAACCACCAAAACCCAAAATCAAACCCACTACCGACGACCAACCTATCCAGATCTGAAAGATGTAGCCTGAAAGAAATGGGCTGCCAGAGAGATCAATGCTGACCGCCTCACCACTCACCAGTAAGAGTCCCAATGGACTGCCAGAGAGAAAAGAAAAGAGAGGACGGAGAACTTGAGAGTAAGAAGGGATAGTAGTCGTGGGAGAGGGAGAGCAAAAATTGAGAGGGACTGAGGATTGAGGAAGTTGAAGAATCGGGTAAGAGGGAGGAGAGAAAATGTAAAATATTTACCAAAAATTTAAGTGTAAAATATTTTACACAAATTTGCCTTAGTTGAATTAGTTGACTGAAAATATTTTACTTTTGACTAAATATTTTACTACAAAACAAACACGGTAAAATAAGAAAATATTTTCTTGAAAATATTTTACATCAAAACAAACAGAGCATAAGTTTCAAATTTATTCAATTCAAACTTTTTTTCCAACTCCGTTGAAAATTTTTTGTTAAGTATGCAATTAACTAATCAAAAATTTGGAAAAAATTCTCACACAAAAATACTTTTATTAATTTTACAGTTTTTTCATGTGAGAAAAAAAAAATTTAATAGCTATTTTTTATAAAAAAAAAAATTGGACAATAGTTCTGAATTGAATAAATTCTAAATTTAAAAGCCTCAATTGATGAAAGTAAAATTAGAGAACTGAAATGAATTTTAATAAAAAATAAAGGGTGGAATTTGCATTTTACCCTATATTATATTTACATCTGAGTTTTTATATGTCTAATTATTATATGAAAAAATGAGATAAAAAGTGCTCGAAATGGGATAAAATGATTTTTATCCATGGCTCAATTGCTACCCACAAATTTCAAGACTATTATTATTATTATTATTATTATTATTATTATTATTATTATTATTGTAAGGGTAAAAGGCCCAATTCCAGCTAATGAGCCGTGGGCCTGTCCGAAGAGACAGTCCATCCGAGGACAGTAAATCATGAGGAAAGTACCTGATCCAACTTCTCTCTGAAGTATAACTCATGTAAAGGAAGAAAGGAGTGGTCCGAGGAGCACTGCCTGTTCGGATGATCAAAGGGACGATCAGGATGGATGCCCCAACATTGGTCTTGATGTTTCCAGAAGTTCCCCTGATATATATGGGTAGAGAGGACAAGTGGCAGCAATAAGATATTATGTAAAAGGCTACTACCACCACATTTATTATCCTGCAGCTAACCCTATGGCCGCATTAATGGTAAAAAGATGTCTGAACAGTGATTCTCACCCTTTACAGCTACCGTGCAAAGGCTTTGGGGGCAGGTTGATGGGACAAGTATCAAGAAATGACCACCTAACTGGCACGTAAGAAGGACTGGCTTATAAATAGAGCCGGAGGCAAGGAAAGAGGGTATCAAACAATCGGGAGAAGAAGGGGTGTAACTGAGGAAGGGAGCAAGAAAGAGAAAGATACGAGTACTCCTAACATTTGCCTAAGTTTTCTCCTCGGACCAAGCCGAGAAGAACCCTGGGCCATTTTCAGCACTTCATATACTTAAGCCTGGCCATAGTCACGTTTGGGCCATCAACCCACTCGTTTTCGACCAAGTTTACTCAACCCACTCTCTACAAATTCATTGTAAGGGTACTGTTCGCGTCTTGGGCTAGAGTCCATCTCACTTGTAGGCCCATCCTGCCAAATTGTGTCCCTACAATTGGCGCCGTCTGTGGGAAAGTTAATTGTTGAGTTGGTGAGTTGAGGCTTGAACCATGGTTGGATCATGTCCTAACAGAGCGGAGTTAGACGGCTCTCAGCATCTTGATCACTTTGTGCACCTTGAGCGTGAACGGGACTGTGAAGGGAGCGTGCATACCGTGCATACAGGAAGGAATCAACATCGAAATGAAGATGGTGGGTCTTACCAGGACGCTACTAGGGAGATGCAACGTGAGATTGATCATTTGAAAGAGAAGCTGTGCCGTGCGCGAAGGAGGCGTAGTCCATCCAGCAGTCCGTTCGTCACCGATAATTCTTCTGGGGATGATGAGGATGATGACTACAGACCTCGGTCACGTACGCCCCCTAGTGAATCCTACTCTCATGAGGAAGAGCACTACCGCGACCACAGGGGTAAAAACACTTCCTCAAGAGGTGTAGGGAATGATGCAATGAATAGGGCACTTAATCAGATTTCTAAGTCGCCCTTCACACGTAGAATCGAAGCTAGAAGCCTACCTCGGTGTTTTACTCAGCCCATTTTCACTGCATATAATAGACGGTCCGATCCTGTGGAACACGTAAGCCATTTCAATCAGAAGATGGCTGTCCACTCCCGGAACGAGACTCTCATGTGCAAGGTGTTCCCCTCCAGTTTGGGACCCGTAGCCATGAAATGGTTTGATGGTCTTGCTGCCAATTCTATCGGATCCTTTCGAGCGCTCACTAAGGCCTTTTACTCTCGGTTTGTTACGAACACTAGGGCCCCTCGCCCATTAGATTCCTTGCTGTCCATGTCTATGCGAGAAGGGGAGACACTGAAAACGTACTCGGATAGGTACTGGGAAATGTTTAACGAGATTGAAGGGAGTTTCGACGATGTGGTTGTGAGAACTTCCAAGGTCGGCTTGCCAGTCGAGCATGATCTGAGGAAGTCACTAACCAAGAAACCCGTGAGAAGCGTGTGTCGATTAATGGACCGCATCAACGAGTATAAGCGGGTGGAAGAGGATCAACTGCTTGGAAAGGGAAAAGCCAAGGTTATCCCTCAAGAGAGGAGGGATTTCAGGTCGGATCAATACAGCAACAGCAAGCCACGGTGGGACTATAGCGTGCAGTCCGGGTCTGTTGCATCACAGGCAGTCCATGCCGTGTTCCGAGAGCCAATCGACCAGATTCTGGAGAAAATTCAGAATGAGCCATACTTCAGATGGACGAACAAGATGGGGGGAGACCTTACGAAGCGTAATCAGAGCCTCCACTGTCAATACCATCAAGAACAAGGGCATATCACAGAGGATTGCAGGACTTTGAGAAGTTACTTAGAACAACTTGTGAGGGAAGGAAAGCTACAGCAGTTTATACACCGCCCCAATGGTCAAGGAGACCTTGGCAGGTCAGGGGCTTCCGGGACCGCCTCATCAAGGTCCCCGTTGGGCATGATCAACGTCATCTTTGCAGCACTCAGAAAAACGAGATCCTGCCTTTCTAGAGTGATGTCTATCTCCAGGACATCTGCCGAGAACACAAATCAAGAGATAAAACGAGCCAGAGCAGGGATCCGACCAACCTTGAGCTTTTCGAACGAGGATAAGTAGGGCACTATACAGTCCCATGATGACGCTCTGGTCATCACTCTCAGAATAGGGGGGTACGACGTGAGGAGGGTGATGATCGATCAAGAGAGTGGGGCTGAGATCATGTACCCAGACCTATACGAAGAACTGGGTTTACGACCTGAAGATCTGACAGTGTATAACTCGCCTCTAGTCAGCTTTGATGGGAAGACTGTCATCCCCAAGGGTCAGATCAGGCTACCTATACAAGCAAGGTCCGAGGTAGTCGAGGTGGACTTCATTGTAGTGGACGTATTCTCTCCCTACACGGCCATTGTGGCCAGACCGTGGCTTCACGCCCTATGAGCTATTTCGTCAAGCTTGCACCTAAAGGTTAAATTCTTGTCTGAGGGACGAGTGAAGGAGATCGTAGGAAGCCAATCTATGGCAAGACAATGCCTCATAGCTACCATTACACGTCAGTCTGCTGCCGAGCCAGCAACCACCTTGGGCAGGGACTCGTAGCAATCAGAAATCCCGATTCCGCTTAACGTCGTGGAATCGGATGAGGGGAAGTGTGAGAAGTTGTAGAAAGTTGTCGTCGACAGAGACCCAGAAAGGTTCTTCCAGGTCGGGGCTCAGCTGCCCCCTCAGGATAAGGAAGAGCTGATGGCATTCCTTAGAAGAAACATTGACGTGTTTGCTTGGAACTCTTACGAGGCCCCAAGAGTAGACCCGGAGTTTATCTGCCATCACCTAAATCTAAGCCCAGCTGCCTTACCTAAGAAGTAGCCATCTCGGCGCTCATCCAAAGAGCATTCTGCCGCCGTAAGGGAGGAAGTGAACAAACTCAAGCAGGCAGGGGCTATTAAGGAGGTGTTCTATCCTGAATGGCTGGCCAATACAGTGGTGGTGAAGAAAAAGAATGGGAAATGGCTTGTATGTGTAGATTTCACAGACTTGAACAAAGCCTATCCGAAGGATCCCTTCCCCATGCCTTAGATTGATCAGCTAGTGGATGCCACTGTGGGGCATCTGCGAATGAGCTTCTTGGATGCCTTTCAAAGGTACCACCAGATTCTCCTGGCTTTAGATGATTAAGAAAAGACGGCCTTCGTCACTCCTGTTAGGAAGTACCACTACAAGGTAATGCCATTTGGGTTGAAGAATGCAGGTTCCACTTATCAGAGAATGATGACAAAAATGTTCGAACCACAGCTGGGGAAATGCATCGAGATCTACATCAATGACATGGTGGTCAAGAGCAGGCTTGAATCCGAGCATGTAAGCAACCTTGAGAGCATCTTTGAAATCTTAAGGAAACACAGGTTGAAGCTCAACGCTTCTAAATGCTCTTTATTCGTTGGATCAGGAAAGTTTCTCGATTATATGGTCACCCATCACTGAATTGAGGTTAACCCCGACCAGATAAGGGCGATCAACAACCTGCAAACTCCTCGGAATCCTAAAGAGGTTCAGAGGTTGACAGGGATGACAGCTGCTCTCAACCGATTCATCTCCAAGTCAGCAGAGAGGTGTCAGCCTTTCTTCCAGCTGTTGAACAAGTGGAAAGGATTTGAATGGACTGAAGAGTGTGCTCTGGCTTTCCAGCAGCTAAAAGAATACTTATCTCGACCCCCTATCATGTCTAGCCCTATAACGGATGAGGTCCTGTTCGCCTATATCGCTATAGCCACCTATGCAGTAAGTCTGGTACTGATTCGAGTCGACAACAGTGTTCAGAAACCTGTTTACTACGTGAGTAAATCTCTGCATGAAGCCGAAATCCGTTACTTATCACTAGAGAAAGCCATCTTTGCAGTTGTCCATGCCACTCGCAAGCTTCCTCACTACTTCCAGTCACATACAGTTGTGGTCCTTACCCAACTCCCACTCAAGTCACTGCTTCAGAGTGCAGATTACACGGGAAAGATTGCAAAGTGAGTCACGGTCTTGGGGGCCTTCGATATAAAGTACATGCCCCAGACCTCAGTTAAGGGACAAATACTAGCTGACCTGGTGGCCGAGTTCACTAAGCCTGTGCTAGAAGAAAATGCTGAGAAGATGCACATGGATGAAAATTCAGTTGGCCTAGTATCTGTGCAAGGATCCCCACCTGGAAATTATATACGGACGGTGCAACCAATCAGACAGGCTCAAGAGTGGGGCTAGTTTTGATATCTCCTAAGAATATTGTTATCGAAAAATCTCTCAGACTAAACTTCTCGGCTACTAACAATGAAGCTGAGTATGAAGCACTGTTAGTCGGAATGGCCATGGTCAGAAGAATGGGTGAGAACACCGTGGAGGTATTCTCGGACTCAGCACTGGTCGTCACAGTTCGAGTCATTTAGTTTACAACATATCCGTCGGAGTGGGAACACGCACGCGGACTCCTTGGCCACTCTCGCAACCTCCTCGGCTCAAGGATTACCCCGGCTTATCTTGGTGGAAGAGGTACACGAGCATGCTGAGGAGGAGGAAGGGCCCAGCATCTGCCAAGTTAGAGTGAGGCTAAGCTAGATGGACCCTATGGTGACCTACCTCAAGGATGATGTCCTACAGCCAAATAAGGCCGAAGCTGACAAGGTGCGGAGGAAAGCTCCTCATTTCTGGCTCTCAGGAGACAATAAGCTATACAAATGCTCTTTCTCCGGACCCTACTTATTGTGTGTGCACCCTGAGGCCACAGAGTTGCTCCTTGAAGAACTACATGAAGGAATTTGTGGCAGCCACACAGGAAGCAGGTCTCTAGCTCACAGGGCCTTAACTCAGGGATATTGGTGGCCGAACATGCAGAGGGAATCACAGGAGTATGTGAGAAAGTGTGATCAATGCTAGAGGTTTGCACCGAACATACATCAGCTAGGGGGAATTCTGAATCCTCTATCCAGCTCGTAGCCTTTCGCTTAATGGGGCTTGGACATTGTAGACCCCTTCCCTAAAGTAGTCGGGAGTAAGAAATACTTGATCGTTGAAACAGACTATTTCATCAAGTGGGTTGAAGCCAAGCCGTTGGCAAAAATCAAGGATGTAGATGTCCAGAAGTTTGTATGGAAGAATATCTAATCCGGTTTGGAGTACCACACACTCTCATCTTGGACAATGGTCTTCAATTTGACATTAAAACGTTTAGAAGATTTTGTTGTGGATTTGGCATTACGAACAAGTACTCCACCCCCACGTACCCTCAAGGAAACGGCCAGGCTGAAGCAGTTAACAAAGTCATAGTAAACGGCCTGAAGAAGAGGTTGGATGATGCCAACGGGAAGTGGGTGGAAGAATTGCCACACATCCTCTGGACCTATAGGACAACTCCCCGGAAATCTACGGGAGAGACTCCATTTGCAATGACGTACGGTGCTGAAACTGTTATTCCCATAGAAACTGGATTCTCCACACTTAGAATGAGTTCTTTTACCTCAACTGACAACGACAGACTGCTAAAGAATAATTTGGATCTGGTCGCCGAGCAAAGGGAAAATGTTGCGGTTCAGCTAGCCTACTATCAACACAAGCTCGAGCAGAGATATGATGCTAATGTCAAGCTCAGACCACTCGCACCGGGAGATTTGGTTTTGCGAAAAGTTGTGGATACCGTGAAGAACCCAGCCTGGGGAAAATTAGGACCCAATTGGGAAGGTCCTTACCGTATCTTGTCCGTAGCTGGAATAAGAGCGTTTTACTTAGAGGATTTGGACGAAAAAGCTGTACCACATCCATGGAATGTAAATAACCTAAAAATGTATTATTATTAATAAAAGTTTCTATTTTTGCATTAAGGTTTATCATGCTGCTCATTTTACTAAGTATTAAACAAAACCTTGGTCATGCTTGGTCCCTCGGATCACATACCTTGGGTAAATTATCACTCTAGTTCATTTTACTAAGTGTTAAACAGAACCTTGGTCATGCCTGGTCCCTCGGACCACATACCTTGGGTAAATTATCACTCTAGTTCATTTTTCTAAGTGTTAAACGGAACCTTAGTCATGCCTGGTCCCTCGGACCACATACCTTGGGTAAATTATCACTCTAGTTCATTTTACTAAGTGTTAAACAGAATCTTGGTCATGCCTGATCCCTCGGACCACATATCTTGGGTTAATTATCACTCTAGTTCATTTTACTAAGTGCTAAACAGAACCTTGGTCATGCCTGATCTCTCAGACCACATACCTTGAGTAAATTATCACTCTAGTTCATTTTTATGAGTGTTAAACAGAACCTTAGTCCTGCCTGGTCCCTCGAACCACATACCTTGGGTAAATTATCACTCTAGTTCATTTTATTAAGTGTTAAACAGAACCTTGGTCGTGCTTGGTCCCTCGGACCACATACCTTGGGTAAATTATCACTCTAGTTTATTTTACTAAGTGTTAAATAGAACATTGGTCGTGCCTGGTCCCTCGGACCACATACCTTGGGTAAATTATCACTCTAGTTCATTTTTCTAAGTGTTAAACAGAATCTTGGTTCTGCCTGGTCCCTCGGACCACATACGTTGGGTAAATTATCACTCTAGTTTATTTTATTAAGTGTTAAACAGAACCTTGGTCATGCCTGGTCCCTCAGACCACATACCTTAGGTAAATTATCACTCTAGTTCATTTTACTAAGTGTTAAACAGAACCTTGGTCATGCCTAGTCCCTCGGACCACATACATTGCGTAAATTAGCACTCTAGTTCATTTTACTAAGTGTTAAACATAATCTTGGTCATGCCTGGCCCCTCAGACCACATACCTTGGGTAAATTATCACTTTAGTTCATTTCACTAAGCGCTAAAATACAACCTTAGTCATACATAGCCCCTCGGATCGTACATTCCGAGCAGTTTCATCGTCTCAAATTTATAACTAAATATTCGGCAGAAATTTGGTTTTGTATATTTTCTCATACCGCATACTTTAGACGAACTTGCTTTCTCGTTCAATTTCAGTGTTTCCAATAGTGGAAGACTCGATTGTGTTGGCATAAATTTATACCTATTTGTTAAAGCAGGTTGAATTAATTGAGTCACGGCGAAATAAATGGAAGACTTGCATCATGTTTACCATTGGCCCCGGATTGCTATTCTCATACTCATGGTATCTACATTATTCCATTTGAACAGAAGTTTACTGCCGTCATTACTCAGTTCTCTCTTTCTCCCCATCAAGAAGTTCAAGTTCTTACGGATTTAAAGATTATAAAACAAAAGAAATAAATAGTTAGAATTGAGACTAATTGAAGACGAATCCAGATATTCTCATTAATCAAAAAAGTTGAAGTACATCAACCCCACGTACAAAAGGTTGCTACAAGAATTAAAAAAAAAAAAAAAAAAAAAAAAAAAAAAAACAACAACAACAACAACAACAAAAGACGACAACAACTAAAAACCCTAATCCTAAGCTTGAGTGGTCTGAGGAGGGAAGGCTGTCCGGTTTGCTCAGCTCGGCCTTGAGAGATCCAGCTTCAGCCTCCGAGGGAGTTGCATCCTTGGCCTTGTCAGCATCCGCAGCCGCAGAAGAAGTATCCAGAGCTACTTGTTCATGCGGGGCTACCTCATGATTGGCTTCAAGAGGAACAAGCGCCTGACTTGCTGGCTCCGGAGCTTGAGACAATAAGGGCGCAGGGTCAGCCGGGTTCAAGTTGATGTGTGGATGAAAATATATCCTCCCCAGCTGACTAAGGTCCGAGTCAGCTGGGACTCCTGCCAAGTTCAAAGCCTCCTCCTAGGTGAACTTGCAGTAGTCCCTGCACACCTCGTAGACCTCTTCCGCGAGCCTTATCTCCATTTCTTCTATGCCGCGGGTGTATTCGGCATTCTTCTCGGCCTCGGCTGCTTCCAGTGCCTCCCAAGCTTCCCTTTCAGCCTTCTCGAGGCTAGACTTGAGCTCCAAAACCAGCTACCTCTAAGTCGTCAATTCAATCTCAGTTGTGTATAGCTTTTTCCTCTGGTCCTCAGCCTGGTCGTGAGCGTTCTTCAAGCCAGCCTCGGCGCTCCTCCTCTCCCTCTCCTCTGCAGCCAGCTTTTTAGCAAGCTCCTGCTTCTCATGCTTCACCAAGTTCTTCTCTGCGTCCATGCGAGATTGGGTCTCAGCCCTAGCTAGGTTCCGAGCGTCCCTGACCCAATCTTCAGCTACATAAACTTGCTAGGTGAGCTGCACAATAAGAGCGACAAAATTGTATCAGCACAGAAGGAAGTAAAATATATAGTTTTTAAAGAAGGGATCAGGAACTCACCATGGCCAAGTCTCTTTCCAGAGACATGAATAGGTCTGCCTGCCTCTAGGGCCTCACAGCCTCCATATCCCGAGGCAATAGTAGGGGGCACTCCAAGGCCTCGGTGATATATCCCAAGCGTCCCTTCTGAAACTCCCGTATAGAAGCGGTAGAGGGGATTGGAGCACCGTCCAAATCCAGCCATGGGGCCCAGGTTGGTGGCTGTTGAACGTCCCTAGTATGGGAGTCACTCTTGTGCTCGGATGGGAAGGCCCTTCTGTCATCTCTCTCACCCTTATGTTGCTTCGACCCCTTCTGTTGCGGAGGGGGAACTTCACCCTCCTCTTCATCAAGGTCTACGACCTTCCTCTTCTTCTTGAGGTCTGGCATGGGAAGGAGGCCGAGCTCATTTGCGGGAGGAGGAGGAGGTGGGGGGAGCTTGGTAATTGTTTTCTCCTTAGGTGCCTCCTTCGAAGGAGTGCCCTTGCTCCTTCCAGCAAGAAGGTCCCTCAACCCTGCTCTAGGTTTCAGAGGCATCTCGTCCTCTTCTTCCTTGGTACTTTCGGACTCCGGGATATGCTGAGGCTTGTCCTGCACTTCCTCTTCGCCCTCGAAGTGGAATTGGTCTATCTTAGTATCCAAGGATGACGGAGAGGAAGCGGACTCTTCCCTTTGAACAGCTAGTTGAGGAGTGGCTTGTTGGATCGGCCACTCAACGGGAGGGAGGTCTTTCTTGGACAAGAAGCCCAGTTGAGAGATTTCGACCCTATGGATTCTCTTGTCTCCTGCTCGGATGGAGTTCCCGACGTCCAGGAAGCTGTCTGACAAAGGAACAAAATCCAATATCAGATGGATAGCACGCAATTGGCCGTCTGTGTGCATAAACACCTCGGATCTCAGAAGCTTGTTCAAGCCCAGCACATTCACGAGATTGAGTCTGGGAGCAACGAACTTTCTATCTGCAATCACGGCTGAGGAACACGGAATTAGTTATACCATTTCAAAATCAAGTGATTGAACAACAAAGCAAAGTGAGACCTAGAACCTAAATTCTAGGTTAACTCAATCTAATCCTAAAGCATCTCACCTAGCTTCCCCTCCTTGGTCGAATAGTGGTGACAGTCATGTCATGCCCCAGAGACGATGACGTAGTCGTCCTTCATGCCCTTGTTGGACTTTGGAAGGCACGACACCATCTTAACGATGGGAGATCGGGATTTCAGACAATACCCCCCGTCGACCTGAGAGTGACATTCGTACATGTGTACGACGTCGTGCCAGGTGAGCTGCAGACCCATCAGTTGATTAAGGGCATCAACGCAACCCAAAACCCTAAACAGATTGGAAGCACATTGGTGCGGGCACAACCTATGGTTCCTGAGGTATTCTCGGGTCACTGTACCCATTGGAATGGTCATTCCACCCTCCAAGAAGGCTATCACGGGAATGACCGCTTCGCCGGTTTTCCTATGGGTTAAAATATTTTCCGTTGGGTAGTAGCGAAGACTAACTCCCTCGGGTATATTGTATTTTGCCTTAAAAAGCTCTATGGCAATAGGGGTATTGACTAGATTCTTAAATCTACCCATTTAGATATGTAAAAGAAGGCTAAAGGGGTTCCCTAAGGTAAAAAAAAATATAAAGACGAGAAGGCCGAGGTGCTCAGCCGAGGAGAAAAGAACTTGGAAACCAAGTACTTACAAAGGTAGTTGATGTTTCTAGCTTAATAATTTCTTAGATACCTAGAATTCTTTGCAAAATTGCTCTCGGAGTACTTAGAATAAGGTAACGTATGTTGGCCGGGATACTCGAGAACACTGGAACGCTTAAGGGTGTACGAAATGAGCAAAACGGCTCCCTCAGAGCCTTTTATATAGTAGGTGAAAATGAGTGGGAGTTATCCCGCTCGAAATTTCATGAAGAAATCTCATCCATTTGATCTGCATCTCACAGTCAATAGGGTAGACAGAGCGCCACCTAGAGTAATAAATGATGTGTTGCAATTTCCGAGGCATCGGTAAGGTTCGCAAGACACGTGGAATGGCATCTCCACATGGGTGAGTTGAAAAATCTGGTAAATTGGACCCTTGGAGAAGTCAAAATCCCGCCCTTCTCCTTAGATAAAAGAGAGAGCCGGAATTTTGAGGGGCTATTATAAGGGTAAAAGGCTCAATTCCAGCTAATGGGCCGTGGGCCTGTCCGAAGAGACTGTCCGTCCGAGGACAGTAAATCATGAGGAAAGTAAATCATGAGGAAAGTACTTGATCCAACTTCTCTCTGAAGTATAACTCATGTAAAGGAAGAAAGGAGTGGTCCGAGGAGCACTACCTGTTCGGATGATCAAAGGGACGATCAGGATGGATGCCCCAACATTGGTCTTGATGTTTCCAGAAGTTTCACTGATATATATGGGTAGAGAGGATAGGTGGCAGCAATAAGATATTATGTAAAAGGTTGCTACCACCGCATTTATTTTCCTGCAGCTAACCCTATGGCTGCATTAATGGTGAAAAGATGTCTGAACAGTGATTCTCACCCTTTACAGCTACCGTGCAAAGGCTTTGGGGGTAGGTTGATGGGACAAGTATCAAGAAATGACCACCTAACTGGAACGTAAGAAGGACTGGCTTATAAATAGAGCCGGAGGCAAGGAAAGAGGATATCAAACAATCGGGAGAAGAAGGGGTGTAATTGAAGAAGGGAGCAAGAAAGAGAAAGATACGAGTACTCCTAACATTTGCCTAAGTTTTCTCTTCGGACCAAGCCGAGAAGAACCCTGGGCCATTTTTAGCACTTCATATACTTAAGCCTGGCCATAGTCACGTTTGGGCCATCAACCCACTCGTTTTCGACCAAGTTTACTCGACCCACTCTCTACAAATTCATTGTAAGGGTATTGTTCGCGTCTTGGGCCAAAGTCCATCTCACTTGTAGGCCTATCCTGCTAAATTGTGTCCCTACAATTATTATTATTATTATTATTTAATTCTACTAAAATAAAATGATTGATATTTAGAAAAAAAAAGAACAAAAAAAGAAAAAAAAAAGGAAAAAAAAAGGTTAATTGAACAAATCCACCTTTAAAATATTGGGATATTTGCAAACTATAATCGGATTAACTATTAAGATTAACAGTCACATTTAATTCATGTGATCCAATAATAAAAATAATAGTTGTCTTAGACTTAAGTTTTTAAGATCAAATATAAATTTTAATAGATTAGTTAGGTTAGTCATATATGTTATCTTTCTACCATTCTATTGTATCATACAGGGGCGGCCCAGCAAATTTGGAGGCCTAAGACGATATAATTAAATGGAGTCTTTTTGTTATCACTTAAATAATATTTAACTAGTATTTAATATAATAATTTTTTTTATAACAAAAATCTATTCCATTCATTTTGTAATAGGCTTTTTTTTTTTTTTTTGGGAAAAATGCTAAAACTCTAACAAATTTTACTAAAAAAAACTTTCAAACGATTTAGAAATGAATGCAATTAATGACACCTCAAGAAATAATAAACAACCTTCTCAAAAAAAAAAAATAATAATAATAATAATAAACAAGCATTTGAATGAATGATGTTAGGGATATTATAAATTTTATAACAAAAAGCTTACAAAGACGTATCACTAATCACAAAAAATAATTCAAAAATGCATTTAATATGTTATTGATGTTCACGTATCATATTAATTGTCACATCAATTTGTAAAGTTTTCAAGTAAAATTAATAATATTTCTAACATTTTCCTATCTGAATTATTTCTTGTGATTAGTGAAACATATATTTATAAGGGAAAATGCTAGAGATACAAATTCTTTTACAAAAACTTTAGCAAATTAATGACGTGGTAAATGATTATAGATAAATAAAAAAAAAGTGATGCTATCAATGGGCTTAGATGAGAACCAGTAAGAAGTTGGCTATAACAACAATTTGTAAAAATATTGTAAAATAGTTTCTAACTGTAGCATTACTCTATTTGTAATACCCATGTATTTAAAGTTGTATTATCTCTAGTATTACTCAATTCTTTGATACTTCTTAAAAGTAGAGGACAAATATAATAATAAGTTTTCTTTTTCTATATCTCCAATTTTTTTTTTTTAAATATATCAATTTTCCCCCTAAATTTGGGGTCTTTCTCTGGTAGGGGGCCCTAGGCGGTGGCCTAAGTAGCCTAGGCCTAGGCCCGGCCCTAGTATAATAAACTCATAGAATATATATATATATATATATTTATTTATATATAGATGAGTTCAAGTTACACCTGATGTAACTCTTGTAAAGTTACACATTTTTTATACTGTAAATTTGTAAGTGATCTAACAGCTAAAAAAATATCATTAAATGCTATTACTTTCTATCTTATTCATAATTATGGAGAAGTTAGATTTTGCTGAAAGATGGAGATGCCTTGTTATGAAGTGTGTTACCTCTGTAAACTATGCAATTAGGATCAATGGGAGCCCCATGGGAAGCATTACTCTGACTAGGGTTATTCGCCAAGGGTACCCCTTATAGCCTTATTTATTTCTCCTATGTGCAAAGGGTTTATCATCTCTTATTAAGGCATCTGTGGCTAATGGTGTTATGAAAGGGATTTCAGTTTGCAGAGAAGGACCCGAATTATCCCATCTATTTTTTGCAGATGATAGCCTAATCTTTTGTAGAGCTTCGTTGGAGGATTGTGATGAACTTTAAAGAGTGCTGGGAGTCTATGAGAGAGCCTCGGGTCAACAGCTAAACTGGGCAAAAACTTCTCTCCTCTTTAGCAAAAACACTCCAAGAGAAATTCAAGGGGAAATCCAAAGAAGGTTTGGAACTTAAGTCATAAAACAACATGAGAAGTATCTTGGCTTACCGTCACTTGTGGGGAAAAACAAGCGGAATACTTTTAATGACATCAAGGAGAAGCTTGGTAAAAAACTAGCGGGATGGAAGGAGAAATTTTTATCTAAAGCGGGCAAAGAAATCCTCATTAAAGCTGTGGCTTTGGCAATCCCAACACATACAATGATTTGTTTCAAAATCCCGGAATCACTATGTGATGATTTAAAAAGTATGATTAGGAATTTTTGGTGGGGCCAAAAATCCAAGGAGAAGAAAATTCCATGGGTGTCGTAGGAAAAGATGTATGGGCCCAAAGCTTGTGGTGGTATGGGGTTTAAGAATTTGAAATGTTTTAACTTGGCTTTACTTGCCAAACAAGGGTGGAGATTGCAATTAGCCCAAGATTCATTGGTATTCCGGGTTTTGAAAGTTAAATATTTTCCTAGATATGACCTTATTCATGCTTCTCTAGGCCATAATCCATCTTATACATGGAGGAGTATCATAGCTGCTCAACAATTGGTGAAGGAAGGATTAATGTAGAGAGTGGGTAATGGGAGGGATGTGAAGGTATGGGGAGATAGATGGTTGCCTTGTTCTTCCTCTCATATGGTAATTTCTCCTCAGTTGTTCTTGCATAAGGATACACGGGTTGGAGAGTTGATAGATACTGATGCCATGTGTTGGAAATCTTCGGTGGTGGACTCTATTTTTCTGCCACATGAGGTTGAAGCAATCAAAAGTATCCCTTTGAGTGTCCGTTTTCCTTCAGATAAATTGTTGTGGGCTGAAATGGCTAATGGTAAGTTTACTGTCAAAAGTGCTTATCATTTGGCTGTGAGAATATCATCTTTGGAAAATAGAGGGAGTGCTTCAGATTGTAGCTTGATGAGAAGGTTTTGGAGAAGTCTTTGGAGGCTTCCTATTCCCCATAAGGTTAGGCATTTTGCATGGAGAGCATGTAGAGAAGCGTTACCTACAAAAGCAAATCTAAAGAAAAGGAAGGTGTTGACAAATGATTCATGTGAATGGTGTAAAGTGAAACTCGAAACTGCTGGTTACGCTTTGTGGGGTTGTCCGAAAGCACAAGAGGTGTGAGAGTGTTCTAAGTTGGTCCTAAGCTTAGATAGAAGGGATGATATCTCTTTTATGGACATCTTGTGGCAGATGCTGTTGGCTAAAAATGTGAATTTGGATTGTGTTTCTCGGCTGGTTATGGTAGCATGGAAGTTATGGCACAGTCGAAATGAATGGCGTCTTAATGGTGTGATGAAATCTGGGAAGCAGCTGGTGTTTGGTGCAATGCAGTACTAAGCTGAGTTTCTTGGGGCTAATGAGGGTAATGAGCTTTCCAGCACTGCAGTCCAGAAGATGAATTGGTCTCCACCTCCACCGGGATTATGCAAAGTAAATGTTGATGCTGCCATTTTCAAGGATATAAGATCAATGGATATTGGGATTGTAATCCGTGACAGCTTGGGGCAGGTTGCAATGGTCTTATGCAGAAAATTGGAAGCTCCTCTCGGTCCACTTGAAGCTGAATCAAAGGCATTTGAAGCAGGAATTCTATTTGCCTTAAGCTGTGGTTTTACTGATGTGGTGCTGGAGGGAGATTCGCAGGTATTGGTAAATGCTTTGGCGGGTTCTTCATCTCCTCCCTCAGCTGTGGCTTATGTTATTTAGGGTGTCCTAGAGTTATGTATGGGGTTTACACAATTCAATTTTCCTATGTCAAGAGGCAAGGGAATATGCCAGCCCACTTAGTAGCAAAAAATGCTTACAGCATTGTTAATGACATTGTATGGGTTGAAGAGGATCTTGCTTTGCTAAGCAAGCTTTCATCCATGAGGTAAATTTTACGTTTTCTTAGTAATGAAAAGTTTATGCATTCCCTATACCCAAAAAAAAAAAAAAAAAAATACTAGTATTTTCTCTCTCTTTTTATTTATTGTTTTTTGCTTGATTAAAGGGCACACTGCCATTTTTAACAACTTGCATTTTTATACTTGAAAAAAAATAAATATACAAGAAAATATTGGTTTCTTCACCATCTAATTTTGTGCTTCCGATGGATGTGATAAATGGGACTGAGTTTTTGGTTTTGGATTTGACTCAACCGTCGACGACGGGTTTGGTTTGAATTCCTACTCTTTGAACGATGATTAATGATTCTGAGGTAATCTAATTTCTTTGATTGCTTAACCTTCGTTGGCGAAATTTCTAGAGAAAATTGCCGATTGACACACCTGGAGGATCATTGTGATTAAAAAATGAAAAAGAAAAAGATTTTTGCTGAAGATTTTTGCCTTTGAACTCATTACTAGACTATTTCTTTGGTGGATATTGGTGATATCATGGTATACTGGTGTGTTTTTTTATTTTATTTTATATAATGTCAAAATTTTGCAGAAATGTTGCATGTCACGTTGGCATTGAAATGTTGCTATCAGTATTAAGCTTATATTAAGCCTATTGTGGGTAGTAATTATAATTAATTTCACATTTTCTTGTATATTTTATTTTTTTAAGTATAGAAATGTAAGTTGTTAAAAATAGCAGTATGCCCTTTAATCAAGTAAAAAACAATAAATAAGGAGAGAGAGAAAATACTAGTATTAATTATGAATGAGATGGAAAGTAATAGCATTTAATGATAGTTTTTTAGCCAATAAATCACTTACAAATCTACGGTGTAAAAATGGTATAACTTTACAAGAGTAACCTTAAAAAGTATAAATTCTTTTACCCTTACACATGTTAAAATTACTAAATTACTTTTTTTAATTTTCTCAAACAAATCAAAATATCCACTCATTTCTTTTGGCAATTACACTGCTATTTTCCTCATAAATCTTTTAAGTTTTTTAATCTCACTATAAGGATCAAAGTTTTGAATTTCACTCCATTCCGATTGGATTAAGTGGAATTCTTTCGCACTGATATACAAACTGAAATGAGAAACTCCTTTGCTCCGATCCACCTCCAAAAAAAATTTGGATCCACTCCAACTCGTTTCAGCCATTCCAATAAAATACCAGCAAAAATTATAAAGGCAACCAGTTTTGTGTTGGTCTTTTTGATCAATTTCTGCAATTTCCCTTTAGTCTTGAGTCTTTGACTTTTCTCCCCCACCCATTCCCACACCACATTTTTATGTGTTGTACCTTTTTTTTTATAAAAAAATTCTCTCTCTCTCTCTCTCAAAGTCGACGGTCAAAACATAAAAGCTCTACATTTTACCTTCTTTATTTTTAATAAATATTTTTATTTTAAAAAAGGGTTGCATAGTTTTATACATTGCTAGATATTGAATAACTACTAGTACATCGTAATATCATATACAAGCATTGGTTCTACGTTTTACATTTTGAACCTTTTTTTTTTAAGAAGAATTTTAAACCTATTTTAATAGTGATATATACATACATACATATATATATATATATATATATATATATTATTTAATTAAAATAATTTACTTTTATACATTTTTTCTTTATGCTAATCCACTAACATGTGACTATGTTAGGAGACAAATTGTCCCAACCCGTCATCATTGGAATATAAAAAAGCAAGCCAAAACCCCATGAATGGAAAGAAATCCCTCCCTTGATTTCAGGAGAAGATTCTGTTCAAAATGTAATACAAGTGCTCTTTCTAAAAAGGCCTTTTGCCCAGGCCGGCCCTTCCCTTAGGTGAGTTAGGCAATTGCCTAAGGCCCCCAAGTAGAAGAGAGACCCCAAAATATTTTGATAAATTTAATATTACTATCTTCTAGATAGACAAAAAATCAATTAGATAAACTGCAAATCCGGTCTAAGATATTAACCACAAAACAATCACAAATCAAAACAAATAAAACAACTCAAATCCCTAAAAATTTTACCTTTCTCTCTAGTCTCTGCTCTCCTTCTCTCTTTGTCTCTCATTCTCTTTGATTCTCTTTCTCTCCCCTGTTCTCATCTGGTCAATAGCTCAAGCAAGGCAACAAGCTTACTCCGCCTGGACTGCCTCTCTCATTCTTTCTCTGAATCGGTTTCTCCGCCTCCGGCCTCTCTCATTCTTTCTCAATTTCTTTGAATCGGTTTCTTCGCCTCTCTCACTATATCAGGTTCATCCGTTCAACAGGTATAAATATTTGGGCACTTTGACTTGTAATAAGATTGGGCCCCGATTTTTTTTATCAGTTTTGGGCCTTCAAGTTTTTTTTTTTTTTTTTGGGTTATAGATCAAATAGGATTTGTTTTGTGTTTTTTTGTGGGTGGGTCTTATTAATAAGCCTTGTATTATAGTTGTGCTTAAATTTTTGTTATGCTGGTGCTTAATTTTTTTTTTAAATTTTAATCTTGTGTTTATATATATATATATTTTTTAGTAAATGGTAATATATTGAATAAGTCTTTATTTATGTTGGTTGAGATTGCTAAAAACTTGTTATTGTTCGGTGAAACTACAACAATACTTATTATATAAATCAGGTTCTATTTCTCATTTGCTCTACACATGAAAGCTATTTTTTATTTTAGTCTTTATAAATATATTGTTTGATTAGAAATTTCTACTAGAAAATATGCATTTGAATATGAAAAACTTAAAAAAAGAAAAAAAGAAGAAAAATTAATTGAGTCTCAAAAAGGATCAATGGATAAATTTGTTATTAGTAATAAACAAAATATAACACAAAATATAGATGAAAATATCACATATGAGCAAGAAATTCACCAAAACAAAATATAACACAAAATTTAGATGAAAATATCACAAATGAGCAAGAAATTCACCAAAAAGAGTTAGAAGATAATGAAATGATACAATTGCAAGATAACAATGATGTTCAATTTTGCAATACAACAAATCTTGATAATGAACTTCAAAATAATTTAGAAGAAAATGAAAATAATAATGTCATGTTGAATTATATTCCTTCAAATATTTATGATCTAGGTAATTGGAAAAATATTGACACAAAATTAAGAGATTTATTAGTAGAAAGAGGTCTAATTAGAGACAATGATATAATTTTTCCTAGAGGTGATGACACTAGACATTTTTCTACTATTCATTACACTCGAATATTATCAAATGGGGAGAAGCATGATAGAAAATGGCTAGTATATTCAAAAAATACGGACCAAGTATTTTGTTTTTGTTGCAAGTTGTTTGAATCTAAATGTACTGGCCAACTATGTAATGAAGGAACTCGAGATTGGAAAAATATTAGTCCTAAAATTAGAAAGCATGAAACAATTAGAGAGCATATTATTAACATGAACACTTTGCTAGATTTAGAAATGAGATTGTCAAAAATGCCCCATTTTTAGTTCTCACCTTAGGACCCAAAATGACTAGGGCAGGCCCTCTTTTGCCAATGACTAATCACTTGACCCTTTTATGTGGAAGCCTAAATCTGAACCCCACTTCGATTTTTTTTTTTTTTTTTCGGTTTCTATTCTATGTCGTAGCCATACAATGATACATATGCTTATAACAATATGATCTGTTTCTTAGGGATTTTTTTTTGTTCTCTATTTTGCACTGATTAAATTGAATTAATTGTCTGTTATTTTGCTGAATCAAATGGATTTGTCTAATATGTGCCCGTGCTTGTCGTAATCCTCCTCGGCCAACATGACTCAGTGGGTGACTGTAGTGAAAGGGGCACTGGTGTAAAACGGATCCATTTATTATATTGGGAAACAAAGGCAAGGAATAGTAACAAAATCAAATATAAAGATGGGCTTTTGACTGAATTGCTTGATTCTCTGAAAAAATGGACAATCTCTATACAAAATTTAACCTTAATGGTTGTCCTTAGGCCTTAGGGGTCAATAACAAGACCCAAAAGCACAAACAAACTGTGCTGTTAAGGTTGCTGTTGTCCTGTAATTACTGAAAGAATCAGCTGGCTGTTTTGGTTTGTCTGTGAAATTTATAAACATAACTTCGAGATCAAAGTTTAAAAGCACACCCACAAAAGAGCTCTACACTACAGTACAATTACTCCCACCGGCGGCGCAGTCGTGTCTCTTCCCAAGATCTAGCGGCGCTGAATTCCACACCACCGCCGCCGCCCAACAAAGCAAAACCCCCACTCGCGCACACAGCCCATTCATCCGATCAAAACTAGACACAAACACAGCCACCCCATCGCTCCAAAACCACCAAACGGTCTTAATTGCATCAACACATGACAAATTTTCCGATCCGATCAAACATCCAGATCCAAAGAAAATCAAAAAGGGGGAAAGCCTTTCTTTTTAAATGCTTGGTTCCATTTTTCTTTCACTTCTATCTGGTACAGCAAAACTGTGTTGTACTTGTACCTGTACTTGCCGGATAGGCAATTCGTAGAGTTCGCTTACAATGATACACTAGACCCACTTAGCAAAATCAAGGCAAACATTCAAAATCGAAAATTTTGCACTCCATAAATGCTAAAACTAAGGCAAACTATTAGGTAGTCCCGAGCACAATAATTTGCCCTCAAATACACTGCAGATTAGTAAGTAGTAACAATACATGCATCAAAAAAAATTATTTAACTCATATCATATGGATCCTAAAAAGGCTAAAACAACAGTGCCAAGGTATACTATGGTGTGTGTGGGTGTATAGCCTCACCCTTGTTGAAGCAACAACAGGCTTTGTTGGGAAGTGATGAGGCTCCAGAGGAAGAGGGACGGCTTGGACTGAAAACTTGTACAATGAATTGAGCTAAGCGCTCAAACACCATTCTCTTCACTGACTTCCTCTTCTTCGGAATCACACTTCCATGCTTTTGTTTGTTCAGCCATGGCTTTGTGTAGAACCCATCGGCCAATTCTGCAGCTGGGTTCAGCTTTACCATCTCCATCTCCAGCTTCTCTAACTCTAGCTTTGAGAGTTTTTTGTTCATCGCCATGTCTGTCTTCTCTCTAATTTTCTTAAAAAAAATTGTGGATGGGACAATCAACAATGATTTCATGTATTTTAAGAACGACAAAACTTGGTCGCCGAGGTGACGAGAGATATAGAGAGAGAGAGAGAGTGAAAGTGAGAGTGTCACTGTCTGTATCAGCCATAAACTTTGAGCATTTTATTGTAATAATAAATTGTCTATTTTTTTCATTAAGCTAGGTGGAGCCGACACTTCGACGGTTCTTAATGGTGAATAAAGAGATTGGAATAGCGCCTTTTTTTTTTTTTTTTTTGTTAGCTCTGAGTCTTTAACCTTTAAGATTGGATTGCCCTTTTCCCATTTGTGGCTAATTCTCTGTTTTTTTTTTTTTTTTGGTTAGCTTCAAGTCTTTAACCTTTAAGATTGGATTTCCCTTTTCCCATTTGTGACTAATTCTCTGTTTTTACCCTTTTTTTTTTTTACTTTTTTTTTTTTTTAGCTTTAAGTCTTTAACATTTAAGATTGGATTTCCCTTTTCCCATTTGTGGCTAATTCTCTGTTTTTACTCTTCTTTTTTTTTTTTTTTTGTTAGCTTTAAGTCTTTAACCTTTAAGATTGGATTTCCCTTTTCCCATTTGTGGCTAATTCTCTGTTTTTACTTTTTACTTTAAGATTCTTCTAGATGCTGAGAAGATAAAAAGACATGGTAATCACTGCAGATACTGCCCCTCATTCTTTTGTACATTTTTATATTTGGAAAATGTTAACAAGTTGGTGTGGTGCTTGTTAAGATTTTCCTATAGTTCCTATTTAATAAAAATGACAAAATGTTATTAAAAAAATTACTAAAGAAGATTAAAAAAATTTTAAAAAAATTGTCAAGAAGGCAAAAAGTAAAAAATATATTACAAAAAGCTGCAAAATGTTATTGTTAACAGATACTTTACGGTGGCTGTTAACACAACCTTTTATCTTTACTTTATTCAAAAGATTGAAGGTCCAAAATGGCAAAAAGCAAAAAAAAAAAATCAACAATACACTTGTTAAAATCGTCTCTCTCAAATCTCAATGATAATGGAATTGGCTAATTAAAAGCCTCTTGTCTCAAGAAAAAGAAGTATAATAAGACAGTTTTAGATGGTCCTTTTGCTTTTCCTTCTCCTATGGGTCCACAAATCCAATCCACTAATAATCATATGTTAATTGTTAATAAATATGAAATCGAACTTCTTTCTGAGCTATAATTAGATTATGATCTCGGATAATTCCTATAAATTATATAAGGACTTTGACCCAGATTATGCGCTGTTCCTGTTGGTTGCCTATCTTTTGTTTCTTATGGTAGTGGTTGATGGATTTTTGTGAATGAACTATCGTCTAAATCTTAGATATGGCTGACTGGTATGTATCTATTTTTGCTTGACGTTTTGCTCCTTTGTTTTATTCTTTGGTTCAAATCATTCTCTTTTTCATTGATTTCATAAAAAAAAAAATGTATTTAATAAGCAAAGCCAAAATTGTTTAATGCACAAAACCACTATTAAGTGAGAAATACATAACCCTGAGCTAGACAGCTCAAGACTCCCAAAACATAATTTACAACTGTATAAACCCTTGTTAACAAACTATAAAGAAAGAGACTAGGCAAACTCAAGTTTACACTAAAAATTAAAATTAAAAAAAAAAAATAATCTAAGATCACTTAGAGATGCTTGAAGCATATTAGATGATATCCCCCATGAACAATGCAAAGCTCTATAATCTATTGATGACTGAGTTTCTCTCTTCCTACTTGGCAGCTTGGAGTCCACTTTCTTCAATTTGACATTGACCCCTATGAATGATCAGATATCTTTGGAACCAAAGTTGGTAAACTGTAGAACCAAAGCCAGCTTGTAAATAATTGGCTTTCAAGCCTATCCCTTTCCAATCCAGGCATATGTCCATGATCCTCGTTCTTTTTGGTATTTCATAGGTTGGTTCTATTAAGATATCTATTCCTTCTTTTGTTTGATCCCCTTCTCTGACATGTCAAGGGTTAATGTCTATTGAAATATCCTATTTTTCCCATTTTTGGTAGAGTAAATTACATTTTTTTAAGGCAATGTAGTATCTTTTAAGGCTGGTTCAAATTAAATAATCATATAAATTTCAAGAGTTTCAAATTAAACTTCAAAGTTTAAGAATGTTACAAATTAAACCTTATCGAACTCTGGACTTCTAAAATCATATTGTTGATACTTATCACAGAAAGTAATCCATCAGCTTTTATATCCCTTAGAAAGACAATTGATTGATTGTGGGTTCTAATTAGTTAACTCAACTAATGAAGTTTTTTAATGTCAAATATGAAACTAGGGATCAAATTCCATTTACATTAAAAACAAAAACAATATATATCATAAAGTAAATTCTATAAATTTAGATCTTATCATATTTATAAGGAGGGGAAAAAAGGAATGACTGATAAAATGTGTACTTCGGCATACAATTATGAATATTAAATGAAGGAGCGTATTTGAGTGTGAAAGAATATTTAGCATTCTCAATTTGATGCAGAATTCAATAATCAAAGCGAAATTATATCAGTAACCAATAAAAAATGGAGTAGAAGACAAGCATTATAAAACCTGAGTAGTTTTTTTTATTTATTTTACTAATGTGTGTCTTAAGGGTATATAATAATAAATCAATTTTGAAAAAAAATTTATCGGAAATTGAAAAAGTTTTGACAACTTTTTCAATTTTTAATAAAATTTTTCTAAAAATAGATTTGTTTATGCTTGCTCTAAGAGCACATATTAACCGGACTTCTTCTTTTTCTTCTTCTCTCTCTCTCTTTTCTTTTCTTTTTCTTTTTTTTTTTTTGTTTAAGGAAAACCGGACTACCTGAGTAGACTCTGGTCTTTTAAGAAAGCATCATGTAATGACGCTGCTACTAATACCTTTAGAGCATGCGTCGGCTAGACCAAGTCCATTCTTTAGGCTACTGTACTAATGTGCTTAAATTCATTATATATATATATATATATATATATATATTAATGTACTCACTTTTTTTATGAATGTACTTACTAATTTATTTTTCCTGTACTATTTGTATTACAGTACAGTGTTATCATATCCTTGAATTTATACTTCTCGTACAACCGTGCAAGGCTTATCGTTTAGCGAGAAAAAAGAAAAAAAAAAAAAGTATAGAGCTTAGAGCATCTTCAGTAAATTCTTTAAATTTTTGTGCTGTTTGGAGAATGAATACTGACTTTTACCTTTTAGGTACCAATTTTTTCAAATATATTTTTCAACAGATTCTCTATCTCATTCTCTATCTTATTTAAATATTATTTCTTCATTCATTCGTTATTCATTCTTTTAATAATTACACATTTTCTAACATTTTTTTTATTCAATATATGATTATTATAATAAAAAAAATATTTGGAGAATGAACAGTAGCCCATCAGATTTGATGAGCTACTGTTCATGAGCCCAAAAAAAAAAAAAAATCAAGGTATAGAGAATATGTTGGAGACCAATTTTTTGGTCTCATTCTCTATTATAGAGATTATCACCATTTTTAGCTATACCATTGGTGATGCTCTTACCGGTCTCTCTATATATAGGCATTTAGGCACCCTCTATACGATTTCAAAATACCAAAATTTTAAACAATGATGCGAGTCTTAAACTTCTAATCATTTAAGTAATATTTTAACTTATTCAGCAAAAAAAAGAAGAAGTAATATTTTGGCTTTTGGAATTTTTAACTTAAATATAAAGTATCGAATGAAATGAAATTGTGAGTTAGGTTTACTTTCTCAAGATCATGAAGAAAATTTGATTTTTTTTTCATTGAATAATTAGTTTGGTTAATACTCATCAATGAATGGTTCACATAAAAAATACAATAATAAAATTAGTATAAAAGCAAGTTTGTGTAACTAAGTGGAATATCACATTAAAAAAAAAAAAGTGGAATATATATATAATATCCAAAATAATTTGAATTTTCTCCTTGATAAAAATCTTTGGCACTTTATCCACAAGGAAACGGTTGGAAAGGTGATGTGTAAGAGCGAGATGTGTGGAAAATAGGGAGTATATTTGGTTGACGCCGTCATTTAAATAGTTAAATGTTTGTAATAAAGGGACTGCATGCCCTCACAACTTCTACGAAGTTTCCTTGAATATTTTTGTTATTATATTTATATATATATATATATATATATATATATATATACGCCGTCATTTAAATAGTTAAATGTTTGTAATAAAGGGACTGCATGCCCTCACAACTTCTACGAACGCTCCGTTTGTTTTGATGTAAAATACTTTCAAATGTAAAATATTTTACATGTAAAAAATTTTACATGTAAACATTTTCAGAAATTTTTTTTCAAGTGTTTGGATTGAGCTCAATACTAGAAAATGCAAAAACAAACCCACAACCACAAACCCAATCACCACAGTCATCACCGGCCACCTAAATCACAACTGGAGAGAAAAAATCAACAAAAGCCAGCCACCCACTACAGCCCACTCAGCCACCACTACCCACAAACCCAATCACCACAGTCATCACCGGCCACCTAAATCACAACCGGAGAGAAAAAATCAACAAAAGCCACCAACCCACCACAGCCCACTCAGCCACCACTACCCACAAACCCACCCAGCCCCCACTGCAACCCCCAAGCCATCCCAAAAGCCCAGATCGTGAAGGAATGAAAACCCACTCACTCTCAGCGATTCTAGATCAGAGATCATAGCAGCAGTGTTTTTAGATTTGAAACTAGATCCAACCAACGAGCAACGGAGCGGCAATGATAGCGACCTTGAGCCTTTTGCCGCGACTTCTCCGACAACAAAACAAGTCGAGATCTGATGTTGGTGCCACCAGAATGGAGGCAAAGAGCGGCAAAGGGTGTTAACTGAGTGGAGCGAAGAGTGGTGTGCCGGTGGGTGCTGTCACTGGTTTGGGCAAGTGTGAGAGTGGATGAGAAAAGTATGAGAAAGAGGGAGAAAGAGTCGGGTGTGAGGCTGTGAGATTTTTGTAAAATGTTTTAAACTTGTTTTTTTGGTAAAATATTTTACAAGTTTTAACACACGAAGTTTTAGTCAAAGGAAAATATTTTACAACTTTGACTATATTTTACATGCAATCAAACACTTGAAAATGGGAAAATATTTTACGAAAAATATTTCACATCGAAACAAACAGAGCGGAAGTTTCCTTGAATATTTTTGTTATTATATATAAATATATATATATATATATATAATCTACACACTGAATCCCTTGATAGTATATATAAAATAAAATAAAATAAAAGTTGATAGTTACAATAGGTTGTTAATCCCACAACTTGAATATTTTCTCTCTTAATCCTCCAAATACTTTGTACATTTGGGAATGCTAATTAAGTTATAAAGACTTGTGCGCGCCAGAAGTGAGGACAATGGACCAACCCTCGCTTGGACTCACAATCTACTTGTAGTATGGGCTTTTGGATTTCCTAACTTGGGTGATTCTTGACGCAAAAACCCAACAGAACTGCTTTCCTCTCTGAGTTATCTTACCCCCTCTCTTTCTATTCTCACTGTGCTCTCCCTGGTTTAACCCCCTTCTTTTTCCCTCAGTTTCTTTGTGAACTCTTTCAACCCCCTCTCCTTCTATCACTTCTTATATTTATAGCCTAATATTTAGTGGGAAGTTATGATTACTCTTGGGGTTAGTGATAAAGGAGGTCCAATGTCATTATCGCAAAGTGGGTGTTTCATTGGGAGTGGGGTAAGGTGAGAGTGGCATCGGAACTGGTTCCCCACTTTAGAAGGGATGTTCGGCAAAGGTAACTCCCAAGGCGGTGTCGGACAACCGAGACACAGTGTTCCCGAGCAATCATACTCCCGCCCGAGGCTTACTCTAATGAACATATATCATAATGACTCACTTAATGAGTTTTGGGCTGAGCGTAGCGTCACAAGGCCCAAGCCCATGGCCTTGGCAGGCTTATAGCCCAGTTTTAGACAAAAAGGTTGGGTCCATGTGCCGCATTGTAAAGTTGGAGATCAAAACCCAAGGTCCCATGAGTCTGGGAGTCCTATGCCATACAAGACTCTATAACAATATCTTATTAACTAGTATTAGTAAATGTTAACTAATGGGATTTAATCACTCATGTATCAAGATAAAATCAGATAGTGTAGTTATGTGGTAACAAACTAAGTGCTACAATAATAATATTTTAAATATTCTATTATCAATGTTAATTATATAGGACTAAATGATAAAATTTTTATATAGTTTCTATAAACAGAAAAATTAGCGAGACACTGAATGATTTCCTCTTCAGATTACGCAAGAAGATGAAGGTTAAAGCTAATGCAAAAGGACATGGAATATCTTCGATTATATGGTGGCTTATTCATCACGATTCTAGTGGCATTAGGCAACTGAGAGAGTAATCCTAAAGTTTGACCCGGTTGGGCTCCAATAATAGAAAAAAGTATACGGATTTCTTTTTTCTTTTGATTTCAATGTCTCCAAAAAAAAGCCTTTTGACCCTTTTTTTTTTTTTTTTTTTTTAAGGAAGTGGGAACTGGATGAGCTCCCTTCTAGAATGTCTGTGAATAATGTGAAACGAACAACAAATATTTTTCACTTTAGTGATTATATATTATCACTTTTGTTATGAATACATTGTTGCAACATTATTGTAAGTGAGAATTTTTTTTTTTTTTTTAAATTGCCCATATAGCACAACAAGTGCATAATAAATTCAATATGTTATTGTATAAGTAATGTTATTGTAATAAATCTTCAAGTTTCATCAGTGCTATTTGAATTAACATTGCTAAATTTTGACACATTTATTATATTTATTTGTATTTTAGTTAATTATAATATTTTAAAGGTACTGTTAACGGGTGCTGTACAGCACTTGTTAATAATTCATTTAAAGAAAGTTTTTATGGGAAATAAAAAAAAAAGTAATTAATATTTTGACAGTTTTTTTCATTTTCCATAAAAGTGGTATCAAAACTTTCTTAAAATGGATTTTTAACAAGTGCTGCACAGCACTTGTTAACATTTTTCATATTTTAATTATAAAATAATCACCATCTATTTAAGAAATTCCAGCCGCCAAGCAGTCAGGAATGGTGCTATACCAGCCACTAGATTTGCTGTCTCCAAAAGGATAAAGCTCCAACCGCCCAACTATGCATCAAAAGCTATCCAGATTCCAAGGAACTCACTTTCACAATGGTGCTAAATCATCTGTTTTTATGACCCTTTTTATTTTAAAGATAAATTGTAATGAATACGATAAATTTAGTGTGTTCCACAACGTCAGGAAAAAACATTCTACTTATATTTTTTACACATCCCACATAATTTCTCATTTCATAGATAGATTACTGGCAAATTTTACCGACGCAGTTGAAGTATAACAATTTAAATTCGTTATATTTTCTAATCTGATTTTTAATATACATAACATTCCACACTGAAATAATCAAAATAATTCTATATAAAAATCTTATTTCAGTATACCTCAATGTAATTTAACTTTAGCGTACAATAGCATTATAGCACTTCTCGGTGAGTAGCCTGTCATGATCACAAACCCAAGGGTTTGTGTTCATAATTTGAGGTCACATGGTGTTTTTTATTCGGTAGGTTTGGTTGGAACATTCTTCGAAATGGGGATATAATTAAGAATCTATGAATCGTTTAAAATAATGCATTTCTAATTTAAATATTAAATAAAGTTTTAAAACCTCTTGTTTCTTTTTAGTAAATGGGGGAGCGCTTTAAAATTTTTTAAAAAAGAAAAAAGAAAAAAGAAAAAAAGAATAGTCCGAGTAGACTGATCATAAGAGTAAACATAAAGGACCTAAAGAAACAGAAGTTGAACCTTCTTCCATTTGTTTCTTTGGAGGATGTACCATCGATTATGTTATTGAATTGAACAAGCCCGACAAGTCAAAAGGGCCATGAAGCAGCGGCGACGCCACCTTATGGTCAGGGTGTTCCTGGGAACAACCTGGCCTGAAATTTTTTTTTTTTACATAGAAATTTAAAATTTTATATTTGTTTATCTTTAAAAAAAAATTTGGGAACACCCTGAATTTTTTTATTGTCAATAAAATTAAATTTTGGTTCATAATTTGAGTAACTTAACAATATATTAGGGTCTTTCAAGCAAAAAGAATAACGTACTTTTATATTTTTTTAAACCTATTGCTTTACTTTTTAGTTTTGCTTTAAGTAAAAGGCTATAGCCCCTAGAAAATAATGACCGGCCCCCAATTCTTTCTAGGATCTCTACTTAGTCCAATAGATAACCCAAAGTCCTCAAATAAAATACTAGTTAGCTCTCCCAATTGTCCAAATGATTTGTTGTCAATCCAAATACTCAATAGACAATAATCCACACCCTCAAAATATCGTCTTTTACCACTCATTTTCAAACAAATTTTTTTTTTCATCATTCTCAATCTCAAGAAGCCACCTACGAAATTCTCAAAAAAAAAAAAAAATAGAAGTAATCCTTACTACTTTTCTCCTGCTGAAACAAGCTCACACTGCCTCATGTTTCTTTACAGTCATTGTTGATTGCTCTAAACACATTAACTCTCTTCTCAACAAGGGTAGAAATCAAATAAACTCCTTTCATCTAAAAAAAAAAAAACTATCCATATTTGCTTTCAGCTTCAGCTTCTTCTTATGTCTCAGTATTTTAAGTTTGTTTGTTTCTTCAACATCATATGGGCATTTAGATTTATGTTTTTTATATATAAGATAATGGTCATTTAGTTTTATGAATATGCTTTGTTTATTAAGTTGTTCAATTTTTTGTATTGCCATATGATAATATATTATATCTCTTCCCATATCATCATTTTTTTTTTAATTTGAAATTAGGAGCTGAATAATTCATTAAAAATAAGAAAATTTTCAATATTATGGATAATGATGGGTTGATGGTGCTTAAAATAATAGTATGCAAATTTTTGTATATGTGTGATGAAGTGGCCACAGATGTGTATGGTAAAATAGACTGCCTTTTGTACTTCTATTAATATTTAAGAATATGACAATATATCAAAATTGATAATTTTTCATTTATAAATTTATGAATTATGATTTTTCTATCAATATTGCAATTTGGCCCTCCAAGTATTTCTGGCTACGCCCCTGCCCTGTTCAGCAACACTAACAACAACCACAACTGAACTCCACAAGTTTTATGTTGTAAAATTTTATGCATTTGCTTGTCTTTTAATTGTTGTTGTTGTTGTTATCATCAATATATAAATTTTTTTTATTAGATTATGTAATTTATACTTCTTAAGGAACACCCTGAAAAAAATTCCTGGAGCCGCCACTGAGCTCAGGTAGTCAAGGCAGGCTAGCTTGACAACTAGTTTAATTTGAATTTGACTGATCTACTAGGTCAGTCATATTGAAGTAAGAAAGTGAAGTTTGTAACCTGAATCATTGTCGTAAAACACAAAAAGTAGGCCATGTCAAAATAATTATCCATTTTAATATTGAGTTTGGTGCGCTCACGTCTGCGTTTTCACGTTTTGCATTAAAACAAATGAACAGTATTTTCAATGTGAACAGTAATTCAAAAATTATTTTTTTTATTGTTTTTAACAATAAGTTTTCAGTAAAATAAACGATATCCAAACACACCCTAAGAGTATTCTACACACCTCATCCATTTGATAATTGTATCAAAATATCTTAATCTTAACCTAATTTATTTATTAAATGAGTTAATATGATATAAACTATTTCACCTAATTTAATACACAATTTAAAAAAAAATTACAAAACATTAATTGTTTTCTCATTGTTTTAGGTAAAAGAGTTAGGAAATTTAGAGTTTTAATAAAAAATTTATCAGTATAACCAATAAAATTCTTTTAATTATTTCATTATATTTAGAATTCAAATATATATATATATATATATATAATAAAAATGACACTTATTTATATTTATTGGATCATTTCAAGTTGATTGTTGGTTAAGCAAGTCAATACAAACTTGATCTATTTATTAATTGGGTTGAAGAATGTCAACCCATTTGACTAAACACTATGTATATATATTTGATAGTTATAATAGAGGAGAAGGATTTGATACGTTGATGTCTTGTGGTTAATATGAACAAATTACAAAATTTTCAACTTTAATGATGATGTTATTACTAGTTTTAGCATGATGAATACATTGTAGCAACACTATTGTAAATGAGGTTTTTCTTTTGTGCATCTATTATAATATTCATCTACCAATACCATATCATTGCCATATACATATATATATATATATATATACATATATTTCTTTCAAACTTTTCTTTAGATTCCAATAAAAATATTATTATTATTATTATTATTATTATTATTATTATTATTATTATTATTATTCCGCCATGTTATGCTTTATACAAGGATAATTATTGTATAGTTAAAGTATTGTTTGGGACTCTCATAATGGTGCGGGCCTCATGGTGGTTCTCATGTGCGGAGACCACCCATATTGTGAGAGGTCATAACACTACTAGAGTCCAAACTACACAATAAATTTCCCTCATGCGAAACACAGTGGAACCCAGCTGTGTCTGTGCGTATGGTTGGACGTAAATTGGCCCTCCTCTTAATCCTTTCACATCAGTGTGAAAGTTGAAAGGTACTATGAATTTCTTATTTTTTAAATATTTTTTGTAAATTATTAAGATACACATATTGTATAGTTATCGATTATTATTATTTTTCATATTACTTAAATTTTTAAGGCACTGATATATATTGTATTGGTAGATAAATATTATGATAGATGCACAATATTCATTAAGGGCTAAAATATTTTTCCCTCGTCATGATATCACAATTAATGAGATAATTAACTAAAATATAATAAATTGGGTCGAAATGGACAGAAGAATCACCTTTATCCATCTATCCTAATGAGAAAAGGACTCAAAAAGCCCCGCGGGGGGGGGGGGGGGGTGTGCCTGGTGACTTTTACTGGTGTTATGGTTTTTTTTTTTTTTTTTTTTTAACACCTAATTTTATTTGAGTACCACCTATTTATTTTTAAATACCACTAATAAGTTATTGGGTTTTTCCAAATATTTTTTGCTCAACTATTACGTTAATCACAAATATTTCATATCTCATTATCTAAATTGAGTCATGATATAAACTATCACAAAAGTCCAAAAACTCATATTTTACCCAATTTTATTATTATTATTCAGCTAAGCTCAAAACCGGCTCCATGAACCCAATACACACATCATATTCTATTTAAAGCCCAAGAGTACTTTTGTTTGGCAATATTTGAAAAGCCCATGATTCAAGTCCATGGCAAAACGATTTTATCAATGGAATTAAAATTCATAATTAAAGCCCATGGTTTAAACTCATGGCAATTTATTTATGCAAAGCTTAATTTACATTGGCAACATCAAAACCCAATACTCATTAGCAACATCAAAGCCCAGTTCTTGCTAGCAATATTTAAAGCTCAATTTTTATTAGCAACATCAAAGTCCAATTCTCATTGGCAATACCAAAGCTCAGTTCTCGCTGGCAAAATTTAAAGCCCAATTCTCATTGGTAATATCAAAGCTCAATTCTCATTGGCAATATCAAAAGCCCAACATACGTTGACACTATTAAAAAGCTAACCTAACTACTTGGCACTATTTTATCAAAAGCACAATGTTATTAATACTTGGCAAAATATTATATCATAATTATTTCACTGAAAAGTCTAATAATGAACAATACTTTAAATTTTTGAACCTATTATTATAATATTACAAGCTCATGGAATTTATAAATTGTCTATTCTCAAAACTTATGGCAATCATCTTATAAAAGTCCATGGAAAGTTATGATTATTTATCTTAGACCCATGACATTTATTTATTTCATATCATATTATAACCTCATGCTCACTATTTATCTTACATCACAACATTCATAATATTTATTTCCATTACTTATAATAATTATTCACCTTATAAGCATACTATGATTATCTATAGAAAAACCTATGAGAATATCACAGTATTCCACCATAGTGGTTGTTACCATACTATATTTGAAACCCATGGATATTGCCTCTATTTAAAATTCATGGTAAATATTATTCTCAAGAAAAAATTGGAGGTCATTATTTAAAATGCCCCAAAAGAAAATGTCATTTACAAAGTAATCCTTAGCAAAAATTATGAGAAACTATACAAGTTGTTATTTAAAGTCCATGGAAATTGATACCCAAAACCTATCATAAATATTTATTAAAACTCATGGATTCATTTTATTTCTACTAACAACTAAAACCCATGTGGAATAAAAATCCATGGCAATATATGGTAGCTTTGTCCATTTTGTAGGGCTCACAATAAAAAAACCAAAAGGATAGGCCCAAGTGGAGAGAACCACCAAGTCAGAGGCCCACCAAAATACTTAGCCCTCATGGCCAAGCCCAATATGAATTCTCAGCCAAAACAGCCAATGTGTACAAACTGACCCCGCTGGAGAACTCCATTCAGTTCTGCCTTCCACTGGAGGTCACCTCAAGAAGCAACCAAGCTCCCAAACTAAATTAGGAGCTGGCGACCTGTCCTGCTGTCAACTCTGATGTGAACAGTACCAGAGGCTGACAACTAAAAGCTAATGGGCAATAAACACCTTTCTTCCCCAAGTTTTGGTTACAACTCAAGGAAGCCATAACTAAGACCTCCAAGTTCATGAAATCCTCAACCAAATAGTTTATTTTATTACTAAAAATGTATGTAATTGGTTCATCAACCAAGCCCTTGAATCCTAAAAGGGAAAATTTGGGAACATGAGGTTGAAAGGCATAAAGTGATCTCCAGCGAAACCTTCTAAAGTAAACTTAAACTTTGACACCTGGTTTAGGGTGTTGAATCCTACTTCCTAGGGTTCAAATCTTTGTCTCGCTGCCAACTCTGATGTAAATAGTACCAGAGGCTGACAAGTAAAAGCTAATGGGTAATAAATACCTTTCTTCCCCAAGTTTTGGTCACAACTCAAGGAAGCCATAACTAAGACCTCCAAGTTCATGAAATCTTCAACCAAATAGTTTATTTTATTACTATAAATGTATGTAATTGGTTCATCAACCAAGTCCTTGAATTCTAAAAGGGAAAATTTGAGAACATGTGGTTTGAAAGGCATAAAGGGATCTCCAGTGAAACTCTCTGAAGTGTACTTAAACTTTGACACCTGGTTTGGGGTGTTGAATCCTACTTCTTAGGGTTCAAATCTCAGTTGCAGCACTAGGATTCCTCCTTAATACTTGCCTTAGTCCCATTGGCCGAACACAATCTCAACAAGCTTAGCATTTAATGCAAGATTATTCCAAATACTACCAATGTGTGATATTGCCCAAAGAAGCAAAACAGTCCCAAAAGCAAATCTCCCATTTTAGGCCAAATTCTGGGATAATTATATTAGCTATTCTGCCCCTAAATCAGTCCTACGTTTTTGGACTTTTGCTAATCAATCCCTTAAACTTCACTATAAAAAGGAACTACCATCAACTCATGAAAAACAACAAATTTGATCATAAAATTCCTCACCCATCATGCTATTTTCAACCCCTTAGTTCAAAAACTAGCCTTTAGTTTATAATGCTTATATACACTTACCCATAAACATCACATTCCATCTTCTCTGAAAATCCCAGCACCTTAAAATAGACACAGCTACTCCCTTTGAAACTTTCTGATTTGTTGGCCATTTTGCTTGCTATTCAGCTCTCCTCAAGCTTACAAATCATTTCCTTTAGCCCACAGTCACCTAACCTCAAACATTCCTTCCCTCCTTTGCACAATCACAACTCCTAAATGCCTCCCAATTAGTCACAAACAGCCCACTACTCATTAAAGCCTTAACCTCAGTATTAATTCCATCACACTCACTCAAAACAGCCCACATTACCTCATTCGTGCCTTATGTACACACACTCACCAAAATCTTAGTTTAATACTTGCTACACTGAGCTAGGATCTCTCTCTCCCTTCACACCATGCCAAATAACTCATTTTTCATTACTTTGCAGCCACTAATAGTTACTTATTGTTTTACTATGGGAGGCTATAATGTATTTGGGATTTTTTGAAATTTTTTCTTCATATTAATGTAATGATGGCTAAGAGCACTGTGGACCCTATTGAATAAAATAAATAAGAATTTCTTGAAGTTAATACTATATTAAATTTATTTAATAATTGAATATAGTTTACCCTACCGCTGAAGAAATTACCCTACCGTTGGAGATAATATCGTACCGTTGGAGGACTGATTTGAACTATGATGCTGTAAAAGGAATAATAATATAACAAACTAACAACAATAACGTGTTTATTGGGCTTTATTGTTGTGTTCTTGTCAAGGTGCAACCTCTATCTCTTGCTTTGGCGGGCTTACACAACACCAAAAGCCTTTGGGCTTTATTTCAAGGGCTTATCGTTGAGTTTCGGCTTGGCTATCCCATATTCTATTCGGGAACATCAAAATTTTCCCCTCAACAACTAGCACCTACTAGATTTTGTTGCCTTCAAAACAAAATGACTTTTAATTAATTAATTGTGAAATTTTTACCAATTGTGGTGAGCCTATTAGTGTCGGTACCATAACTCGTCCAACTATACTGTAAAGACCAAAAGATCTGGCGGCCCAAGCCCACTTAGAACAGTGAGTGGCACAGTTCAACCTCTCCTCAAATCAATAAAATTTGTAAGAGAGGGAAACAAAAAACAAGAGAGGGCTCCGCTCAAGGATGAAAATAAGGAAGAAAAGGCTAATGTTATAGAATAGAAGAGAAAATATCTTTTTCCAAGCCTGCTCGAGGAGGCTGATATTATACAGAAAGTTTCACTGTTCACTCTCTTCTCCCAATGTTCCTCTTGTTTCTTTTTTCTTTGATACTTGTGTCTCCGATCCCTTTCTTTAAAAACCATCTTTTGCTTATATTCTCCCTTTTCCTTCGCATCCTGATCTTCCATATTTACCTCCAAATTTCTCTTCGTGACACTTGTCCATTTAAACATCTGAAGAATGTGGTAGATGAAGTTTGCTTAACTGCGAATTATACTGTTCAAGTCATTTTCTCATCAATGCAGCTGATAAAGCTGTTGCCCACCATTTAATACGAAGGCAACAAGCTACTCCCAACTAGAAAATTCCCCTACTCCTCATGATTCTCTTTCCTCAACCAATCCTTCCCACCTGAAGCTCCTAAAAACCTTTTGCCTCTTTGTCTCCCCTCCTCAGGTGTATGGTGCCTCAAAACCAACACTACAACCCAACAATCCCTTCTTCGGTCCTCGGGCCCCCACATATACGTTTCACATAGGGATGACAATTTTTCCCTACCCCGCTTAACTCGCCCCTCCCCGCTTCACCCCGTGCGGGTTTTCCCTAGCTCGCAAAGGTGGTGGGGCGGGGATGGGTTTAAACTTTTTAGACCCACCCTTGCCCTCCCTATCCCAGCCCCGCCTCACCTTGCATTACTAAGGATTATAATTGTAAATTTTTCATACCCTAAAACTCTACTATTTAAATAAACATATCAATATTAGCTTATTTTATTTTACCCAATGTGGTTCTCTATCTTTATTTTGTTATGTGTTATACTATGAGATTTTTTTTTTAATGATTGTCTTGTTAAACACTTAGATATATTATTCAATTGTTCTAAAAATTGATAAAATTTGATGAGATAAATTTAGTTGTAATTTCAAGTATATTTTTTTTAATGAAATATGATGGGACTGACGACCCTACGAGATCGCCGGGACAGACGAGCCCATCTTTAAAGACGAACCCAGGCTCAATAAAACAGTACTCTTCAATACAGTCATTTAAGGGCCAGCCATGCAGGCCGTTAATGGCCCCTTTAAGATCCACATTACTGAGCCTCAGGCGTTACCAAGCAGGACATTAAAAGCTACAATGGCTAGGGACTGCAGAGGCATATATAAAGCCCTCACCACACAAACGAACAGGTACGAGAGATACATCTTGAAAAGCATACTACTCATTCATTTTCCTCTTTCCCAGAAATTCATTACTGACTTAAGCATCGGAGGCGTGGTGGCAGGCACCACACCAGTGACCACTTGAAAGATTGATATTCTTACTTTGTAGAAGGGCCACCGCAGAAAGGACGACTCCACTCGGACGCACATACAACGACTGACGAATCCACACGTCATTAGGTTTCATTAAAAAAATTGTACTAGTTGTAGAACAAATTAACAAAAAGTAGAATTTTACAGAGTGGGGTGGGGCTTCGTGGGGCTTCGCAGGGCCCCAAGGGGCGAGGATGGGGTAAGAAAGTTTTTTCCGTCATGCAGGGCGGGGATGTGGCAAGACAAAACCATGCGGAGCAGGGACAAAGACACCATCCTTCGGCCCCACCCCACCCCATTGCCATCCCTAGTTTCACACAATTACTGGATCATTACACCTGGATTCCAGTTTCCATTATCTCCTTGTGTATAAGATTTGTACTTAAATTTTAGGTGATTTTTTTTTTTTTTTTTCATTTCGAATTGTAGGTATATAAATTTTAATGTGATTCATCATCCATGACGACAAGAAAACCTGTCTGCGCATATTTGTACACATTACACATATTCATTGATTTCTCCGATTTGGACATTTGTGATGGTGAGGGTAGAGTAAAAGTCATGATGAAAAAGCCAAAGTTTTGTGTTCATATTTTGAGGTCACGTGAGAGTGTAAGAGTTTCTTCGTTTGGTAACTCGTAGGTTGGGTTGGAACATTCCTCGAAAGTTCGAAATGGGTCTGAAATTTTTAATCTTTTAAAATAATGCATCTCTGTTTTAAATTTTACATAAAATATTTAAACCTCTTGTTTAATTTCTGTTTAGCACTAAAGTAGAACTTCTTTTAGAAGAAAAGAAAACTGAGAATAAGTCCGAGTGGACTCAACAGAGTACATATCAGAGTTACCTTAAAAAATTCATGATGAAACATTACAAGTTCCAATTAAATCCCCGCTTCTGTTTGTTTCTTTTGAGGATGGAACTACGATTATGCTATTGAACAATCAGATCATACGGGCAAATGGAACTCTGCTATAGTCAGTGCAGGCTTATGGGAGTTTGTAGAACTAAAAGTCCAAGTTTCTTTGTTTGACAATTGCTGTGAACTTGTAATATAAAACAGACAGCAGGTACTTTCTTGAAGCAACAAGGGCAATGAAAATCAAAGCGCAAGATCAATGGGAGTGTCAGTAGAGGCCATCAGGGCGACGATATTGGGATTGCATGAAATTTGACAAGTTGAAGGAAAACAACATTATGATCAACACTTGAGTGTCGTGGGTAGCCCTAATTTAGGTAAATTCCTTAGCTATGACCTCGAAAAACAGTGTGTTTGTTATTTTTAATAATATTTGTTTTCCTTAATAAATTTTAATTTAAAATTTAAAATAAGGTCCAGTTTGATTTGGAACGTCTCTTAAAGTCAATATTTTCAATTTTTGCAATTATCTCAATTTTGCTATTTTTGGTAAAAATTACTATTTTGTCACCTAATTACGAGATTAGTGCAAATTAGAGATTCTAGCCATTTTTCTAGCCGCCATAGGTTTTTCTTTTACTATTTAAACTAGGGGTGTTCGCGGTGCGGTGTGGTTTTGGGCCATTTTTAGCACCGCACTTTGCGGTGCGGTTTAGCTAAAATCATAACTGCACTGTACCTTGTTTTTACGGTCACATGTGTAGTGCGGTGCAGGTGTGGTGCGGTTTAGAGTTTAGCCAAAACCATAACCTCATCGCACCTCATTTTTTTTGCCACATATGCGATACTATGTATAAGATGCGGTTTGAAGTCGGTTTTTCTACTCAGCCTAAAACTAATTTTTCCCTTTTTTTGGGCCAAGTTTTAAATTATTGAGCTAGTTTTGCTTTATTTTGAGTTGGCTTTTCTAGTCAACTCTTGCTAGGGTTATTAAACTTTTTTTTTTTTTTTGAAAACTAGGGTTATTAAACTATTAATAATATATTTATTATTAAAAATAAATAAATTAATTAATATATAGAGAGGATGCGATGCGGTGCAGTTTATACAGTTTTCTTATTATAAAACAGCAAACTGCACTGCACCATGTAGTGTGGTGCAGTGCGGTGCATTATTACTTGCGGTGCGGTTATGCCATTTTGCGGGCGGTTATGGTGCGTTTTTTGCGGTTTGTGTGGTTTATGCGGTTTGATGAACACCCCTAATTTAAACTTATTGTAGCCTCTACGGCAGTTCAGTTTTTTAGATTTAAAAAAAAAAAAATAGACTTTGTCTATTATTTCTCTCTGGTGGATTCTAGAACCCTATCACCTTTTGAATTCAAGGACTCTTCGTGAATTTGAGGTTTTCACTTGAAAGCTAACATGTTTAGTTATTTTTTTTTTCGACTAAGAAAGTAAAGGGTTTGATTTCTTATAACTTCCGCAACATCAACTTGATTCTGGTGGATTCCAAAACCTTATCACCTTTGAAATTCAAGAGTCTCTTCGTGAATTTGAGGTTTTCATTTAGAAGCTAACATGTTTAGTTATTTTTTTTCGATTAAGAAAGTAACAGGTTTGATTTCTTATAACTTCTGCCGCATCAACTTGATTGACCCACTAGAAGAATCACAAGGACATCGATGTACGAGAGTACAAAAGTGGAAAGCGTGCACCCTAAATGATCGCCGTAAAAGACAAAAATGTATTCCTTACAATGTTATAAAAATAGAAAGATCACAAATCTATGCAGCAAAGTTCATTAAGAATCATTCTTTGTGCTGCATACAATGTGTAATTAACAATTATTCATCAAAAACTAAAAAGATAATAACAGTCAATTGTTGAAAATGTTCACTACATAAACAAAGGCCTAAAAATTGCCAATTTATCTTTAAAAAAAAAAAAACAAAGGCCTAAAAATAAAATTACAAGTACCCCAACAGAATGTAATAAATAATCAATGACAACAACAATCACGGCCGTGATGTGGGGTATAAAATCTTACTCTTCTTGGGATTAGATAATTTGAGTGTAGGAAAAATCTTGAAGCAGCCATTGTTGTTTTTAGATTGGGAGGGTTCAGAGAAACAAGGACTCCCAGAGCCAGGACAGAGAATATTGGCAAGGGAAATGGACTATATAATCAAACATCATTCACTTCACCAATGTGAGATTAAATCCTCCTAATTTTTTTCTTATGAAACGGTTTGTTTCATTAGTTTTCCAAAGTCACCACATATTAATGTTTTATGTTATTTTCGTTGAATTTACTGTTTTATTACTTAATTAGTGATATATTTAATGCAATTAACCTGTAAATCAGTCTAAATTCATAAGTAGTTAATTATTTGAAGTTTATTTATTCTACTGTAAAATCAACCAAGGGGCCTAAAAAGTAAAAATCATAACAACATCAACTTATCAAGGGCTATACAAGGGAAAAGTTAACGGATACTTTAAAGACACTAGTTTATGAAATAATTTTAAAAACATTTTACAAAAAAAGAAAAAATAATTGACTTTTTTTAGACAAATTGTTATATTTTCCATGAAAATGGTATTAAAACAAGGTTTCTCTCCAAACTAGTTTGAAGAAAAATCCTCCAAACGCATCTTATATCTTTTTATTGGATGTAAATTTTGAAAATCTTACCGTTGGATTGCATATTATTTATATTCTTAACATGCATGTCAAATTTCATTTAAATCTTATGTTATTTACTATTTGATCAATAAAATTACTTTCTATGCATAATTTTAGAGCACAAAAATTTGAAATTTAAATATTTGATTGATGGAATAAGTTATTGATCTTTGATATTTCTAAAAATTTGCAATCATGGAGTATATAATAAGAACATGAAATTCAACGGTTAGATTTTCAAAATTCACATCTAATAAAAAGATATAAGATAGAAGTTTGGATAAAAACATTTTCCTATAGGCCATTAATAAATACTCTAAGAGTATCCGTTATTAGAACCTTTCGCATAATTGCTATATCATTACACGTAGATTCCATTATCTCCTTGTGTACATATCTATTGAAAGTCACTTTTATAACATTTTTACATAAATCTTTGGTCTTATTTAATTTTTTAGTTAAATTGTAAATATGATAATGTAATCCATCATCCATGACGTGAAGATTTTTATATAAACTGTCTGCATATGTTTGTACACATTGCACAATATGTCGTTACACATGATTTCTCATTTCTCTAATTCGGTGAGTAGAGATGGCCATACCTATTGGGTAATGGATATCCAACCCTACCCGATCCAAATATTCTGGGTAATACTCAGTTCTTAACAGGTAGAAGGTAATTGGATAGGGTTTGGGTATTACCCATTTACACATCTAACTAATTAAATCTATTCCAAACCCAACTCAACCAAATTATTGTGGATAAATCCCAACCCACCCAATTACCCAATAATCAAAATTACCAAATTGCCCCTAAACTTGAAAATGACCAAACTAGTCCTAAAACCCTCTAAAATTGCCGAAATGCACCCTAAACCTAAAAAATGACCGAAATACCCCCGAAAGCTAAAGATTACCAAAAAACCGCCTAAACCTAAAAAATGACCAAAATACCCTCAACATATAAAAATTACCAAAATACTCCTGACACCTTAAGAATAACCAAAATACCCCTAAAAACTAAAAATTACCAAAATACCCACTAAACCCAAAAAATAATTGAAATACCTCTAAAACCTAAAAACTAACCGAAATACCCCCAAAACCCTAAAATTATTTAAACACCCCCTAAAATTATAAAATGACCAAAATACCCATGAAACCAATAGTATAACCGAAATATCCTCCGAAACCTAAAAAATTATCAAAATACTCCCGAAACCTATAAAATGATCAAAATACCCCTAAAAACTATAAAATGACAATAATGCTCCTAAAACCTATAAGATGATAAAAAAATACACCCTAAATATAAAATTACCAAAATACCCCTGAAACCGTAAAAGTACCAAAATACCTCTAAAACCTAGAAAATTACAGAAATAGCCCTAAAATTTGAAAATTATTAAATACCCCTAAAACCTAAAAAAATGAAAAAAAAAAATCCACTAACCTAAACACATGACCAAAGTACCCTTAGAATCTAAAAAACGACCAAAATAACCCGAAACCTAAAAAATTACCGAAATTCCCTCAAAACATACAAAATGACTGAAATATTCTTAGAACCTTTAATTTGACAAAAATACCCTCAAAACATCCAAAAAATCCAAAATTTCTTTTTTTGTAATTTAAGAGGTTTCTAGTGTATTTTAGTCATCTTATATTTTAGGGGTATTTTGGCCACTTTAAAGTTTTCAAGGGTATTTTAGTCATTTTAGATATTTTGAGGGGGTACTTTGGTCATTTTAGAGGTTTAGGGCTATTTTGGCTATTTTATAGGTTGCGGCGTATTTTTGGTAATTTTAGTGGTTTCGGGTTATATTTTTTAGAGGTTTCGATTATATTTTGGTCATTTTAAAGGTTTAGGGGTATTTTGGTCATTTTATGAGTTTGAGGGTATTTCGGTCATTTCATTAGGTTTAGGGTGTATTTTGATCATCATATAGGTTTTAGGGTTATTTTTGTCATTTTAAAGGTTTTTGGGGGTATTTTAGTCATTTTATAGATTTCAAAAATATTTTGGTCATTTTTAAGCTTTTGAGGGTATTTAATTCATTTTTTAGGTTTAAGGAGTATTTTGGTAATTTTCAAGTTTCAAGGGGTATTTCAATTAGTTTTTAGGTTTTAGAGGTATTTCGGCCATTTTTTAGATTTAGGGGTTATTTTGGTAATTTTTATGTTTCAAGGGTATTTTGGTCAAATTTTAGGTTTCGGGGGTATTTCGGTCATTTTTTACGTTTAAGGGGTATTTTGGTAATTTTTAGGTTTCGGGGGTATTTTGGACATTTTTTAAGTTCGTGGATACTTTGGTCGTTTTTTAGGTTTCGGGGCTATTTCGAATATTTTAAGGTTTAGGGGGTATTTTGATAATTTTCAATGGTTTTTAAGCATATTTGGTGATTTCAAGAGTATTTTGGTCATTTTAGTGGTTTTTTAGCATAATTAGTGATTTTGGAGATATTAGTCCTACTTTAGTCATTTCAAAGGTTTCGTGGTTATTTTGCTTATTTTAGAGATTTTGAGGATATTTTGGTGATTTTATTGGTTTTTGAACATATTTTATATTGTGATTTTATAGAAATTGGATTTAAGTAGGATATGGATATTCATAGATAAATAAACTGGGTAATAATTGGGTATGGATATTAATAGGGTAAGGTAATTGGATATTCATGGATAAATTAATTGGGTCGAATATAGATATACCCTACCTACGGCAATCCTTACATGGTGAGGCCTCAATAGGTTGGGTAATGAAAAAGTCAAAGTTAATTTTGTGTTCATATTTTGTGGTTACGTGAGAGGTTTTTTTTGATGATCCACGTAACAGTTTCTTCATGTGGTAATTGGTAGGAAGTTTGGATGGAACATTCCTCTAAAGTTCGAAATGGATCTGAATTTTTAATCTTTTAAAACTTTGCATCTCTGTTATAAAATATATATAAAATATTAAAACCTTTTTTTTTTCTTTAGGAAAAGGCAAACTTCTTTTAAAAGGAAAAAAAAAAAAAAAAAAAAAAAAAAAAAAAAAACAACAACAACAACAACAACAGTGAGAATATGCCAGTGCGATTCTAGAAAGTTTTTTTCAAGGTGATTATTAAAAACACATAACTTTAAAAAATTTATTGATAATAAAACTTGAATATATTAACATCATAGAATAAAAACATATTCAAATACATAAAGTTTAAAAAAAAAATTTCACAAGTTTTCATATTTTAAAATTTTTGTGTAATATAATAGTTTCACTATTAATATTATCAATTACATATTTTTCAATATACACAACCTAACAATTATTAAACTACTGATCTTCTATTCAATTACTAACATATTGCCCAAATAACTTAATATAAACAAAATATGTTATCTTTTTGAAAAAATATATCACATAAATCTAACAAATTCAGCTAAATACTAAAGCAAATACTAACAGACTAGCTATTGGAAAAGTATGCATTTTTATATAAAAAAAATAGCAATTTTAAAATATGTCAGTTGAAACACAACTTAAAAAATCACAATTAAACGTTGGATTTGAGATTTTAGGCTAATATGTTTGTTTGAGCAATTTTTGAGAAATGTTATATCCACAGTATTTCTGCAACACTTTCACAATAAAACCTAGACTGTAAGTTTTTACTGGTTCTAATTTGAACTTACTACTGAAATTATTTTCTATTTATCTGTAACAACTTGTTATTTAGGATTTGTTATGAAAATATTGTAAAATGTTGTGAATATAGTATTTCTTGCATAAAAAATTTCAACATTCAATGGACAAAAATTTTGGAGAGGTTGAATTTTATTTTTAATATGCTCAATGTTACTAAGGGTGTTCAAGTGTTTTTTCAGGATTGTCGAGTTTTTTTTTTTCCTAGAGTAATCAAAAGACCCATATTAATTTAAAACTCAAAATTTTTTAAGTTATATTAAAAAAAAAAAATTCTGGTGGTCCTGTGACCACCCTGATTAACACTACGAGCCGCCAGTGGAATATGCCCGAGTGGACTCAACTGAGTACAAATCAGAGTTACCTTAAACATTACAAGTTCCAATAAAATCCCCACTTCTATTTTTTAGTTTGTTTCCCTTGAGGATGGAAACTAAGATTATGTTATTGAAACAATTCCGATCATATGGGCAAATGAATCTCTGGTGGTCAGGGCAGGCTTATGAGAATTTGTAGAAGAATCAGTACTAGAAGAATCACATGTACATCGAAGTACGACAAAAAAAGGTATATACCATATATACAATGATATAAAAATAGAAAGATACAATAAATCTATACAGCAAAAACAAAAAGGATATTCAAGAATCTATTGTACAATTAAGAATCTATTGTACAATATGTTCACTTCATAATAAGCGAAGGCCTAAAAATTGCCAGTTTATCTTTTTTTTTTTTTTTTAAAAAGGCCTAAAAACAAAATTACAACAATTAATCATGGGCGTGATGCGGGGTATATAATCTTACTCTTCTTCGGATTAGATGATTTGGGTGTAGTACAAATCTTGAAGCAGCCATTGTTGTTGTTGTTGTTTTTGGATTGGGGGGATTCAGAGAAAGAGGGAGTCCCAGTATCAGAGCCAGAACAGAAAATATTGGCAAGGGAATGGAGTATATAATCAAACATCATTCGCTTCACCAATCTTTTCTTTGCTGGAAAAACGCTTCCAATTTTTGGTTTGAACCGAGGCTCTGCCTTGCACTTGGAGTTATTGGACCTGGCCATTTCTTCACTTGGGTTAATTAGCTTCACTACCTTCTTCTCAAGCCCTTGCTCATCTGGGTCCAGCATCACCAACATTTCTTTCTCTTGCTCTCTCTCTCTCTCTCTCTCTCTAGATATGATACTTTTGATTTTGGGTCTGAAATTTTATCTTTATAATTCAATCTCTGGGATACTGATGTCACAGAATATCAAAAAAAAAAAAAAAAAACATGTTAAAAGAAATACCAATGAACCAATAGGAGTGAAACTTGGGGCTTAAGAATCCCTTAGAACCATCCATTATCCGCCACGCGCTTCCAATCAAAGGGACAAGAGTGTTAGTGTATAACACTAAGAAATGAATAGAGTTTTAAATTAAGTGGGGGGCCACAAAATGACTTTACAAACACAAACTCCCACTTGCATACTCATACTTAAGAGCACCCCAACCCGCACATCACCGTCTAAAACCCTCCATTGCCCAGCCCACCCATCCAAAAAAAAAAAACCATTGCTAGAGAGAGATCGACGTGGAAGTGATGCGTCAATGTCAGCGTGGAAGAGCAGTGAGGGTGAGAGAAGAAAAGATGAGAGGTTGAGAGAGAGGATTTTGAGGGGGGAAAAAAAGAGAGAGAGAGAGAGAGGAAGAGACTGACAGAGAAATGAGAGAGAGAAGGAATAAAAAATCATTAAAATTTTACAACATCTGTCCGTACGCTTCTATATTTGAGAATGCACTGTTTATCAATGTCAAATATTTTGACATTTAGAATATCTCATGGGAGACGTTTTTTGGTGTTTAGTATGCCAAATGCCAAATATTTGACATTTGGCACACCTGATGGTAATGCTCTTATGACCGTACCTAAAATTACATTATTTTGGTTAACTGACTAATAATGTCGTTTTTGGTTTTTTATACATTTTATCTGAAAAATAAATATCGGCACCTATATTTACTATTTTGCACTTAGAATTAGCACTTCACATTTCTGAGGACAAATATGGTCGTGACCGATAAGGTGAGGTGTTAACTTGTCATTGGATAGATTGACTTTTTTAATATATATATATATATATATATATGTGTATTCTCTAGACTCTTTGTTAAATCTACCTATAAATATTATGAATGTAAAAGTGTTAAATTAAATGATTAAATTAATAATTTTTTAACCGTTTAAATTTTTGGAACAATCTATAATTTAATAAGAGGTCCTAAGTTCAATTTTCTATCTCTTCCTTACTTCCTCTCATTGAAAAAATATTCATGCATTAGGCATCGGGGCAAGGAAGGCAGTTGACACATGAATGGATCAAGAGTATTTAATTAAAAAATTGTATTTGTCATTTCCTAACAACTTTAGGGCCCGTTTGGATTGAGGAAGAATGGAGAGAGAGTGAGGGAGAGTAAAGTAGAGTTGGCTGAAAATAAACTAATTTTGAGCAACTTCTACTCTACTTTATTCTACTATACTCTCTCTTCTTCCCCGTCAATCTAAACGGATCATTAAACTTTCGAAACAATAAGAAATTTAACCAATACAATCTATAAAAATATAAATAATTTTAAGAGAAAGTATATCCATTAAAGGATGTTGTCGCCCTTATGCTTTCTTGAACATTGTTGCCTAAATATGAGCCATACACGTTCACATTCTTTTGTTCCTATGAGAGGGAGAGTGATTCACTTATTAATATCTATAAACAACATGCGCAAATAGCTGGCTAGCTTGTGATGTGATTTAAAGGATCCATCGTATTGGACCAATTGGTGTCATATACTGGACCACTTAATACACAATATATATAGCCATGGTACTACCATAGTGACACGGAAGATATAAAAAGAAAAACAACAAAATACGATTTTCAAACCTTTTCGCTTTTCCAATCATCTTAAGATGCCATTGTCCACAAAGTACAAACTAATGGTCCAATTCGATGCATCCTTATATTTTCCAAAGCCAAGTCATTTTAGTATCTCCTACTTCAGGTATATCCGTATATGTCACTAGATAAAGCTATATGTGATTACTATAGCTCCCCATAGGCTCATCTGAGGGCAAACATTGGCCCAAACAAAGTCCCTTTTCTGACCCTAGGTAGTAGTAGTAGTAACGTAGTACACTAGTAACTTTAACTTAGGGGGTACTATAGTAGTATCTTGTAAAAACTATCACAATCATTAATAAAAAGACAGGATTAGAATACAGTGTTATACGGTTTTGCAAATTAATTTTTAATCTTAACCATTGAATAAAAAAAATGAAAATGAAAATGTTAAAAGTTAAAAAGTGAAGGTAGTAAAAACAAATTGTGAGTAGAGAGGAGGGTAATTTACTAATTTATAATTGCATTCTATATCCTATTTCATAGAAAGATAATAATTCCAACCTATTGATTGCAGGAACCTGCTTGACCTTTTGCAATTTGCGAGTGGAGCATGTCTATAAAGAAACTAATCGATGCGCAGATTCTTTGGCTAGAATAGATAACACTAGTGTTTGATGCTTATAATTTGTTTACCAATCCGCCACCTGTGGTGGATCATCTATGTACCCTTGATAAAAAGGGAATGGCTTGTACCGGACTTATTTCTATCAAATTCCAGCAAATTATATTTACCACCAAAAAAAAAAAAAAAATTCCAAGATATTCAATAAATTGGTATCCATGAATGCTCTAACCGTACATAAAATTAGATAATCTGATATTTCATTTACTGAAATTAGCAACAAAGAGGAAATCACTTTAAACCAATGCTCATGAGCGGACTTTTACCCATGGTGTCCAACTGAACCTATGCCCAAACCTTCTTGGGTACTGTCAACTGGTTTCAGCACCATTACACCTATACAAACCCTGGTAATTAATGAAATGGCATATTAGTTTTTTTTTGGGGGGGGGGGGGGGGGAACCGTGAGGTAAGATTGCTTATTCTTCTTTTTATTAGTATAACATAGAGTATTGAGTGAATATGATTTTATTGAGATTGTGAAATTGATTTGTATTGATTTTATTAGAGGATGTGAGTATTGAGTTGGGGTTTTACGTAAAATCCTTATAGACATTTTTTTTATACATAGAAAATTTATAGAATTTAAATTCTACTACGAAATTGTCTTTATCTAACAAAGGAGTTAAACTTTTATCATTACCAAATTTATGGTCGCACATTTCATTAAATAATTCTACGAAGCAAGGGGGCCTCAAGAATTTAATAGATGATGGGTGTGGATGTCTTCCAGGGTAAACAATTTAATTTTAATTTGTTAATTTCATGTTTATAGCTCTTATTTTTATGTAATACTTCATTGATTTTTAAAAATATTTTAAATGTAGAAAATGGAGGAGAGGGAGGTGGGTTCTACAATTCTAACCACAATCATTTGACACAACTTTGAAATACTACATTAAAAGCCTAAACTCTTGCCTACCAAACCATAACGGCATAACTCCTATTGATTTCTATTACTTGGGTTTCGATCATATATAGAAAATACAATTTTGAAAAATAGTGTTTACAAGTTACAACACAATTATTTATGAAGTATATTTACTTTAAGGATAAAATTTAGTTATAAAATTAGTTGTAGTTTGTGGTGGACCTTTTTGTGATTTTGGGCTAGGTTACCTCCTGCTGTACTGAGCCCAAGTGTTCTGGATAAGAGAGTTAGGACCGGTCCAATTGCAACTCACCTTAATCTGGTTTGCGCACAAACTATGCCTCGTTTACCAAAACTTTAGTCACATACCCATGGCTGACAAAATTGCTACAGAAGAAGTCATGGCAGATAAATGCAATAAAACAGTAATAAAAGAAATACATTACTGTTAGGCAAAATAAGTAAGAGACCCTTAATTAAAGCAAAGAAAAAGAACACGTTATAGGTAAAATTGCAAAGACAAGAGGAGAAACAATAGCGATAAGTGGTAAAATCAAAGAAGAGAAAGATCAATCTGTCATATTCAGTTGTATTACGGGACTAAAGCCAAGGAAGGAACCACTTCCTCAATGCGAATAACTTCACAGGATAATCCTGCCGTAGAAATTATCCGTTTTGAGAGAACGGGCCTGAATGGCTTGTGCCCAAATGAGTTCTTGATCCTCAACAGATTGTAGGCTTTTAGAAGGAGAAAATGGATTAGTCTATTGGTGCATGCCTGCCATTCTACTCTCACTATTTCTTTTCTTTCTCTTTTCTCTCCACCCTGTTACTAGGATTCTTTCCCCTCTTTTCTTTCTTCCTTAGTGCTTACTCGTGAGGCGCTATGGTGATGTTGGTGATATGATTCTCTCCTAGAGGTTGCTATTGTTCCTCGCCACTATGCATGACGAGGGCCCTTTATATACTGCTTATCGTGACTTATTTTTACCATTTTATCCTTTAATCACTTTTGTCTGGATTAGAGGGTCTTTCCCGACCACCCACAGGTTTGTCAGTTGTTCAACCACCACCACTTACCTGTGCTGGCTATGCCACTCCCCATTACTAGACAAAGAAGATTGTTTTGTTTGCTTGCTTACCGCGGCATTCTCATCCACCACAGTGTGGGCAATCTCTCTTGCTATCCCTCATGGCATGCACCTAGTGGTTCAGCTCATTTTCCCTCTTTTGGGTGATATGTCATCCCAGCAGGACATTTCCCCCAAAAGAGTTTGAGTGAAAACTCCAGAATAGGCTTTCGCATATTGGCTAGCTACAGGTTGGTATTGCTTGGGCCTTGCGTGTGCTCCACTTCTCGTGTATGCCAAAAGTTTGTCTGCTGCTCATGCGTTTACTGTAGTTTGGAGGCTCATTTGTGCATTCTGCCGTTCATCCTTGACCTCTTATGGCGTGAACTGTTTTCTAATTTTTCATTCTTTATTGGCTTACTCCTTTCAAGGGCTGGGCCTTGTGGGTCTTCCTCCTTTTAGCCCATTCTTTACTCCCTCCATAATCTTCTTGCCGTTTCTGCCTACCACTCTATTGTTCCTACTGTGGTATTATTTGACCTGTGCTTTCTGGGCCTGCTGTGTATTCTTCTCTCAATTGGTTACAATGTCCCAGTTTAGTTATTGGGCTTATACTCATGGTACTTTTAGGCTTTCTTGAATCATTACATTGCTTGTGGGCTCTTTTGTCCCATTTCTTTCTCCTTGGGCATTCTTGGCCCATTTGCTTTCCTTTGGCATCCTCAGCCCATTTCCCAATTCTGCATTCTCATGGGCTTTTACTAACTCTTTTGGGCTTCCTTGACCCAATTACTTTACCCTTCATCCTTGAGACTCATGGGCCTTTCATCAACCCCTTACTTTCTTACTTCATTACTTCGAGCCTACTGTGGCTCATTCTTACTTTTCTACATCACATAATGCCCATAGGTTTATTACTTCATTCTTTGAGCTTCTTTGGGCCTATTTACTTATTTTATGGGCCTATGATCCATTATTCCTGCCATTCGGGCTTAATGGTTTTTTTCCTATCAATTCACTAACTCTTTTCTGCCCATATTGTTCGGCTTCTTCCTACTGCTGGACTCTTTCAAAATAAGCATCAACATAACATATGGTTACAACTTGTCAGGGGTGGAAATTTTTTCTTCCGACAAATGAGATTTATGTTGGGTTGAAAGCCTAAATTGAAACTCGACGATAAGCTTGAAGCATGGCCCAAAGGCTATCAATGAAGTTTTTGAAGAATTCGCTCTCTTTTTACACCTTGGACGTAGGATGGGACTGACAAGGGTTGTGAGATGGCCAAAAAACATTTTCTACAACAGACATGTCAGCACAATAAAAAGCATATTGCAATGAAAAAATAACCCAGCAGTAAAATATTTCAGCAGTAAAGTATCCCAGCAGTAAAATGATACAAAACAGAATAAACCTGTAGCCGATAGTTATTTCACAGATTGAGGAAAGTGTCTACATCTTCAGACTCATCATCCATTAGCTCTGAAGAAGAGTCTTCTAACACAATAATATGAGGGAAAAACTCTATAGTAACAGTTACTTCATAGCCTTCAATAGTAAATGAATAATCAAATATCATGGGTTCTATTATAGAAAATAATAAGGAAAACTTAGTGTGAGATGAAAGGAGAGAGAGAGAGATTCCAACTAGCATAGCAAGATCATTATGGAGCCAAGGTATGCTCATAGATATAGTATATGTAGTGAGTAAAGAGGATCATTTGAGTAGTATGAGTAATGAGTGAGAGTGTTTAGTAAAGCTGTTGGAGCTTTCCGGTAGGAGTAGATGAATGTTTATAAGCAGAGGTATGGGGGGTATTTGTGACTTAGGAGCTGGAGAACTTAGTTTTTAAGCTTGAAGCTAAGAACTTAGTGATTCAGAACTTTGCTAGAGCTTAGAGAAGACTGAACATAGAGGTTAAGGAAGAGTTATACTCTATTAGTGTATTTCTTAGTTTGTATTGGTCTATGTTGAGTTGTTTTTGAAGTATTAGTGGAAAGTTCCACTTATAGTTAAGTTTGAAGGGGGTAATTAGCAAATAATCTATGCTAAATCTTCCTCAATCTTCAAAAAATCCTTAGAGAATCGTTCTTAGGATTTTGACCAAGAGTGGTAACCTTAGCTTTTAGAAAGTTCTTGTTGTTTTGGGTAATAACAGCTGGGATTCTGACTTAGCATTAAATGCTGATTGGCCTTAACTGATGGGATTAAAGCATATATTAGGCTAATGATCTTGGTTTTGCTGTTGCTAGAATTAGAGCTCCCTAGAGCAAATTGCATTACCTCAAGGTAGGTGTTAATCTTGGAACCCTTTGCTGGGAACTCTGCTAGAGATCCCTTGTTGCCCTTCAAACCACATTTCCCAAAGTTTCCTCATTTGGGGTTCATGTGCTTGGTCCATGAACTAAAGAGTACACATTTTTGGCATGATAATGAACTGATTTCAAGTTATTCCAAAAGCTTTCATGGCTTGGTTATGGCTGCCCTTAATCCTTGACCGAATAGGTTGGAGAAGGAAGGAGATATAGCTGGCTGAAACTTCCCAGCTTTATGTCATGTCACCTTAGCTTTATGTCACATGAGAAATGATGAAAATGAACTTGGCAAGAAAGGGTTTAATCCCTGCTGGACACGTGTCTTTTTCTGATCTGATTGAACAAGCTTGAATTGATGGCAATGGGCTCTAGCTGTCAAGTTGTACTGAGATTTGACTGGTTAGCTTACGTGAGCTTCAGCTGCTGGGATTTGCATATGAGCTGCACTGGCTCAACTAGGCTTTGTAATTGAGCTTCTTTAGGCTTCGTCATCCCAACAAAATAAGTATTTTTTTTGCCATGGGTGACTAATTTGTATTTTCCATGAGTTAGGGACTTTAGTATAAGTAAATATGTTTTTGCCAAGGAATGGTTTGGAGCTTTGTAAGTATGTGCCAAAATAACATTGGGCTTTATGAAAATAGTGTCAAAATAATATTTGGACTTTGTAAAGTATGTGCCAAAATAGTTTTTGGGCTTTATGAAAATAGTGTCAAAATAACATTTGGGCTTTGTAAAATAAGTGCCAAAATAATATTAGGTTTTGTAAAATGGGTGCAAATTAGTATTTTGGCTTTGTAAAATAAGTGTCAAATTAGTATTTGGGTTTTGTAAAATAAGTTCCAAATTAATTTTGAGTTTTGTAAAATAGGTGTCAAATTAGTATTTGAGCTTTGTAAAATAAGTGCCAAAATAATATTGGGTTTTGTGAAATAAGTGCCAAATTAGTATTTGGGTTTTGTAAAATAAGTGCCAAATTAGTATTTTGGCTTTGTAAAATAAATGCCAAAATAATATTGGGCTTTGTAAAATAGGTGCCAAATTAGTATTTGAGCTTTGTAAAATAAGTGTCAAATTAGTATTTGGGCTTTATAGGATCTTGTAAAAATATTGTCGTGTAGCAACGGACTTAGTAAGAATGCCGTGTAGCAACGGGCTTTAGAGGTACCGTGTAGCAACAAGCTTTTTAGAGGTGCCATGTAGCAACGGGTTTTAGAGATGCCGTGTAACAACGGGCTTTTAAGAGGTGTCTTGTAGCAACAGGCTTTTAAGAGATGTCGTGTAGCAACAGGCTTTAGGGTGTCATGTAGCAACAGGCTTTTTAAAGGTGCCGTGTAGCAACGAGTTTTAGAAGTGTCATGTAGTAACGGGCTTTTTAAAGGTGTCGTGTAGCAACGGGCTTTTAAGAGATTCTGTGTAGCAATGGGCTTTTAAGAGGTGCCGTGTAGCAATGGGCTTTAGAGATTTCATGTAGCAACTGGCTTTATAAAAGAGTTTTGTTGGGCTTTTTGGGTTTTGCCCATATGTTAAATGATTTAGGGATTTTTTGTGGAGATAGTGCAATTTTGTGGCCCAAATTTGGTAGTAATGTGATGAGTATTTTTGTGGAATCCCAAGTTAGATAATATGTAGGATATAATGAGTAATATTTGTAAGAGGGGGCCAAGATAATTTATGGGGCTTATGTGAAAAATATTTGTGGGAGTCCAATAACATGGAGAATATTTAAGTAATTTGTGGGAAATATTTACGTGGGATCAAAATAGTTTGTGGGCTTATGTGAGTATATTTTAGGGTCCGTTTGGGAGAAGGGAATTGAACGGAATGGAACGGAATAAAAAGAATATTTTTAGAATATTTTTCCCTACCCTTGTTTAGGAGTTTTAAAGGAGGGAATGAAAGGTCTATTCCCTTGTTTGGGAGTTTAAGTGGGAGGGAATGGAATAGCTAGGAGGGAATGTTCATTCCTCCCTTTTCCCTCAAAACCTTAAATTTTTATTCCCCTCAAAATTGGGAGGAATGGGAGGGAATGGATTTAAGTTTGATGAAATTTTTACTAAAACAACTTTTTATTTTAAAATAGGGGTCTAATAGTAATATTGTCAAAAAATGATTTCATTCCATTCCCTCCATGTTACTCCCAAACAAGATTAATTACATTCCATTCATTTTCATTCCTTTCCATTCCTTTATTTTAAAACATCCAATCAAGGTTACTTAATTCCATTACATTCTATTCTTTTCCATTCCTTTCCCTTACTTAAATACATTCCATTTCATTCCTTTCCTTTCCATTCCCTTATGATCATTTCATTCCATTCCCTTATAAACTTCCAAACGGAGCCTTAGTGAATGGGCTAATAAGAGTAGGGCCCGAAAATTTGTACCTCAACACAAGTTCTTTTAAAAATATTAACATTGTTACATATTTTAAATAACTAATAGTTTGATTGCATATTCTTTACGCTCTTAATACACATACTAAATTTTGTATCAATCGGATATTATTTACTATATGATCTATAAGTTTATATTTTATGCATAATTTTAAACAATAAAATTTGCAATTTAAATAATTTATTAATGACATAGTTATTAATCTTTAATTTTCAAGAAATTTTGCAAGCATAGAAGATATAAAAAGAAAATGTAATCCAATGGTGGATTTGTTAAATTTCACCTCCAATAAAAAGATATTAAGTAAGGTTGTAATTTTAGGCTACAACCAATTTTGTAGCTAAATTTTTTCCTTAATTTAATAGATGCAAAAACATAATCCCTTGAGAAAGAGGACTAGTGATGAATTGAGGTTCATTTCGCTTTGCCATCTCTTTGGAGTATGAAATTTTTATAAAAATTAAAGCATCATTAGCATGACAACAATGGTACTTTAGATTCTCAAAAAAAAAAATGGTACTTTAAAATTTCTAACTAAAAAAATAGTCATGTTAACGAAGATAATTATTAATAAATTATTTTAAAAAAATTTAATATCACTTTTATGAAAAATATAAAAAACCGTCAAACTTCAACATAGATAAGATATATTTTTTTAATAAATTCACTCACACACGAGATCTAGTTAATAGTTCAAAAGTCAAAACATTTATCTCACTCATTGTTGTATATTTATTAGAGGTGGAGGTACGAGTTGCATTAGAGGTCATTGATTGAGGTAAGGCCATCCTAAAATAAATAAAAATAAAAATAGAAAAGGTAAAATCTATGAACATGCTTCTGATTTTAATAACCTTATGATCGCACACTCTTAATTTTCAATTGTTCGAATTACACTGTATGAGTGGGTCAATCAAACAACTTCCATCCATTATGCCACTAATAATTGCTTATAAGAAATCTCTTGGAGTATTTATTTGACATATTTATAAACCAAGATATTCGACTTGGAGAAAACTCTATTATTTTATATATTTAAAGTAAATAAAAACATCTTTCTTTATATATTTTATTTTTTAAAACTTATTTTAGATATAAAAGGTGATAGTATAAGATACACGTCATAAGTGACGTTTCCGTCCATTAGTAAGCAACATGACATACTTTTCTTTGACGATTTATTAATGAAATAAATATGATTAAAAAGCCAAAAGAAAAAGAAGAATTTTCTTTACACTCTTGGGAACAGAGCAGGCCTCACTTTTGACAGTAATGGTCTGTGTACACTTCATGTGACATTAAGAAATTGATAGATATCTTATCAAAAAAAAAAAAAAAAAAAGAATTGGTAGATAAGTCAGACCGTTTCTCAAAAAAAAAAAAAAAAAAAAGATAAGTCAGATCAAGGTACACCTCCCCCGGATCGCACTGAGGAATTCTGACGGATCATCTTACAAATCAGGACCTGAATTCTGTTACTTAACATCCCCATTCAATGACAGTTAAAAAATGATTTAGTGTGGAATTCATTTTATAAAAATTTTGTACAAATTGATAAGTAGATTTTTTTTTTTTTAGAAAGTTTTAATCTATAATATCCAGTTATGATGATAGTTTTTTATTATAAGATTAAAGTATCAATTAATTTTTGGTATAGAGAGAGATTAAACTTCAAATATTTTATTCAACCATCAAATACCTTACTAATTAAGCTAATTAGAACTTACAAATTGATAAATAAACTGAATATATTACTAAAATGACTTTTTGAAAATCAAAATATTAGTTTTATTGACTCTAATTCCTATAAAGCTAGTAAAAACTCTGACATAAAATTAAAACGAAGCGAAATAAACCTCAATTCATCACTGGTATTCAAATTTAGCACATGATAGGCACGTACTATTATTTTGCACTAGCATGTAATCTATACAAATGCATAGATGCATTTAAAATTAAACATAATTTTTATTATAAAAATATAAATAATTAGTTAAATTATTAAAAAATAGCATATAACAAATGCATTCCTATAAATACATTTAAAATTAAACATAATTTTTTATCATAAAAATATAAATAATTAGACAAGTTATTTTTAAAAAAAATATACGTAATTAGTTACATATTAAAATTCTAACCTAAATTTAATACTACTTATGATCATTTTTTTTAATAAGATAGAACATGTGATGATCTTTGTTGTGTGGCGATTTTTATTAAGTATATGTGATTTTTTTTTTAAGTTCATTAATATTAAATTCTTAATATTTTGTACTCATTAAGTCACTTGACACAAAAATTAAAAACCTTAAGTGGACACCTGACACAAGCTTAAGTAGACAATAATGATATGATCTCCCTATAAATTTAAACACATGACATAAAATTTGATTTTAATTTTAAATTTTAATTGAACTTTTTCTAAATCTTACATGTTAATATATAATATATAGATATACAGATGTATTAAATAACAAACCTCAATTCTACACCCTTCAATTATTTATTTAATTATTAAAATTACTTTTTAAAAAGAAATACTGTAATAAATTTTGTTGACAGGTGTGGCCAGCTGTCCTATGAACTTATGTTAGATGAATGTTCATTCATCAAACAAAACACCTTTTTTTTTTTTTTTTTTTGCTAAAATCAAACAAAACACAATTAAAACGTGGGAATTTGTGACTTGGTATTCTACAACCTTATCTTGGTTTGACAAATTGCAAGTTCCATCAAAAGATCCTAGAGGAGAGGAGCATTCTTATTACACCTCTTATACTTCATAAAAACATCCTAGCCACTCAAACTTTAATTTTATTCCTTTTTTGCATTGGAGTATATGTTTTTGCATCTTTGGGCGAAGCTTCGTGGACATTTCGAGGAAGCTTCAGAAATTTTTTATTTTTTATTTTAATTTAAAAAGAGGTTAATAAGAGGACCACTTCCTTTCACTTTTTAATTTCAAGTTCCAATTTTCAACCAGAAAAGTTTTGACAAAAAAATTGGTTGGTCACTTGCTATTGCTTGACGAATTGCAATTCCATCAAATATGATTTATATTCTAAACCATCTAGAAGAGCATTCTACCTCTAAATTCATAAAAAGATTACAGCCACTTTAATTTTAACCTACTTTTTCATTATTTACGTATTTTGCTTCTTTGGACGAAGCTTCGTGGACAATTCGGGGAAGCTTCCTATAATTTTTATTTAAAAAAAAAAAAAAGGTTAATAAGAGGACCCACTTCCTTTCGCATTTTAATTTCATCTCTTCAAAGTTTCAATTTTCAACCAGAAAAATTAGGGTACAAAAAAATGGGGGTTTTGCTTGGGAAGGTTTGGCTGTCCTTGAACTAGTTCGATGACGCATCCATATATGTACTGTTGTTGGACCCAAAAATTAATTGCAATGGTTTTTGGGCCAAATACCAATTTTATGGAGTAAATATGGGCCTAATATTAACCTCCGGTATTAATTGATGCTCCAAGGAACAAAACCTATGACAAATGAAAACAGGCCTAAGCGTGCAGTTCTTATTTATCACGTGAAAGGCACATGACATGATCAGACACGTAACAATTAGTTAATGCAATGGTTGCATATTAGCCGTTATTAAGAGCGTTAGCAGTTTGTAAAAAGAGAAATGATATGTTTACAATATTTTACAATATTTTCATAACAAATGATAAGTGACAGGTTATTACTGGTTGTTATTGTTGGGGTAAAAAAGTAATTTTAGTGTTAGGTTCAAATTTAAACTAGTAACAACTAACCACTTATGATTTATTGTAAAAATGTTATGGACGTAATACCTCTTTTCTAAAAAATATCTCATTTTACCATCTTAAAAGCTATTTTATCTAGGACAACATTTAGCTACAAAATTGGTTGTAACTTAAGGTTACAACTTTACTAAGTATCTTTTTATTAGAGGTTAATTTTTACAAATCTATTATTAGATTACATTTTCTTCTTATATCCTCCATGCTTGCAAAATTTCTAAAAAATTAAAGATCAATAGCATGTTATCAATAACTTGTTTAAATTACAATTTTTTTTTCTTTTTTGAGAAACAGACAGCGGTAATATTATTAAACAAGTGGTGCCAAATCGGCAACAATTACATCATTAAGATGTGAAGAAACACCCTCCATCCACACCTCTAAATCACTGACATGTCTAGTATGCCTAGCAAGATTATGAGCAACAGAATTTCCTTGCCTTTTAACATGAGAAATAGTAAAATCAACAAAGGATTCTGCTAAAACCTTTGCTTCCTTTATTACTCTCTCAGAGTCACCCTTAAGGATAATGGAAGAAAAACTAACTTCTTGAGCAAAATATATGGCTCTTACAGCAACCAAAGCCTCAACTTCATCCACTGAGGAAGGTAAACGAACAATTTCTGACAAGGAAAGCCATAACCTATCCAAGATCATCCCGGATAACAACTCCTATCCTAGCTGAATTGCTCTCCTTAAACACAGCACCATCAAAGTTAACTTTAAAAATCGGGTGATGGGGAGAAGACCACACCACTCTAATGATCCATGTGAGTTTAGAGCTAGCAAATCAGCAGGAAGAGTGTGGATAAAATCTGCATGAACTGCAATTGCATTAGGAAGGACTTGAGAGATGGGAAAAGGCTTATCTAAAGTGCGAAGTAAATTCCTCCTAGACCAGATTGTCCACACGATGACAGCAAACAACTCTAGATTCTTCCCACTTCTAATGATAAACTTGACCAAATCCCCAAAATTGTTAAAATCTAAATTTAGTCGAAAATTCCACATAGAATCTGAATCCCAAAAAGGGGAAAGGCAGGGACAATTCCAAAGAGCATGCATTGTATCTTCACAGGACAGATGGCAATGATCACAAATATCATCATTGAGTACCTTCCTTCTCACCAGATTTGTCTTCACAGGGATAAAATTATTACAAGCTCTCCAAAAAAAAATTGCGCACCTTATTTGGTATTGACAAACTCCATATTTTCTGCCATTCAGCTTGACCAAGAGGCAACACTTCTGCCTGACCGACTTAAAGACCATCAGCACTATAATTCATCTTCTCTTCCAATAAGAGATGATAACCATATTTAATAGTATACAATCACAATTGATTAAAAGGCCAGAAAATTTTGTCAACAACCCGATTCTTACACAAAGGAAAATATTTGATAGAAATTACCTCATGGGGAAGAAACAAATTATCAAGGAGTGAAAGACCCCATTGTTTGGTCATAGGATTAATAAGGTCAGCAACATGAGCTTCAGCAAGATATTCAGGCAAAGGAGATTGAAGCCTTGAATTTTCAAGTGAAGGCAACCACGGATCAGCCCATAAATTAATATTTTCCCCTGTTCCAACCCTCCAACAAACACCTTTTTCAAGCACATGTCTACCTTTTAGAATACTCTTCCAAGCATATGAACCCCCAGAATTTTCTTTAGCATCTAAAATTGCAAATTTTTGTAATTTAAAATTATACATAAAATATAATCTTGTAGATTATATAGTAAATAATATTCGATTGACATAAAATTTGACATGTGTAACTTAAAGAACATGCAATCCAGTAGTTAGATTTTTGAAATATATAATAATGTTAATGATATAGAATAAGATTGTAACTTTAGGCTATAACCAATGCTATATCTAAACTTTGTCCTTTTATTTATTATACCCATTTTACAATACACCCAATATCCCAACTTTTATTTTATCATATAACATATTAAAATAATATATCTACACAATAAAATAGGAGCAAAGATTTGCTGCAAACATGTTTGTAGGAGTTGCTACAAACAAGATGAAGTGGTAACATATGAAGCTAACATGTGTCCTTGGCCATGTGACTAGCCCAATTCACTTAACCATAGTTACAACTTAAACCACCAGGCTCTCTCTACCAACCCAAGTAAAACAAAACCCCTATCATCTCTCACTTTGTCACCCAACACTCCTCTATCTCTCAAAGTCTCTCCACCACTAGTCAGCTATGCTCACATCCTCAAAAATTACAGTAAAAAACAACAAGACCATTTTTTTAATTTGCAAAGCCACTAGATTTAGAGATTTAGAATGAAGCAAAGTTAAATAACTCAAGTATGTTATCCTTTGAGTTTGATAGGAACACCAAGCATGTTAATGGGTTGCTGGGTTTAGGATCCAAATCTAGGTTTTGTTCTTCTTGTTCTTGTTTTTATTTTTCTGCTTCTTCTTTTGTTTCTTTAAACCCAGAATTTAACTCCTTTTATTCCTCAAAAGAATCTTGTGAATATGGACATGGAACTAAGCTTGGAAGAAAGGAACCCACTCTCTATTGTGCTTTTGATCTTTTGCCAAAGTTGCTCAAGATGATGGGTTTAAAGAATTTTGGGTTTTCGGTAGAAAGGAATTTTTTTTAAGATTTGGTTAAACTCGACAATGAGTAGATTTGGGTTTGGATTTTTAATTTTTTGAATTCAATTTCTATATTCTTAGTTTCCATTTTAAGCCAAACCTCCCAAAAATAATTCTTTTCTTTTGACCCTGACAATTCCACACAAGAAATTTGATGCAAATCAAATGTTATATTTACAGCTAAATCCACCTAATTAAACCATGGGTCAGTCACACACAAATTTTTTTTCCCTTTTTTTGTAAAAGAGTAAGACTAGATGGAGAAATAAATGAGTTTTTTGGCATAATTGAGAATAGTTGACCAACTACCAAGGGATGGTGGCAGCGATGAACATTGGTGGCATGAGAGAGAAAGGAAGGGGAGCTAGGCCTACAAAGAGAGAGATGATAGAGGCTTTGTTTTACTTGGGTTGGTGGAGAGAGAGAGAGAGAGAGAGAGAGAGAGAGAGAGAGGCTGGTGGTTTAATTTGAAACTATGGTTAAGTGAATTAGGCTGGTCATGTGACATACACATGGCCTAGGACACATGTTAGCTTCCTAAGTTGCCACCTCATTTTGTTTGCAAGAACTCCTTCAAACATGTTTGCAACAAATCCTTGCTCATAAAATAATATAATCCAAAACCCAATAAAACCCAAACTTAGTGAAAGAGGGAGAAAAAGTGATTAGAAGAGAGAGGCTGTACGAATAAAACAGAAATACAAGCTGCTATAGTAAGTTGCATATATAAGAGCCTACTGTAGCAGTATTGTAAATTTTTTAGGATTTAGAAATCCGGATAAAGCATCATTTTAGTTCTTGTGGATTGTATAATACCATTTTGGGGGGTTTTACAAGCCCTAATACTAATGCTCTAAGAAAATGTGGGAGATGTTAAAGCAAAGTTGTCCCGACGATTATAAGAGGTTATTAACCAATAATCTATTGGAAAAACATAGTTTGTATCACATACAAAACATATGCAGCAAAAATTTAATGGATCTACTTCATTCGCAATTGATAACATGTACTATGTAAATTTCAATGTTTAAGAACAATAGAGAGTACCTTGGTGCGGTGAAATTAAAAACCAAATATTAGAAGTACTTGGGAAAACTTTTAATCTTCACTCCAATTCCACTTATACTCAAAAAGTGTGGCCACTCAATTAGTTTACACGTATGTGTTCAAGGAAGAATAATAGAGTGGCTTACACTCACATACACACCATTTCATTTTCACACAAAATTTTGTATGTTTCTCTCCTTATATATATAACTGATTATCTAATTAAACTAACCTTTTGGACCATTCCAATTGGGTTTTAGTATGTGGCTTGAAGTGGGACCAAAAGGGAGAAATAAGACACTAGCTCCATTGGGTTTTGGGCCTTTCTGTCAACTCTTAACAAACTCAAAATTACTATTAATTATATTTAATATCACTATATAAATATAATTGTACTCTAGGCCTTATTAATAAATTATATCCCAAAACTTTATTATACATTCACCCCTTCATTAAAATATTCGTAGTAATACAAAATCATGAATATTGACTGCTACTTTGAAGATTACTACATCTTAATCATTGAGTACCCGGTTTAATCCTTTAAGTTATTCAACATATATTTATGAAATCCACTTTTATAAATATATACTTTAGTAACTTCTTACTAAAGTAGTTAGGCCTAACTTTCTGAATAACCAAACTCATTAAACTTATCTCAAGGGAGTATTTTATCTCTCCATTAACAGATTATAAATTTCATCTTAAGAATATATGTTCCTTCAACATTAAATGTGGCTACCCAACATACTGAGATTTTGATCGTGGCTTTAGATCTCACTCCTGATATATCAAAGTAACCTACACTTTATGATCAGGTTCATTATTCTCTTAGGATTGAGAGTTCAAGTAAATAGAAGTCGCGAGATTTATTATTCATTTGGCAGTCGTTAGTAAAATAATAAATTTCACAGCAGTCCAGTTCAATATGTCTTAACTTTTAAAACATATTAACATATCAACTATAAGTCTCCACTTCCATGATCAAGACAAAGCATCTTAATTGATATGTTATTGTAAGGTCACAATTCGGATTCCTAGTCTACCAAGTGGATAGACTTAGGCCCAAAAAACTCAAAACAATAAATTTGTTTCTTTTGAATACCCTAAAAACATGCACACCTCTGTTTTTGCTTCCAACTTTTCAGACTTCTTTTTCAACATATGTGCTGGACATCCCCAAATGTGAAGATATTTCATACTAGGCTTGCGCCCACTCCACAATTCCTTAAGTGTGTTGGGAATTGATTTTGGTGGAACTAAAATTAAAATATGCATTGCAATTTTTAGTGCATATCCCCAAAAGGAAATTGGTAAAGTTGAATAACTCATCATGGACCTAACCATTTCTAAAGGAGTTCGGTTCCTTCTCTCTGCTACACCATTTTGTTGAGGAGTTCTAGGTGCAGTCAATTGGGATACAATCCCATTTTGAGTTAGGTAATCCTTGAAATCCTCAAGAAGGTATTTACCACCTCGATCAGATCAAATGGCCTTTATGCATTTACCCAATTGATTCTTAACTTCAACCCTAAACTCTTTGAACTTTTCAAAGGCTTCGGACTTCCGTCTCATTAGGTACACATAACTATATCTTGAGTAATCATCTGTAAAAGTGATAAAGTACTCATAACCTCCTTTTACTTGGGTTGACATAGAATCACATATATCCGTATGAACTAATTCAAGCAACTCTTGGGCTCTTTTACCTTTTGCATTAAAATATCTTTTGGTCATTTTACCCTCCAAATAAGATTCACAAACTGGAAATCCATCAAATTCTAATAGCTCTAAGAGTCCATCTTTGATCAATTTTTGAATTCAGTTTGAATTAATATGACCCAAACGCAAGTGCCAAAAATATGCATAATTAATATAAGGAAACTTTCTCTTCAATAATTTTACATGAGAATTATTATTTAATTCGAAATTATATAATTCATCCTTATCAGGAGTTAAAATATAAAGACCATCAATAATATTGCCAGAACAGATAAACATTTTATCTTTTTTTATTACAATATTGTCTTTCAGGATAACATAATATCCATATCTACCTAAATAAGTTGCAGAAATTAAATTCCTACGAACATTAGGAACATACAAACAGTCTTTCAATATTAAAGCTCTAGAACTAAAACACAAATTAAACACTCCAACAGCTACAACTGGAATTCTGCTTCCATCAGCCAAAGTAAGAAACAGTTCCCCTTCATTTAGCTTTCTAGTCTCCTAGAACCCCTGTAAAGAATTACAAATATAATTAGTTTAACCTGAATTCACACACCAGGAATTTGTGGGATTTTGTAATAAATATATTTCAAGAAGGAATGAACTTTTCATACCATTATTCTTAGCATCTCTGAATTCTGGACAATTCCTCTTCTAATGACCTTCTCGCCACAATGAAAACACTTTCCTTTGGCGTAGTCCTTTTTCTTTCCCTTGTTAGCAACTCCTAAGGCAATTTGTTTACCATCTTGTTTTGTGAAGTCCTTCTTCTTCTTCTTTTTACCCTTGCCTTTCAACTTAGGTTGAGAAGAAGAAGCTTCAACCATATTAGCATCAACACTAGATGTACCAAGAATGCCTTCCACCACCACCAATTCATTCATTAATTCAGGCAATGTATAAATCTTTTTGTTCATGTTATAACTACATCTGAATTCGTTGAATGATTCTCGTAATGATTAGAGTATCATATCCACTTAGGATTCTCCATCAATGTTGGCACCTAAAACCTCCAGTGTATTCAGATGAGAGATCATTTTAAGAAAATGCTCCCTCATTAGAGTACCTTTAACCATTTTGGTGTTATAAATTTTTCTCATAGTTTCTTGCCTTGCAGAATGGCCTTGCTCACCAAACATCTCCTTCAAACGTAGCATTATTTCCGAAGCTAGTTCCACATTCTACATTTGATGCTATAGAACATTTGAGATAGATGTTAGGATATAGCACTTGGCCATCCCATTAGATTTCTGCTAATGTTCATAATGTTGTTTTTCCTCAGGAGGAGCATCTATTGATGGGAAGTTAGGATAAGGTTGACTAAGCACATACTTGTGCTCTTCAATAGTAAGAATAATGTCCAAGTTTCTTTTTTAGTCAACATTGTTGGATCCAATCAGTTTCTTTTGATTAAGAATAGCAACAAGTGAGCTAAAAGATGCCCTGATTTAAATCTGAAAATAACAAATATGAATATAATAAGTAAACCAGACATTATCAATTTAGCATATAAACATATAGCTTGCAACCTTAATAAAACCATAGTATAAAATATGCAACGACAACCTAATCTCATGTTTATAATTCCTTGGTAGCAAGTATATTAAAAACATCATGATTAATTGATAACTATTTTTATTATGGGAAATGCTAACGAGTTCATTAAGAATCTATTTAAAGAAAGTTTTTATGGGAAATGAAAAAAAAGTAATTAATATTTTGACAGCTTTTTTCATTTCCCATAAAAGTGGAATAAAAACTTTCTTTAAATGAATTCTTAATGATTGCCCTTAGGGCACTCGTTAGCATTTCCCTTTAATTATTAGTTCTATCATGATAACTCTTATCAAACACTAATAATATGCCATGTTAACTTTAGCCTCTAAGTAAATAATGACATAGCTTCTTTGGGAGGTTAACGTTACACTTAGTCTAGTGTACACCATTATCTAGAATCATGTGTAGCCACATTTCATCTCCTTTATAATGTTTAAACCTGTAGTATCAGGAAACAAAATACCCTCCTTTGGGATCGGGAGGCATATATGCCAAGACAAGGTGCTTACCCTCACTATTATGAACTGATAATGGACGCCGTGAGATCCAACCCTTGTATCTCTCTCCCACTAGATATTTTAAGAGAAAGGTTTTAAAATTAGAAATCATGTGTAATCTCATCACACACAACCTTGCACTTTTAAATGTGAAAACACTTAGTGAAAATTCAAAATTTACAGCTTTCGATGGATCGAATGTATCCCTCGATTGATCAAAATCATGAAGAAAATTTAAAGAAAATCATCACAAACTTTCTATCTAATTCGATCAACTCTTGATTACTAGTCAATCGATCGAAAAGGAACATTCGATTGATCCAAAATAAATTTTGATCGATCGAAACACGTGATGAAATCTTCCAAAAAGTTTCTGTCTCACTCGATCGATCGAAGCTCGTGAAACCGAATTTTCCAGAATTTCACCAATAGTTTTCAACAGTTTTTCATGAACAAACTACCATCATATGAACATAATATATTGAGTTTGAGATCAAAAACTGAATTTCATTGATTCTATAGCCTTAAAGCTCAATCTAACATATTTAATATCAAACCTTAAACAACATCATAACATCAATATCAATTTTTATCAAACAATAATTTCAATAACCTTGCACAAAATTGATCATAGAATCTTCTAACATCATGAAATTACTATCTTTAATTCCAAAACTCACGAAACATGTTATACAAATGCGAAATTGAAAACCTAGCTCTAATACCAATTATTGGAAAAACATAGTTTGTATCACATATAAAATATACGCAACGGAAAATTAACAAATCTACTTTATTCATAATTGATAACATATACTATATAAATTTCAGAATTTTAGAACAAGAGAGCGTACCTTGGTGCGGTAAAATTCAAATCCAAAGATTAGAAGTATTTGGGAACACTTTTAATCTTCACTCCAATTCCACTTATACCCAAGAAATGTGGTCTCTCAATCAGTTTACACACGTGTTCAAGGGAGAATAACAGAATGGCTTACACTCACATACACACCATTTCATTTTCACACAAAATTCTGTATATTTCTCTCCTTATATATAACTGATTTTCTAATTAGGCTAGCCTTTTGGGCCATTCTAATTGGGTTTTAGTATGTGACTTGGAGTGGGACCAAAATGGGCAAATAAAATACTAGCTCCAATGGGTTTTGGGCATTTCTGTCAACTATTAACAAGCCCAAAATCACCATTAATTATATTTAATACCAATATATAAATATAATTGCACTCTAGTCCTTATTAATAAATTATATCACAAGACTTTATTATTCATTCACCCCTTCATTAAAATATTCTTAGTAATACAAAGTCATGAATGTTGGTTGCCACTTTGAAGATTACTACATTTTAATCCTTGAGTACCCCATTTAATCCATTAAGTTATTCATCATATATTTATGAAATCCAATTTCTTAAATATACACTTTAGTAACTTCTTATTAAAGTAGTTAGGTCTGACATTCTAAATAACCAAACCCATTAAATTTATCTCAAGGGATTATTTTATATATTCGTTAAGAGATTATGAATTCCATCTTGAGAATATATGTTTCATCAACATTAAATGTGGCTGCTCAACATACTGAGGTTTTGATAATGACTTTAGATCTTACTCCTGATATATCAAAGTAACCTACACTTCATGATCAGGTTCATTATTCTCTTGGGATTGAGAGTTCATGTAAATAGAAGTTGTGAGATTTATTATTCATTTGACAGTCGTTAGTAGAATAATAAATCTCACAGCGGTCCAGTTCAATATGTCTTAACTCTTAAAACATATCAACATATCAATTAGAAATCTCCACTTCCATGATCAAGACAAATCATCTTAGTTGATATATTATAGTCTTCACAGATAAAATGCCCAATTTTATCACTGAATATTAACTAAAATTCTGAGTTTATAAAGAACTCGTGATTTATATTTTCTATGACTAAATCACATACTATGCATCTCATAGACTATATGATAATGTCCAAATATTTATGTTATCATTATTTTAGATAATAATAAAACAAGTTTATTATATAGAACATAATGTTATACATGGCATCATACAATAGGATTTAAAGGGCACATATCCTAACATGATCCACATGGGACACATGGCATAAAAATGCACTAAAGGACATGTGACGGTAAAGGAAGAATTTAATTAGTTTTATTAGGATTTATTTAATTGAATTCTTGTGATATGAAATTAATTTGGATGATATGCCTTAGTTTAATTCCAATCGAGATGAATTACTTCGAATTCTTTGATTTTCAATGTGTTGCAAGTTGTCTTAGTCATTTAGGATTTTTTTTTAAATTTTTTTAGTTGTTAACTTTGCATATTTTAAAAGTCCCATTAAGTTAGGTGTTTCCCGACTCCGGATCCTAGTCTTTAAGGTCAAATAGCACTTCAAGCTAGTAACAATATCTTGAGAACAATCTTGAGGTAACACTAATTCATTAATAACCATCTTGAATAACTTGAAAAAGGTGATTAATAAACCAAGGCTAAGATAAAAATTGGTTGTGTAAAAAAGAAACACACAAATTTTGGCTAGAATTATTTAAAAAATTAAAAAAAAAACATGGGTTTTTTTTTTCTTTTAAAGAAAAATATCATTTATACCCAATATATATATATATATATATATATATATATATTACATGAGTCCGGTTAATATATGCCTTTAGGGCATATATTAATAATTTATTTTAAAAAAGTTTTTATGAGAAATTAAAAAAACTGTCAAAACAGTTAATCACTTTTTCATTTTTTTTGAAATAGTTTCCTGAAATGGTTTATTAATGGGCATACATTAGTAAAAACCCATAATACATTACCAATCTTATTAATAACCAAGCCATCAACAACCCCTTTTTGAGAGGACTTGAGCTTCTTTTCTTCCTCTTTTTTAGTGTATTTATAATGTTCTACTTACTACCCAAACCCCTTTCCTCCCCTTCAAGCTTAAGCCCCTTGTTAAGGCACGCCAAAAAATCTAAAGTTAAATGCATATGCATATTTGATTGGGTCTTGCTAACGAGTGCCCTTAGGGTAATGATTAACAATCCTTTTTATGAAAGTTTTGACACCACTATTATAAGAAATGAAAAAAAGCTGTCAAAATATTAATTGTTTTTTTTCTCCATAAAAACTTTTTTTAAATGGGTTGTTTACCGTTGCCCTAAAAGCATCTATTAGCATTTCCCTATTTGATTAGACAATGGGCACTTCGTTCTTTATCACATTGGATCCACCTAAACAAACAGTTATAATCATTAGCTCCTAATATCATCCACCAATTGCAACAAATACCAACTAGGTAAATTTGAGGACTCCATCCCTACATTGATGACTATGTTTGCAAAATCTACTAAAATGGCCAATTTATAGCCTTGTCTAATTAATCACCAAATTCAACAGCCTATCTCAATGCAGTGAAGGACACGTGGCGGTAATGGTAGAATTTTATTAGTTATTGTAAGGGGCAATGGTGTTACCTTTCAATTTTCGTTGAGTGAGAGGGGCAAGAAGGGCCATGGCTCTCCTAGCGTTAAAAGATTTCCCCTTCCCTCTTATAATTTTTTTTTTTTTAGAATACTAAGTATTTTAACACACATACAGAGAAAATGGAAAAGGTCTTAAAAACAATGTTATGAATACCGTTTCGGAACCCATTTCGGTTTATCTATAGTGGAATGGGATATTTTGGTATCGGCCTATTTCAGTGTAATTGTAAGGACACAAATTTTACGGTGGTTGGGCTGGCTAACAGGATGGCTGGAGGCCCAGAATATATTTAATACCCCAACAATGCATTTGTAAAGAGAGTGGGTTGAAGATTATTGGATTGGACACGCATGGGTTGAAAGCCCAAATAGGGTAGTGAACAGATGTGTATTAATAAGATAGTCAAGGGTTACAATGCTCTTTTCAACACTGTCCGAGGAGAATATCAGTACAAGTATTGTTAGAACTTCTTCTCTCTCTCCATTTCTTTTTCTTTTTTTCTCCCCCCCCCCCCCCTTTTAGTTCTCTTTTTTTCTATTTATATGCCCTCCTCCTTTGCATGGGCCCTTTTTTCTTTAATCTTATCCCATCCGCCCCTTTCTCGAGCCTTCCTGGGGCAGCTGTAAAGGAGGAGGTCACTGTTCAGGAGTCTTTTCTCATTAATGCGGCCATGATGTTAGCTGCAGGGTCATAAATGCGGTGGCAGCAGCTTTTTGCTTACATCTGATTTCCGCCATCTGTCTTTACGGTTAACGCAGAGTGAGGGGTTCTCTGGAAGAGATAAGATTGAGACTGGTGCACTGATCTGGGACGCCTTTTTAATAGTCCGAGCAGAGGGCCTCCTCGGACAAGGCTTTCTCCTACGGGATTCACACCTCGGAATCGGGTTAGGCCGGGCAAATGCTTCATGAGGTGTAGTCTTCAAAGGTGTAGGCCTCCTCGGACAGGCCCACGGCCCAGGATCTGATGTTGGGCCCTTCGCCCCCACAATAGCCCCTCAAAGTTCCAGTGTTCTCCTTTTATCCGAGGAGAAAGGTGGGACTTTGATTTCAACAAGGCTGAAACCCATCAAGCGTTCCAACAAATCCACGTGGACGTGACGTTTCGCGAGACTTCCACTTTCCAAAGACGCTTTGGAAGTTGTAGCGCATCCTTTATTACTCTGGGTGGCGCTCTGTCCCCTCGATCAACGGCTGGAGGTAGATCGTACGGCTGGGATTTTACTATGAAAATTTGAGCGGGATAGATCCCACCACTTTCGCATGCTATATATATAAAAAGGCCGTGAGAAGGTGGGTTTCTTCACTTTGCATTCGTTTAAGCATCCAACACTCCAATACATCCTACCGGCACTCGTTACATCATTTTAGTCATTCCGAGGAGACTTTTATGAAGATTCCTAGGTTTCTAAGAGATTTTCGAACTTACACTACCATCCTCCTTCGTAAGTATTCTCTTCTTTAGTCATTCCATCTTGGTTGAGTACCTCGGCCTCCTTCTTCCTTCTTTCCATCTTCGCCTTTAGGGGAGTTTCTTAACAAACCTTTACCCTTAGATTTCGATATGGGTAGGTTCAAGAACTTAGTTGATACCCCCGTAGCCATAGAGCGTTTTAAGGCGAAGTATAATATTCCCGAGGGGGTTAGCCTCCGTTACTGTTCACCAGAGGACATTTTAGTTTCCAGGAGGACCGGGGAGGTGGTCATCCCTGTGATTGCCTTCCTAGAAGGGGGAATGTCCATTCCTATGGGCGACGTCACTAGGGAATACCTTAGGAACCATAGATTGTGTCCACACCAATGTGCTGCCAATGTGTTTAGGATTTTGGGGTGTGTGGACGCCCTTAATGAAATGATAGGCCTAAGACTCACCTGGCATGACGTCGTACACATGTACGAATGTCATTCCCTGAAGGAGGGGGGATACTACTTGAAGTCCCGATCTCCGGTAGTAAAAATGATATCGTGCCTCCCAAAATCCAACAAAGGCATGAAGGACGATTACGTCATCGTCTCGGGGGCGTGGCATGACGGCCACCATTGTCCGACCACTGAGGGGGAGCCAGGTGGGGTACTTTGGAATTAGATTAAGACAATTATAGGGTTTGCAGTTCAGATTTGATTTTATTTTACTGTATATGCATTTAGCCCCGGAAGTGTGATGACTGACTTCGTGTTTTTTCTTTTTGATTGTCATTACAGACAGACAATTCGTCTCTCCCAACCTCAATTTCGTGAACGTGCACGGGTTGAATCACTTGCTGCGCTCGGAGGTATTCCCCCATACGGACGGCCAGCTACGTGCCGCTCACTTGATATTGGACTTCACTCCAATATCTGATAGCTTCCAAGACGTCGGGGACTCTATCCGAGCAGGGGACAAGAGGATTCATCGGATAGACGTTTCTCGGCCAGGATTTTTGGCAAGCAAAGATCTTCCCCCGGTCCCTTGGCCGCTTCAACAAGTCGCTCCCCAAGAAGTTGCACAAAGGGAAAGCTCCACTTCAACTCTACCATCGTTGGGGGCGGAGATAGACCAATTCCACTTCGAAGGGGAGGAAGAAGTACAAACCGAACCTCTCGGCACTCAACATTCTGAAACCTCCGAAGACATAGAAGAGATGTCTTTACAGCCGAGGAGGGGATTGAAGGCCTTGATAGCAGGGCGGAATGAGGGGGCATCCTCCAAGGAGGCCCCTAAAGAGAAGGAGACTAGCAAGCTCCCTCTTCCGCCTCCACCCTCCACTACAACCGGTCTTCTTCCTGTTCCTGATTTGAAGAGGAAGAAGAAAGTTGTAGATCTGGACGCCGAGGAAGGCGAGGTGTCTCCTCGGCAGCAAAGAGGGGGGAAGCAACAAAGGAAGAAAGATAGGAGGGCCTCACCGACAAGGCCCCGAAGTGATCCCCATTCCCGGGAGGTTCAGCAGCCACAAGTCTGGTCTCCTCGGCTAGACCTGGACGGGGCTCCGATCACCGTTAACGCGTCTATACGAGAGTTCCAGAATGGCCACTCAGGATACATCGCCGAGGCCCTGGAACGTCCCTTGCTTCTCCCTCGGGACATGGACACAGTGAGGGCCTAGAGACAGGCCGACCTCTTTATGTCCATGAAGAGGGACTTAGCCATGGTAAGTCCATGATCTCTATTGTATATATGAGGTTTGTTCATGTCTAAGTTATACATTTCCATTATCTTTGTGATGGTATAATTTGGTGTTTCTTGTTTTGCAGCTTACTCAGCAGGTCTAAACATGGGAGGAGGCTTTAAACATGGCTGGAGTCCCTGCCGACTCAGAACTTAGGCAGCCGGGGAGGACGTATTTCCACCCGGATCTCGCCTTGGTGCCGGCTGGCCCCTCCTCCTCGTCTCCTCATGCCTCGGAGCAAGTGAGCCAAGCGGTGATTCCACCTGGAGCGGCTCAGGAGGCACAAAAACAGACAGATGCTCCGGGTGCAACGCCGGTGTCCGTGGATCCTGACCGAACCGTGGACGCGGCTTCCTCAGCGACCCTGCCAAGCGATGACAGCCACCCCCCTTCCCAGGCCGGGCAAGCTTAGAGTTAGGCTGCTAGGGCACTTTAATTGCTTTTGAGAATAGTTCTAAATTTGTACTTAGTGAGCAGATCAGATATTTAACTATTGTATTTAAAATTTGTGAATCAATGAAAGAATTTTGCCAAACTTCATCTGTTTCCAATTTCTGTTTATTTACTTGCGCAAAGTTTATGTCTATGGATAGAAACCCAAAACCCTGGTTTTGACTTAACAAATGATAAGTAATTTAAGCAAGCATAACTAACTGCCATAACATTGACTCGTTAAATTAAGTAAGAATAAGTGCTTTAAGCGCGCAGCCTGAGTGAATATGGAGAATTGGCCATTTAAATGGTTCTAAGGGCATGATCTGAGAGGACAGACTCGTCTGAGATTTCATACCATCTTTAGAGAAAATGAGTGGAAAGTGACAATTCACCTGAGATGATTGATCCGAGAGCTCAGACCTGACAAGGATTGCGCTTCAACATTTAAGAGCGTTAATTTGCCCAAAGTGTGTGGTCCGAGGGACCAGGCACGACCAAGGCTCTGTTTAATACCAAGTAGCATTAATTTACCCAAGGTAGGTGGTCCGAGGAGCCAGGCCTGACCAAGGTTCTGTTTAACACTTAGTGATATTAATTTACCCAAGGTGTGTGGTCCGAGGGACCAGGCACGACCGAGGTTCTGTTTAATACCAAGTAGCGTTAATTTACCCAAGGTAGGTGGTCCGAGGAGCCAGGCCTGACCAAGGTTCTGTTTAACACTTAGTGATATTAATTTACCCAAGGTGTGTGGTCCGAGGGACCAGGCACGACCGAGGTTCTGTTTAATACCAAGTAGCGTTAATTTACCCAAGGTAGGTGGTCCGAGGAGCCAGGCCTGACCAAGGTTCTGTTTAACACTTAGTGATATTAATTTACCCAAGGTGTGTGGTCCGAGGGACCAGGCACGACCGAGGTTCTGTTTAATACCAAGTAGCATTAATTTACCCAAGGTAGGTGGTCCGAGGAGCCAGGCCTGACCAAGGTTCTGTTTAACACTTAGTGATATTAATTTACCCAAGGTGTGTGGTCCGAGGGACCAGGCACGACCGAGGTTCTGTTTAATACCAAGTAGCATTAATTTACCCAAGGTAGGTGGTCCGAGGAGCCAGGCCTGACCAAGGTTCTGTTTAACACTTAGTAGTATGCAGCATAAGAAACTTTAATAAGAGAATTGAAACTTTCATTAGTAGTAATACCTTTTTAGGTTATTTACATTCCAGGGATGCGGTACAGCCCTTTCATCTAAATCTTCTAAATAAAAGGCTCCTATCCCAGCTACTGATAGAATACGGTAGGGGCCTTCCCAGTTAGGTCCCAACTTTCCCCAAGCCGGATTCTTTGCGGTGCCCACGACTTTTCGTAAGACCAAATCCCCCGGCGCTAGTGGTCTTAGTTTGACGTTGGCATCATAACCTTGCTTGAGCTTGTGCTGGTAATAGGCTAGTTGAACTGCAGCGTTTTCCCTGCGCTCGGCGATTAGGTCCAGATTGCTCCTCAACTACTCGTCATTGTGGGCCGAGGTGAATAAATTGGTTCTAAGTGTGGGGAACCCAGTCTCTATGGGAATGACCGCCTCTGCACCATACGTCAGGGCAAATGGGGTTTCCCCGGTAGATCTCCGAGGAGTGGTCCTGTATGTCCAGAGCACATGCGGTAACTCTTCCACCCATTTTCCTTTGGCGTCGTCCAACCTCTTCTTGAGACCGCTCACTATGACTTTATTAACTGCCTCAGCTTGGCCATTTCCTTGGGAATATGCAGGGGTGGAGTATCTGTTTATAATGCCTAGTCCACTACAGAACTTTCTGAACGCTTTACTGTCGAATTGAAGGCCATTGTCCGAGATAAAGGTATGAGGCACCCCGAACCGTATAACGATACTCTTCCACACAAACTTCTGGACATCAACGTCCCTGATGTTGGCTAACGGCTCGGCTTCAACCCATTTGGTGAAGTAGTCTGCTGCAACGACCAAATATTTCTTACTTCCGACTGCCTTAGGGAAAGGACCAACAATGTCTAGGCCCCACTGAGCGAAAGGCCAAGGACTTGACAGAGGATTCAAAACTCCTCCCGGTTGATGTATATTGGGGGCAAATCTCTGGCACTGATCGCACTTCTTCACGTACGCCTGTGATTCCCTTTGCATGTTCGGCCACCAATACCCCTGAGTTAAGGCCCTGTGTGCTAGGGACCTTCCTCCAGTGTGACTGCCACAAATTCCCTCATGTAGCTCCTCAAGGAGCAACTCTGTGGCATCAGGGTGTACACATAACAGATAGGGTCCGGAAAAAGAACGCTTGTATAGCTTATTGTCCTCTAAGAGCCAGAACCGAGGGGCCTTTCTCCTCACCTTGTCGGCTTCAGTCTTGTCTGCCGGCAAGACATCTTCTCGGAGATAAGACACCATAGGGTCTATCCAACTCGTCCCTACACTGGCCTGACAGATACTAGGCCCTTCAACTACTTCCGAATGCCTCTGTATATCTTCCACCAAGATAAGCCGGGGTAGCCCCTGTGCCGAGGTGGTTGCGAGAGTCGCCAAAGAATCCGCGTGCGTGTTACCACTCCGAGGAACATGTCGCAAATTGAATGACTTGAACCGCGATTGCAGCTGTTTGACCTGCTTCAGGTATTTCTGCATTCTTTCGTCGCGAGCTTCTAATTCTCCTCGAACTTGGCCAACGACCAAAGCTGAGTCCGAGAACACTTCTAGGATGTTACCCCCCATTCTCCTGACCATAGCCACTCCGATCAGCAATGCTTCGTACTCAGCCTCATTATTAGTTGCCGAGAAGTTTAGTCTTAAAGATTTTTCGATGACAACGTCCGCGGGAGATATAAAAACTAGCCCCACTCCTGAACCTCGTTAATTGGCTGCACCGTCCACATATAGTTTCCATGACTCAGAGTCTTGCACAGCGACGAGACCAACTGAATTTTCATCCATGGGCATTGCTCCATTTGTCTCTTCTAACACAGGCTCAGCAAACTCGACCAACAGGTCGGCTAGTACCTGCCCCTTGATCGAGGTGCGAGGCATGTACTTTATGTCGAAAGCCCCCAGTATGGTACCCCATTTAGCAATCCTTCCCGTGTAATCTGCACTCCTGAGCAGCGACCTGAGCGGAAGCTGGGTAAGGACCACAACCGTATGTGATTGGAAATAATGTGGGAGCTTGCGAGTGGCATGAATTATCGCAAAGATTGCCTTCTCAAGTGGCAGGTAGCGGACCTCGGCCTCATGAAGAGATTTACTCACATAGTAGACAGGCTTCTGGACTCCATTGTCGACTCGGACAAGTACTAGACTCACAGCATGTGTGGCTACCGCAATGTAGGCGAATAGGACCTCGTCCGTTGAAGGGCTAGACATGATTGGTGGCCGAGCTAGGTATTCTTTCAGCTGTTGAAAAGCTAGAATACACTCTTCATTCCACTCGAATCCCTTCCACTGATTAAGCAGCTGGAAGAAAGGCCGACATCTCTCCGCGGATCTGGAGATGAACCGGTTGAGAGCGGCAGTCATCCCAGTCAACTTCTGCACTTCCTTTGGGTTCCGAGGAGGCTGCAGACTGTTAATTGCCTTTATTTGATCGGGGTTCACCTCGATTCCCCGATGAGTGACCATATATCCCAGGAACTTCCCTGACCCAACGCCGAAAGAACACTTCGAAGCGTTGAGGCGCAATTTGTGTTTCCTTAAGATCTCAAAGATGCTCTCCAGGTCCCCAATGTGGTCGGGCTCAAGCTTACTTTTGACCACCATGTCATCAATGTAGATCTCAATGCACCTCCCTAGCAGTGGTTCAAACATTTTGGTCATCATTCGCTGGTAAGTGGAGCCTGCGTTCTTTAGACCAAACGGCATCACCTTGTAATGGTAGTTCCCAATGGGAGTCACAAAGGCTGTTTTCTCTTGATCATTTAGGGCCAGAGGGATCTGGTGGTATCCCTGGAAGGCGTCCAAGAAGCTCATTCGTGAATGCCCTACGGTTGCATCCACCAATTGATCGATCCGCGGCATAGGGAAAGGGTCCTTTGGACAGGCTCGGTTCAGATCAGTAAAGTCCACGCATACGCGCCATTTCCCATTCTTCTTCTTCGCCACCACTGTGTTAGCCAGCCACTCAGGGTAGAACACCTCTCTGATAGCCCCAGCCTGCTTAAGTTTATTCACCTCATCCTTGACAGCGTCAGAATGTTCTCTGGATGAGCGCCGAGGTGGCTGCCTTTTGGGTTGTGCAGCTGGGCTCACATTGAGATGATGACAGATGAACTTGGGATCTACCCCCGGGGCTTCGTAGGAATTCCAGGCGAACACATCCACGTTACTCCTAAGGAAAGACAACAACTCTTCCCTTTCCCGAGGGGGTAGCTGACCCCCAATCTGGAAAAACTTGTCTGGATCTTGTCCGATAACGACTCTCTCCAACTTTTCACATTGCTCCTCGGGCGGATCCTCGGCTCTGGGGGGAAACGGAAACGTTGATTGCTATGAATGCTCGACTGAGGTGGTCATCAGCTCGGCATCCTGCTGATGTGAAATGGCAGCTATAAGGCATTGCCTTGCCATAGGCTGGCTTCCTTTTATCTCCTCTACTCGTCCTCCAGACGGGAACTTGACCTTTAGGTACAACGTCGAAGAAACGGCCCCCAAGGCATGGAGCCAAGGTCTGGCCACGATGGCCGTGTAGGGGGAATATGCGTCCACGACGATGAAGTCAACTTCAACTATCTCGGACCCTGCTTGTACAGGCAGCCTAATTTGACCCTTAGGGATGACGGTCTTCCCATCAAAACTGACTAGGGGCGATTCATACGAAGTTAGGTCTTCAAGCCGTAGGCCCAACCCCCTGTACAGGTCTGGATACATAATCTCGGCTCCACTCCCTTGGTCGACCATTACCCTCTTCACATCGTACCCTCCTATTCTGAGGGTGATGACTAAGGCGTCGTCGTGGGGTTGTATTGTCCCCACCTTGTCCTCATCTGAGAAGCTTAATGCTGGTCTGGCCTCCATTCTTGCACGTTTCGCCTCTTGATTATCTGCCTCGGCGGACGTCCCTAAGATAGACATCACTCTGGAGGGGCAAGATCCAGTTCTCCCAGGGGCCACGAAGATAACGTTAATCGTGCCCAAAGGGGGCCTTGACGAGGCAGTCGCCGAAGCCCCTGGCCTACCATGATCTCCTTGGTTGTCTGGCCGGTAAACGAACTGCTGCAACTTTCCCTCTCTCGCAAGTTGTTCCAAATGGAATTTCAACGTTCTGCAGTCCTCGGTGGTGTGCCCACGCTCTTGATGATACTGGCAACGAAGGCTCTGGTTGCGCCTCAGGGGATCTCCTCCCATCTTGTTCGGCCATTTGAAGTATGGCTCGTTCTGGATTTTTTCTAGAATCTGATGAATGGGCTCTCGGAATATGGTATGAACAGCTTACGATACAGCAGACCCGGACTGCCCACTATAATCTCTCCGCGGCTTGCTATTGTTGTATCGGTCCGTCCTGAAGTCCCCCCTCTCTGGAGGGATAGCCTTTGCCTTTCCCTTTCCAAATATTTGATCCTCTTCGACCCGCTTGTATTCGTCTATGCGATCCATCAGTCGGCGCACGCTCCTCACAGGTTTCTTGGTCAGAGACTTCCTTAGGTCGTGCTCGGCTGGCAAACCAACCTTGAATGTCCTTACAGCGACATCATCGAAACTTCCTTCGATCTCATTAAACATCTCCCAGTACCTGTCTGAGTAGGTCTTTAGCGTCTCTCCTTCGCGCATGGACATGGATAGCAAGGAGTCTAAAGGCCGGGGGACCCTGGTGTTTGTCACGAACCGAGAGCAGAAGGCTCTAGTGAGCGCCTGATAGGATCCAATAGAATTTGCTGCGAGACCATCGAACCATCTCATAGCCGCAGGCCCCAGGCTGGAAGGGAACACTTTGCACATGAGAGTCTCGTTCCGAGAATGGACAGCCATTTTTTGATTAAAATGACTCACATGCTCCACGGGATCTGTCCGTCCGTTGTACGCGGTGAAGGTAGGTTGAGTGAAACGTCGAGGAAGGCTCCCTCCCTCGATGCTACGCGTAAAGGGCGACCTTGAAATTTGATTGAGCGCCCTTGTCATGGTATCACTCCCGGTGCCCCTCGAGTACGTATTTCTGCTCCTGCAGTCATGGTGATGCTCTTCCTCGTAGGAGAAAGACTCGCTTGGTGGTGTCCTGGAGCGGGGTCTATAACTATCATCCTCCTCATCACCGTAAGAATCATCCGTGTCAGATGGACTGCTAGACGGACTGCGTCTCCTCTGCGCACGGCGCAACTTCCTCTCGAGATGATCAATTTTGCGTTGCATGGCCTTATGAGTCCGGCCACCACCGTTCCGGCGTTGACTCCTTGCAGTATGGTTCGTATGCACGCTCCCTTCGCGATCCTTCTGGCGCTCGAGGTGCAAAAAATGGTCAATATGCTGAGAATCAGCTGCTTCCGCTCTGTCTGATCTAACCATAGTTCAAGCTATAACACACAGGTACAACAGTAATCTTCCCACAGATGGCGCCAATTGTAAGGACACAAATTTTACGGTGGTTGGGCTGGCTAACAGGATGGCTGGAGGCCCAGAATATATTTAATACCCCAACAATGCATTTGTAAAGAGAGTGGGTTGAAGATTATTGGATTGGACACGCATGGGTTGAAAGCCCAAATAGGGTAGTGAACAGATGTGTATTAATAAGATAGTCAAGGGTTACAATGCTCTTTTCAACACTGTCCGAGGAGAATATCAGTACAAGTATTGTTAGAACTTCTTCTCTCTCTCCATTTCTTTTTCTTTTTTTCTCCACCCCCCCCCCCCTTTAGTTCTCTTTTTTTCTATTTATATGCCCTCCTCCTTTGCATGGGCCCTTTTTTCTTTAATCTTATCCCATCCGCCCCTTTCTCGAGCCTTCCTGGGGCAGCTGTAAAGGAGGAGGTCACTGTTCAGAAGTCTTTTCTCATTAATGCGGCCATGATGTTAGCTGCAGGGTCATAAATGCGGTAGCAGCAGCCTTTTTGCTTACATCTGATTTCCGCCATCTGTCTTTACGGTTAACGCAGAGCGAGGGGTTCTCTGGAAGAGATAAGATTAAGACTGGTGCACTGATCTGGGACGCCTTTTTAATAGTCCGAGCAGAGGGCCTCCTCGGACAAGGCTTTCTCCTACGGGATTCACACCTCGGAATCGGGTTAGGCCGGGCAAATGCTTCATGAGGTGTAGTCTTCAAAGGTGTAGGCCTCCTCGGACAGGCCCACGGCCCAGGATCTGATGTTGGGCCCTTCGCCCCCACAGTAATGTTTTAGGGTGTTTTGGGATTTCTAATATATATATATATATATATATAACCAAAAATTATCAATCCAAAAAAAGTAAATAACTAAATATCAAATAATACAAATAATTTATTCTTTAAGTCTTAACATTAATATCACATCCCAAAATTTGTAACAATTACTTTTACAATAATAATTAATGAAATAACATTTTTACTAATTGCTATTATAAAGACAAGTAAAATATTTTTTTTTTCTTAAAAAAGATTGTTTATTTTTTTTTTTTAAATTCAGATTTAAGTTCTTTTGTAAACAATGAATATCTTGGGAATTTAAGATATTTCATGAAGCTTTTAGGAAGCTCACTCCCACCTACTACCCACGTGCATTGAGCCATTGCACTTAGGTGTGTTTGGATACCACTTATTTGCTGAAAACTAAAAACTTATTACTGAAAACACTGTAAAAAATAATTTTTAAAGGTGTGAATAGTGCTGTGGGACCTAAATTTACCTAGAAATCTGTGTTTTGGTAAGTTTGGTGGTCCCATAAATAGTGCCGTGGGACCCACCATTTTTCAGCAAAACGCACAAAATTTTCATCCCAACGCTTCACAATCGCACACTTAATATACACTCTATCTTTCTAGAAGTTCCAAGCCTTGAAGAAGAGAGTTTCAAAATGGTAAGCAAACTTAAGCATCGTTCACATAGCCTGGGTTTTTCCTTTCTTCTCTTCTTCTCTAGTTTTTTTTTCTTCCCTAACAAATCATTTGATACCAATCCGTTGTCTTCTTCTCTAGTTTTTTCTCCCCTAACAAATCATTTGGTACTGATTTAATGTCAACCTTATGTTTGAACTATAAAATGAGATGAAAAAATTCAAAAAAAAAAAAAAAAAAACTCAAAGTGCATTCTAGCTAAATTTTTAATTTCGGCCGGTATTGGCCAAAATTCATCGGATTGACCGAAACATCTCAAAATTGGCCAGAATTTGATCAGAGGTGGAACATTGGGTATTCTGGTTCCAGATTACATACTAGTACAAGAAATTCCGTCCATTCCAGCCGGAACGGAATGGAATCCATAACATTGCTTAAAGAAACTGACAGCAGTGTATATTCAAAATGCCTTTTTTTTAGAGGGTTTCAACCTATGATGTCCGCTCTTGATAATAGCCATTTATCATTAGACTAAGACACTAATCAGTTTTTTGTGTAAGTGGGAATTGAATTTCAGATCTCTTATACAACTATCAAAGACTTTACTAATTGAGCTAACTGGAACCCACTTCCCTCTTATAATTTAAAGGGGAAATTGCACTAAACCCACCTGTGGTTTGGCCCGTTTTAACAGTGCCCACCCGTGGTTTAAAAGTTGTCACTTAACCCACCTGAGGTGGCCTCCGTTAGACCCCCGTTACCCACCTCTGCCCTTTCCGTTAGAAAATCCTCTTTACTATATAAGCCAAAGTTAGAACCCAATTAAAACCCTAAAAAAAGTGCCGTGCTCTCTCCCTCTCTTTACCTCAGAACCCCCAAACCCCATTTCTCTCTGTAAAGTGAAATCTGAACATGTCTTCTTCAAGTTATTGCTCGGGTTCCAGTCACCATTCATGCTCTGCTGACCGTTGTCAGCTATGGACTGCTCTGACCTTGAACAATTTTGGGAGAAGGTTTTATGGGTGCAGCTACTACGATGTGGTGAGTAATAGTTCGTTTTCAGATTTTTTCCTTTTTTTTTTTTTATAATTTTCTGGTTTTGTTGGTTTTCTAATTTTGTTGGCTTTATGAATAACCCTAAAATTTGATTTTTTTTGTTTGTAGGATGATGAACCTACTTGTAAATACTTTAGGTGGTTGGATGGCAAAACATGTAAGCATGGTCTAAAGTTGCACCCATTGTCCTTGCAAGATTCAGTATGTACAAGAATCAAGCAAGAGTTGCAGAGGAAAAGGAAAAGGAGGCTAGTGAGAGGGAAACAGCAGCTACTGAGAGGGAAAAAATAGCCAAGCGAAGGGAAGAAAAAGCCAGGGTAAGAGAGAGGATAGCTAAAGAGAAGTTACAGAAGTACAAATTTGCACTTGTTGTGTCATGGGAGTTTTTTGCTTTTTTTTTTTTTTTTGTGTTTTCTGGTAGGATGGGAGAATTTGGAACAAAACCATTGAGTCTGCCTTGAAGGCAAGTTGTTGTAGTTGTTGTATAATTTTGGGTACTACCACTTTTGCAACTCTGTATTCTATGTATTTGGCACGATGTAATGTTGTTGTTTATTTGAATAAAGTATGCAATGGGTTCTTTATGTGATGTGTTCTTATTTATGTAATGTGTAATGCGTAATGTGATCTTGTAATTTGAATATTGACTGCTTGCCTTGTTTATGTAATGTGTAATGCGTAATGTGTTTTATTTGTAATGTGATCTTGTAATTGTGTTTTTTTGGCTGCCTGCCTTGTTTATGTAATGTGTAATGCATAATGTGTTTTTTATGTAATGTGATCTTGTAATTGTGTATGTTTTACATCAATTGGGTAGGCAAAGACTTGCACCAGCACCAAATCCAAAAAGCATAAGAATTTAATAACATTCCATTCATATATAATAAGCAAGAGTACCATTCTTAAGGGAGCCTCATGAATGTTTTAAAGCAAAAGTAAAAAATATTGTTCAATACAAGTGGACTCCACCTAACATTAATGGCTAAACACTGCCAAAAACAAAAACAGGTGGTTCTGTCCCCACTAAGACAAAAACAAAATAACTTTACAGCAACAAGTTCTACACAACAACAAAAAAGTAGTGACATGCCACTATCAGAAATGCACCATTTAAAAAAAAGTATGTTTTTGCTTTCACATTCTCCAATCTTCATTTCCCAGAAACCTTCTCCTTGCCTTTGCCCCTGCCTTTTGAGAACATTGCACCAGATGTCTCAGCTCTTAATCCACCTCCTCTCCCATATGAGAACAGATGACTGCTCCCAACTACTCTTGGTGGTACCAACCCCCTTGGAGGCTGCAAAATACATAGCAACTCCATATCAAGATCTAATCCAGTGTTTTATATAAGTATAAAGTGTGGTGTTTGTCTTTGTGTATATACCTGAGATAGAGGTTTTCTTGTGTCCCATGTTTCCTTAGGAGTATGAGAGATGGGCTGGCTGCATGAAAACCATTGAGCTGTGGGTGCTTTACTTGGTGGTGGTCTGCTTGAATCTGCTGCAGATGGTGGTGGTCTACTTAAAGCTGAAGCTGATGTTTCAGTTAGCTGTTTGTAGGGTTTGCCTGTTGGCTGGCTCAGTGGCTGTTTTTGTGGCTGGTTGACTGGTTGACTTGCTTGATGGGTGGTTGGCTTTCTTGTTGAATGGCTAGCTACCCCACTTGTTGGTTGACTGGTTGTCTGCTTGGCTGCATTGTCTACTGGTCCAGGTGGGTGCCTTGCTTGCAAGTTGGCTGCCTTGTTTTTAGATCTAGGTGGCTGCCTTGCTTGAATGGTGGTTGCCTGGTTAGCCTTCTTGTTTGCTAATCTTGTTGACTGCCTTGCTTGCTGATTGGGTGCCTAGTTAGCTGCTTGGGTGGTTGGCTGCCTTGCTTGCTGATTGGGTGCCTGGTTAGCTGCCTGGGTGATTGGCTGCCTTGCAAACCTCCGTGGTGATTGCCTAGGTGGCTGACATGCTTGGCTACTTGGCTGGCTGGTTGCCTGGCTGCCTGCCTGGTTGGTAAACCAAGGTGGCTGCCTTGCAAACCTCCTTGGTGGTTGCCTAGGTGGCTGACTTGCTGGCTGACTTGCTGGCTGAGGTACTGAGGTTGCACCTTGACCCTCTTGTCCCTACAAAAATAGTTGTCTTGCATCAGAAATAGTTTTATAATATAATTGTCATAGTAAACACACTCTCACTTTACTTACAAATTTTTTTTTGCCTCTCAAGTCTCTGCCTCCTTTGCCACGGTGTCTCACCAGTGATTCCAGCCTTACACCTCCTTGAATTATGTCCCTCCTTATGGCAAAACCCACATTTTATAGGTCTATATGATCTGCAAATGTTTGTAAAAACCACACCCAAGAATCCTTGTTTTCTTGCTCAACTACACCTAATGCAACAGGGAAAATATTGTCATTCCCATCCCTTGCAGTTGCTGATAATATATGTCCACCAAACTTGCCCTTCAAGTGGCAACCATCTAATCCTACAAGTGGCCTGCATCCCCCCAAGAATCCAACTTTCTATGCATTGTATCTCGCATACATCCTCTTGAACTTGGGCTGTGTGTTTGGCTCAGTAATCTCAGTTTGCAAAATCACCATACTCCCTACATCAGTTATTCTTATCATCTCTGCATAGTCCCTAAGCTTCCCATACTGCAACCTCTCATCACCTAGTATGAACTCTCTAGCTTTCCTCTTAGCTCTGTACACTTGATTTATGCTCAAGTCCACAGACACATCCTGCATAACTCGATGCTTCACACCAGAAACTGCCCAATCAGGGTTTTTGTTGAAATCATCCAAGTATTTCCTAGCCACATATGTAGAAGTGACCTGGCTATGCTTGAATGTCCTCCCACATGTACAAGTTGGAACCATGGTCTTTATCTGGAAGGTTAACTCCCCTGAAATCTGTGATGCATATATCCTCCAACCACATTCATATTTGCAGTGGACAGAAACTTTAGTCTTTTCATTAAGCTTGAACTTAATGTCCACAGGCTTTTTCACTGCATATTCCCTCAAGGCAGCCCTAAACACCTTCCCATTTGGAAACTTCATACCCTTGCATAACTGAGGGTTACTCATGTCAGTCTTTTCATTAAACTCTGGACATCTCATCCTTTCATCCTCATCCTCAGAGCTGTTAATGCTCCTAGTGTCATCATCATCAAGAGCTGTTTCAGCCCAATCATTATGATCAGCATCTCCCTCACTGGCAGTAGCTGCTGGTCTCTTCCCATTATCTGTAACTGGCTCTCTAACACCATCTCCCTCATTTACATTTTCAGTATCTGTTTGATGCTCTCTCATATTGGGCCCCTCATTGTTCTGAGCACCAAATATGTCATCAGGATAATCTGGTCCTTCATACCCTTCATCTAGCCAATCAGGATCATCCAGATGAACATCTTCACTACCAACAGTTTGTCCATGGGAAGCATGGTCATCCTCAACAGGGACTTCACTAACATTATTTTGGTCAACCACAGATGATCTAACAGTATTGGTCACCTCCTCACAATCAGTGTCATCATCTTCATCATTCATTTCCGGTGGCTGGTCAACTGCAATTGGTTGATATGGTTCAACTATAGGCACTTCAATAGCAATTGGTTCAACTTCAGGTTCTACATAAAATGTAATTTCATTTGTTGGCCATTCAGCATGTAATTCACACATGTAGGTCACATCATCATCTGAAGTAATTAACCTTAACCCTTGCTCTAAGTCACCACTAGGTATTAAATAATAAATCCTACTATTAGTGGGTCCCCCAGCATCAACACAAATGTCTTGTATCTCAAAATGACTTAGTAGGTCTGGATCAACATTAGCCATTGTAGATACCTCACCACCTACATACTCTAAACCAGGGTTCCACTCAAAATTCCCACTATGGTGAATTATAAAATCAAAACGAATTTCAGCAGCCATCTGCAGGAGTTAAAACACATGCACAAACAACTGTAATTAAATACATAGCCAACACATGCACAGAGCACCAATGACAAAAACAAATAGTTTCAGTTGCACACCAAACACCAAGTAACGATGGGACCACAAACAACCTAAACAATTTGTCTCTATGGGACCACAGACAACCTAAACAATTTGTCTCCATGGGACCACAAACAACCTAAACAATTTGTCTCCATGGGACCACAGAAAACCTAAAGATGCATCCCACATTCATATTCCTAGGGACCACAGTCATCAATGTCATCTATAAAAGAACAAACACACCAATGGTAAACCCAACAATGGTATGATAGAAAAACTTTAAACCGAAGTGGACTTCATCAATCGTCACACATTGAAAAGAATAAACACAACAATGGTAAACCCTAGAAAGTCATTTCATACCTGATATAGAGGAAAACCCAAGCTTCAGCACACCTCCTCCTTGCTTGCAAGTGTTCGGGGATTTCACTTTCGCAATCAAAGTAATGAGAGAAAGGGATTATGTCTCTAGGGATTTTTGGGGGTTCTGAGGTAAAGAGAGGGAGAGAGCACGGCACTTTTTTTAGGGTTCTAATTGGGTTCTAACTTTGGCTTATATAGTAAAGAGGATTTTCTAACAGAAAGGGCAGAGGTGGGTAACGGGGGTCTAACGGAGGCCACCTCAGGTGGGTTAAGTGACAACTTTTAAACCACGGGTGGGCACTGTTAAAATGGGCCAAACCACAGGTAGGTTTAGTGCAATTTCCCCTAATTTAAAAGTAAAAAATAAACACAATTTTATTAATGGCTCTCCAAGATTAAAAAAATAAAATACTGCATTTATGACATATTTAGCTTGATTACTCATACATACATATATATATATATATATATATATATATATATATATATATATATAAGACTTCCTATCTACACAAGCTTTAGTGTACTACGCAAAAAAAAGAAAAGAAAATTATTATATGATGTCGGAACACAGTAAGTTGGTGTTCCCTCTCATTTTCATGGTAGATTCTTCCATAAATTCTATTAGTTAAATTCTATAAATTTGAGAAAATGAAACACTACGTTATCATATTTTAAGAACACTTAAAATTTCTTAAGAAATTGGGAGTTAACAAGTTTAAATTATTTATCAAAATAAAATAATCAAGGGTGTTTAAATTTCTACTAATAAAATAAGAGAGATGTCACTCTCTCCGTTAAGGAAGTGAGATTTGTGGATCCCAAAATCCTCCCCTATTTTTTTTGGCTACAAGTAAGGGGCCCTAACCTCTACCAATTTACCACCACAGATTTTCTCTCTTTTCTCTTTTCTTTTATAGGTAAATACTCTAATTTTTACCATATATTCTTCTAAAAAAAATTTATTTTGTTTTTTAGGGTATAAATTTTTGAGTAATGGTATATCTATAAAATTTTTACAATAAATCTTAAATAACAAAATGTTATTGGTAAATAAAAAAAGTGATATCAATGATACGTTCAAATAGAAACTAGTAACAAATTTTTTTTTTTTTTTTGAGGAAATGGTAATACTCATTACTTAAAATTTATTATGAAAATATTATGAATAAAATATTAAAATTTAAGCATTCGATACAAACAATATCATATTCCATATAGCAAATCCGTATTTACTAAACATATTCCATATGTATATTAAAAATACCTCATTCGTATACCATTAGCCAAGTCAAAGAAAGCACCCTTTTATGTGTCACGACGAAAAAGAGAAAGGAAACATGTAAAAGTAATTGAAAAAGGGAAAGGAAACATATAAAAGTAATTTGTTTTAATAGAAATGCATAAACCAAGATAGATACATAATTTTTTACATATTATATAGACATGCTACAAAGTACCCCACAAACTGTTATCCAAATTCCAATGACAGGGATTGCCATTATGATTATACACATAGGGTCTACAAGCTGATTTACAACCCAATTAATCCAATGGAACAGCATAAGTTATCATATAAAGTAAAGTACTACAATTAACACATTCTTAGACCATAAGCCAAAAGTAGGGGATAATAAAGAAGGGAACCACTAATATTAGACAGTTGTGATTCAAGAATGGTCATCTGGATATAGTGGAGCAGACAATTGGTGACCTTCATTGGGGAAAATCTTCATATTCTTCAAGTTCTTAGATGATTTTTTGAGTGGGGTTGAAGTCATTTCTACTTCTGAAGAAGAAGAAGAAGAAGAAGAAGAAGGATGGTGATGGAGGCAAAGAAGAGTAGCAGTGGATTTGACTATGAGTTCAAACATCATCCTCTTCACTAACTTTCTCTTTGGAGGAATTAAGCCACCTTTCTTTGGTTTGAACCATGGCTCAACTTCAGCTCCCACCATTTTTTCATCCATGTTCATCTCCATCTCTAAAGCTTTAAGCTTATATGGTTGTGGTTTGAGAATACTTTGAAGTGAGTTGGTGAGGGCTTTGAAGTTGTTGAAAACCAATGGGTACCAAGTGAAGAGGAAGCTTGAGAATGAGAGCACAACAACACAAATACCCAATAAATAAGAGGTATTAAGGGTTTATTGGCATTAAGTCACAAATCACAATCTTGAAAGTTAATGACAGCTTTCAGTTTTATAATACGTGGTTTATAAGGTGGGCTCCTAATAATAGACTTTTTGAGCATAAATTAACTAGATTCTTTGACCCACTTGTTAATTCTCTTCCTCTAGATCAAAGATGGGGTGGGCTACTTTTTTATGACTCATAAGTACCCCTACATGTAGGAATTGGAAGATTTGGAGTCCTAAAGTAGCCTCTGCGTCTCTAAAGTTTACATGTCCAGAGAGTAAAATTTACAGCTCTCAGAAGTTCATGAATGATATTAAAATGCATGCCCATAGTGGATATTAAAGACAGACTTTCAAAGCTAATTCAAGCTGATCCTAAATGCTATGAACTGGATTTACTGGTGCTATCAATATCATAGCATTCATGATATTATATATTTATCTATCATGATCGAAGAAAATTACTAAATTATAAAGTTTTCCAAGAATTTCCAAGGTTTATATATACACTATAGTTACCTTTATTTGAGATTGTAATTATTTCAATGGTTTGTTAACTATGTTGCTAAGAAATATATAAGTAATATCAATATATTCCTCTTCTCTTAGGGCTAAAAGGCCCAAAGCTCAGTTATAAAATACATAAATAATATCAATTAACAAATTAAAGTGACTCATCAAATCCAATTAATTAATTCAGTACTGCAAGTGAATCAAAGTCTAAATGTGAGAATGATGGTCAAAGGACAATAGTAAACTTTGACTCAACATTCTGATTAGGGACAATACTCCCATATCAAATATCATGATAAATTATTAGTTGTTTATAGACGCAATATTTTTAGATTATCATCATATCTTTTCCCCTTAGGTACTGTATCTATTGAATGGTTAGTATGCAATATTTCAAGTTCAACTGCTCCAACCATAGCGAAACGAAACTAATAACTTTGATTTATTCTCCAATTAATGGCGATGAGTGGATTGAAAGACAACAATTATTCGACTATTTTAGTTGAATAATTGAAAACTTCAGTGTCTTTTTGACCGTGCAATTCGGCCACTCCATTCTATGAGCAATTGAGCATTACTAAAAGGGAATTGGATAAAAGAATGAATTGGACAAAAAGAATAATTTGAGAATATTCTCTTCAGGTATATATAAAAATGGAAAATATTTGGTGGGTTTCAGTTAGCTCAACTGGTAAAGTCTCTGATGGTTGTATAAGAGATCTAGGATTCAATTTCCGCCTACACCAAAAACTGATTGGTGTCTTAGTCTGATGAAAGAGCTATCATCAGGAGCGAACGCCATAGGTTGAAACTCTCTTAAAAAAAAAAAAAAATTTGATATTGGCGAAAATGATAGTGTCTGCTCTTGATGAGAATTCTTAATCATCAAACTCTTATTTGACGAGAAATTTTTTAATTGAAACCCATGTTACAAATTAGTTGAACTATCACCAAAATGATGAAAATGCCTCATTTTTTGATTTATTATTGGTAAATAGTCGAATAAATATGGATAGTTTGGAATAGTTTACCTTCAATTATTGTTTTTGGACTAATGCTTTGAAAGTATATTGATGAACCTTCTTATACGGCTTCTATTTGGGACCAAACCTCATTTCTATTAAGAAAAAAAAATCAATTATTAATAAGATTACCATAATTTTCTCTTTCGTTCCGTATCAAGAAACTCACTTCCACACTAAAAAAATATAAATTAACACATAAAAAGTCACCATTAAGAATTTTTTTGACTAAACAATTTTCTTCATGAAAGCTATCTTATATATGGGACTAGTTAAAGAGACAAGAGCAGTCATTCATGACGACCATTCAACCCAATTAAAGTTTTGGGCACAGCAACATCATGTCCAACTGTTAATAACAAGAGAGCACAAACAATTAACAAACTCAATCAAAGACAGCATGAAAAAGAATTTCAAAGTTCAAACCTACCACACAGGCCCCATGGATTTTTGAGTTTGACCAATCCCGAGCCAGGAATCTAACCCTACCTACCATGGCTCACTTCTTCTCTTTCTTTTTATTTTTCTCAATACTATAGCTATAGCTATGTTGGTTGTAATTGAGAGAATGGAAGAAAAATAAAAAGAGAAAAGGGAAATCAAACGGAAAAAGAAAAGAGAAAACATTTTCCTTTGGTATGTTTGGACATAGGACAAAAAGGAAGTAAGAAATGATGAATACTTTTGTTTGGTTTACATTTAGTAATTTTATGATAGAAAAAAAATATCAAAAGTCATGTCATATCTCTCTCCCCCTTTTTACCCAATTTCGTTTGAAAGCAAAATCTTGAGCCCCAGTAAAAAAAATTTCACTCCAAATCAATCCCTCTTCCCTTCCTTCATCCAACCAAATCAAGGAAATAGTTTTTCTTCCCTTCTCTTCTTTTCTCCTTCCTTCAATAGTTTAGATTATGTTTGGTTTGAAGAAAGGGAAGGGAAGAAAAGATAAGAATAAGGATATGAACTATGAAGCACGGGTGCGTTTCGAGACTCGGGTGCGGGTGCGGGACTCGGCAATTTTTGAAAAAGGTGGGTGCGGGTGCGGGTGCGGCGGGACTCAGCGATTAAAAAATTATTAAAAATATTTTTATTTACATTTTCTATATATTTTTACTATTAAAATATTCTAAAAAAATTGAGGAAGAACAGATTTAGGATGTTTGGGCATCATTAAAAGTCAATTTTGGCTGTTTCGGCGAGATTAAGCGAAAATTTCGGCTTGTTTTGGCCGTTTCGGTCCGTTTTGGCCGTTTCGGTCGCCGGCCGATACGGATCGATACGACCCTTTTCTGGCCAAAATTGGCCCGGTTCGGCGCAAATCTAAGCTGATTCGGTGCGAATCGAGCCGAGTCGACGCGAGTCCGTGAAAAAAAAAAAAAAAAAAAAAAAAAAAAAAAAAAAAAAAAACTCAGACGCGGCACCGACGCGCGGGCAGCCGTGTCGGACGCCGTACCCCACGTCAGGCCGCATTGGACTCCGGTGCGGCACCCTCCAGCCGCGTCCGTGCTTTCTAGGATATGAAAGACAAAGGGAAAAGAAAATATTCTTTAAACTCTAACTCTTTGTTTAGTTGCAGCTAGAGGAAGAGAAAGAAAATGACAAAGAAAGAAAAAAGAAAATATTTTTCTCATGTTAATAGGAAACTATTACACTTTGTTTGGTTTGAAAGGAAAAGAAATCAAATCCTTTTCGTTATTTGGATAGAATGATAGAAAAAAATTGAACTAAATGAACTAAAAAACAAAGAGAAAAAAAAAAAAATCCTTCTTTCGATATGTAAGAGAAAGAAAATGATAAAAGAGTTATGATTTTTTACGTTTACGCTTGAATGAAAATAAAGATAATTGCGAAGGTTAATGAGCAAAATTGTAAGTTAAGAACCCTTAAAAATCAAATAGTGAAAAGTGAAAACTAAAATAGTTTCCTCATATTACCTTCTCTTCTCACGAAGTATAAATTAAATAATAAAAAATTATTTTATTATTTATCCTTATAAATAGAGTGGTGGGCTCTGGCCACATTTGATTTTTGTCAAAATTTTTGTCAGATATGAATCCAATCAAGTGCACGTGCACGTGAGACAGACGAAAAAGCAAAATATATTTGAATTTGACCGAGACGTCCTCATCCCAGACTGAATAGCTGTGGGGCCCTCCTCAGTCTAAACACAGTTCCGCCTCTGATTTTTGTCAGATATGAATCCAAACAAGTGCACGTGCACGTGCACGTGTACGTGAGACAGACGAAAAAGCAATATATATTTAAAAGGTTGTGTTAACAGTTACCTTTGACCGTTAATAATATATTTTTAAGTAACTTTTTAGGTATTTTTTCAGTTTTTGAAAATTTTTCAATTTTTGACCATTTTTTTTTTATTTCTTTTGATAATTTTTTTAACAATTTTTTTTCTTTCTTTTAACTGAAACACAAAAAAAAAAAAAAAAAAAAAACATTTCCCTGTATTTGAATTTGACCGAGACGTCCTCATCCCAGACTGAATAGCTGTGGGCCCCCGGTATTGCGGCTTTTGTCAACCAGCTTTATCTGATCTAGTTAAGAATCTAAGACTAGACCTGCAAATGTTGGAGTAGCTATTTTCCTGTTTATGGTAGACTGAAAATAACATGGTCTTTGACACTGACGCGTTTACTATTTCTTTTTTTAATGTTTGAACTAATATTTTTCCTGCTGAGTTCTTTTCAGTCTATGTTGTGAATATTTTAAGATTAACCAATCATAGCACAAGCACAGGGAGTAAGGTTAAGGGCCACGAAAGAATCCACTTATTAGATAGAAGAAATATTTTTTTTCAAAATTATGAATAAAAATATTAAAATTTTGATGTTAATTATAAATATTAAAGTATGGATCTAAATATTTTGATTTCATATACTTTTCATACATTGTCCAAATTGGTTTGTTATAGAAACAAAATTGTTATGTACTTTATTTATATATATATATATATATATATATTCAGTAGTTGGAGCCTTAGAGATGAAGGAATTTAAATTATGAATTTCTCCATTTGAAATATTAAGAAATCCCAACTAAATACCAATTGAGAATTTGAGAATCAAGACTCTTCGCAATGTGGGTTACTCTTATAGTAAGTTTCACAGCCTAACATTTTCATTCACAACTAATGATATAAATGTAAGACAACTATGTCTAGATTTTAAGCATTGAAAAAAAAAAAAAAAAACTCTTTTTAATAATATATCTAAAATCTTTTAGAAATTTCAAATTCTATGGCCAAAACAATTTCAAAATTACATATTTTTTGTCATAGAAAAATAATCTTTTTTTTTTTTCTTGGTTAGGAAATGTAACATTCAGCGGGCTTCATATTGAGCTAGACAACTGAAGCGTAGCGCTCAAATCCAAGGATATTTGCTGCACTAGGCCCAGTAGTTTGGGGCCAGATTTTTGAACCCAAGAGATTGTGCCATTTTGATCATATTGGTCACCCAACCATATACTGTGGAGGGTAGACATTTATTTAACTGACTGATCCACACAAAAGCCCAATCAGAGGTTTCTTCAAAAAAAGACCACCAATCAGAGGTGGTACTCCTGTGTGACACTGATAGATTTTTATGACTTTTTTTGTACTTGTCTGGACCGAGGACCATCGTAGCGTTCTTGAGAATTCTATTTATCGAGAAAAAAAAATCGCAATCTCTCCCTTAAAAAGAAAGAAGTTAAGGATATTCAATCCCATATATGAAACTTTTTATCTTATCTTTTAGCAAATAAATTAAATCAGCAAAAAAATACTAGATGCCCAAGCCAAACTCATGGACTTTGTTTTTTTATTTGTGCTATCATGTTATTACTTGTCTACTCCAACTAATAATTTGGCTAATTGTCAAATTTGAGTCTTTTGACATGATAGAAATTGGAAATTGCTTCGTTTTAAAATGAAGATTGTTGGAATTCATCCACATACACACTGCTTCAACAATGGAGGAATTGGAGAGAGAGAGAGAGAGAGAGAGAGAGAGAGAGAGTTTGTATGTAAATGATTCTATGTTTATGTTAGTCAAGCTCTGGTTCTTATATAAGAAGAACAGAGACGGAAAAAGAAACTAACCAAAATAACTAACAAAAGAAAAACCAATAGAAAATTGACATCTGTCATCTAGCTCAAACTAACTATATTGTACAGAAACTACATGTAGACTAACAACTAATACATAAATGACCTATAGCATGGACTATATACAAACCTATTGTTCTTGAACCTCATATGTTAAACCTCACATATTCAAACACTCCCCCTCCAGAGGAATTGTAAATATTAATTAAGTTCATCTTGGATAAGAGGTACACGAAGTGCTTCTAGCCGAGAGGCTTTGTGAATAAATTTGCTAGCTGGTGCCTTGTAGGCACATGAAAGGTTTTGATCACTCCATCGTGGATTTTCTCCCTAATGAAATGACGATCAATTTCAATATGCTTAGTTCTCTCGTGAAATACTGGATTGGCAGCAATGTACAGGGCTAATTTGCTATCACAGTAGAGGGAGGCTGGTTGCTTGTGCATGTAAACAAAAGTACCAAGTAAAGCAATCAACCACACTATCTCACTGGTCACACTGGCTATGGCTCTATACTCTAACTCAGCAAAGGATCTTGAGACAACTTGCTGCTTCTTGCACTTCCTAGATATCAAGGATTCACCTAAGAACACACAGAAACCAGAAATAGACCTTCTAGTACCCACACAGGCTGCCCAATCTACATCACAGTAACATTTCAGCTACAATGCAGATAGGAAAAGCCCTTGTCCTGGAGTTTTTTTCAAGTACTTGACGATCTTGTAAGCTGCTTAAAGATGAGACATTTTAGGAGCACTCATAAACTAACTCAACTTGTGGACTAAATAGCTAATATCAGGCCTTGTGAGTGTTAAATACAAAAGCTTCCCTATCAACCTTCTCTAAAAAGACGGATATGGTACATCATCTCCACTAGTACTGCGCAATCTGACTGATTGTTCCATGGGAACATTTGAAGGTTTGCAAGCTAGTAAACCTATGTCTGATAGCAACCCAAGGGTTAATTTCCTCTGGCACAGAGATAATCCTTTAGTAGTTCTTGCTCTTCAAGCCCTAAGAAATCCTTCAAGGTACCAAGGTCCTTAAGCTTAAACTCATTATCTAGAAATTGCTTGAAGGCATTCACAACATCCACATCATTGCTCGCTATCAGAATATCATCAACATAGATCAAAAGAATGATGATAGAACTTTTCTTAACTCTAGTAAACACTGAGTAGTCTGACATGGACTGCACAAATTCATGGTCAATAATTGTAGATGAGAGTTTAGCAAACCATTGTCTACTAGCTTGTTTAAGCCCATACAAAGACTTTGTGAGCTTACATAACCAAGAGGTGGAACCATGTATACCTCTTCCACTAGATCACCACGAAGAAAAGTATTGTTGACATCAAATTAAGTTAAATGCCAACCTTGAATAGCAGCCACTGCAAGCAAAGTCCTAACAGTGACAAACTTCATAATAGGTGAAAAAGTTTCATAAAAGTCAATCCCTCCAGTTTGGGTATAGCCCTTAGCCACTAATCTGGCTTTATATCTCCCAACAATCCCATCTGCCTTAAGCTTTATCTTAAAGACCCACTTACAACCTTTTGGAACTTTGCCAAGTGGGAAAGGGGTCATAATCCAAGTGTGATTAGCCTGCAAAGCATTAATTTCAGCTTGCATAGCATCCCTAATCCAAAAGTGCTTGAGTATAGGTATCAGGTTCTTTGAGAATGGTTAAAGCAATAGAGAAAGCTCTATGAGGAGTGGAGAGTTTAGAATAGGAAAGTGTAGAAGAAAGAGGATATAAGATACCTGGACTGGAAGCTTTGGAGTCATCTAATGGAGAGAGTGAAGCTAAGGCCAATACAGGAGCAATGACTAGATTACAATGATAGTCTCTCAGGAAAGTGGGAGGCTTGTGGACTTAAGAGGATTGTCTAAGAGGAACAACAATAGGGATAATAAGTTCAAGAACAACAGGATCAATAGCAGGGATAATAGGTTCAAGAGCAGGATTTGGAGATGAATTAGGATGGAAAAGATCAGGAAGCTCATCAGGTGGCACAACAATGTTAGAAAAGGTAAAAGGTGGAGAAAACTCAGCAGAAATAGATGGATTAGATGGAGCAGAAGATAATTGTTCTGGAACACAAGTTTGAGAAGGAAAAATGAAATGATTAACAGGAGTGGAAGAAACAGACTTGGAAAACCAAGATTTGAAAGGGAACAGTTTCCTTGAAAACTACATCTTTAGAAAAGAAGCAAGATTTAGTATTCAAATCATACAGTTTATATCCTTTAATACCATGTGGATAACCAAGAAAGATGCATGCCTTAGCTCTAGGGTCAAACTTAGTTCTATTCCTACTTAAGGTGGAAGCATAGCAAATGCAATAAAATACCTTAAGATGTGAATAAGTGGGTGGATGACCTAATAACTTTTTATAAGGTGTAATATCTTGTAACAAAGGACTAGGAATTATGTTAATAAGGTAAGTGGCAGTGAGAATGCAATCCCCCTTGAACTTTAAAGGTAGATTAGCTTAAAACCTCAAGGCCCTAGCCACACTTAAAAGGTGCGGATGTTTTCTTTAAACTCTGGAATTTTGTTAGGGAGTTTCAACATGAGATAATTGGTGTATAATAGCCTTAGAAGCATAAAAGGAATCCAAGGCAAACTATGATCCATTATCTGACTTAATCACTTTGATAGTTGTTTTAAATTGATTAACAACCAGATTGTAAAAAGACTGAATTAAGCTAGAAGCATTAGGCTTGTGTGGCATCAGAAAAACCTAGGTACATCTACTAAAGTCATCCACAATGGTAAGAAAGTATTTTGAACCATTTAAAGGTGTAAAGTGAGGTCCCCAAATATCAACATGCACTAAATCAAAACATGAATTAGAAGCATGAGTAGAAGTCTGAAAAAGTAATCTTTTTTGCTTGGCAAGAGGATAGATAGGACAATCAAAAGTTTTATTATTGTTGCAAGTGTTGATTTCAGGTACAAGAGATTATAACAAGGCCAATATTTGGAAAGATGGATAACCTAACCTGTTGTTGATGACCAAAATTTTACATGATAGCCCATTCCATGAAAAGTAAGGAAAGACCATGGGTTTGTTGGGCTTTGTAGAGCCTAGTTGTATTTGAACTGGATGACGACCCGAATCGAAATGATGTTGAGTGGTTTTTAATGGGACATTTTCTGAAACTTAGTCCATAGAGCGAAGACTTGGGCCGATAGGCCCAAGCCGTAGCACCGGGAAAATATTTTGGCCCGTTATGTAAGTCATTGTGAATCTTGTGCGTAGGATATAGAAACCGTTGTTTCGGTGATTAGGGTTTCTCAATGTAGTTTTTGAGAGAGAGAGAGAGAGAGAGAGAGAGAGAGAGAGAGAGAGAGAGAGAGAGAGAGAGAGAGAGAGAGAGAGAAACTGTACTACCGCATTTTGTATTTTTTTTTCCCTGATAATAATAAAATCTCTGTCAACTCCGTGGACGTAGGCAAATTGCTGAACCACATAAATATTATTTTGTGCGTGTGATTATTTTTCATTGGCATGTATTTTCTCTATTTTGTTTCTCACATATTTGGGAATTTCATGTTTATTCCCTACAGGGCCTTAACAAAAGAAGGCCCAATTCATGAAGTTAAGAAGGACCATAAAAGCCCAAAGTCCTAAAAAGAAGGAAAAAGAAATAATAATAATAATAATAATAATAATAATAATAATAATAATAATAATAATAATAATAATAATAATAATAATAATAAAGAAGAGGATCTCAGTTAGGCCAAAGGACATGAAGCAAGAAGGATCCCGGTCGGGCCAAAGGATATGTAGCAAGAAGAATCAACATCAAGGCCCTAGGATCTTGATGTGTCCTTTTAAAGTCTTGAGAAGAGGACCTTGGCTAACATATGGGAAAGCCAAGGTGTATGTTCAGATTTCCAACAAAAAACCATTAAAAAATCTAGCAAAATTAAGTATTATCTTTGTAACTCATGGTCCAAGCTCCTCGAATTCCGAGTGAATAGTAAGGGAGAAGTGGTTTAGTCAGTAGGGGAGTGATTTCTGGTGAAAGGAGGATCCCGAAAGTTTCCCTTGGTTCATATATTTGCTTAGAATACATGAACCAATGGAAAAACTCAGTTTCCCATATGCATGACACCCCCCCACAATTTCCTCTCAATTGTCACTTTCAATTAAAGCTGTCAAACATTGCATTGAGCAGCCCACCCACTCTTTTGACTTTCCAAGAAGGAATCTTCCATCTGTAGCTAAAGCCAAATGCCCATTTTGAGTTATAATTGCCTAATTAAGCTAAGCCTCTGCCCAATACACTTTTTTAGATTCTAGAGGACATGGTTTTACCCAGCAAACCAAGGATGTTCTTGCCTGGGGTACTAGACCTTGTCCACTATAAAAGGAACACTAAGGCATAGCAAGAGGATGGGGATTCAGATGGAGGAAAAATAGGAGAGTTCAGAGGTTTAAAAATATAATTCTTAAAGTTTTAAGAGCCCAGCAAGGGAGAGCGGAGAGAAAAGGAACAAAATAAGAGAATTAAGGTGGAGGACTTCGTCCCATTTTCTTGAGATTATTCAAAATATCACCTAGCCTAAAAAAAAAACATATGCCAAAACATGCACACATCAGATATCATTCTCTCCCACAAAATCCTCCTCGCTGAACTATCTTGAAAGGCAATCCCCAAGCAAAGCTACTTGGACTTGAGCTCCAAATCCCACAAGTTTTGTGCAAAAGCACTAAGTCTGTGAAAATTGGGGCCAAGATCCTCGTGGCTAAATCATTCTCATGAAATTTATTTACATATATGTATATGTATTAAAATGTATATCCTAATCTAAGAAACTATCAATTATTTGAAGATGTGTATTGTATAGTGTGTTTTTATGCAGGACCTATAGAGGTAAAGGGAAAGAGCATAATAAGTGTGGAGGAAGATCTTATAGTTCAAAGAATCAACATTCTGGGTTCCATGGATTACAGGCCTAGTACCCCTAGGAACCACGACATCCTGTTTGGGGTACCACGATATCACGCTCGAGGAACCAAATGAATGAACACTTTTAAATGTTCACACAATAAAAGATAAGCCTTAAATCTTCTATTTCAATCTCCTTCTTATTATGAATATTATGAAAATTTATTTTACTTATTTCTTAAGAGTAAAGGGTCATTTTATGACACTAAAACACTCATAATGGTTTTTTATCGCTTAGGAGGAATCGCATTTTTGCCTTGAGGAGTTTTATGTGACTTACACACAAATCGGTTCATATAACAACCCCAATAGGCCGCGGAGAACCGGACCTAGTCCAACCATCCATCCCTGGAGGCCCAAGATCACTTGTCATCAATGGAATTCGATACTTTCCAAAAAAGGAACCCACACACCTATTATGCTAAAGACTAGTGCCATCTACTACAGATGTTGAATTAAAAGAAATAGCTGTATTTACAAGATTAAGAGAAGAAACTTGGAGAGTACATCAGAAACAGACTTAGGTAGAATTGTGGATGAAAGTTACAATGTGTAGAGGCCAGTCATCCTCCAAGGCTGTAAGTCCTAGATAAAATAGTAGTGTGAAAGAAATATGCAACAACAAGAAGAAGACTGAGTTAATTTGCTGATATATACAAGATTAGAAGAAAAAGAAGGTATGTAAAGCACATTTTCTAAAGTCAAGGTGGATGTTAACTTGACAATGCCTATATGGTGACCTTAGCCTTATCCCTATTAGGAAGCTTAACAGAAATTTGGACAATTGACGCAGTGAAGAATTGGAGTGAATGAACCATATGATTAGTGGCATCACTATCTAGAATCCAATCAGTGGAACAAAGATGTGAGGTATCAACATGTGAAGAAAAAACAAAATATTCTAAAGAGTGGCAAGGTAATTATGGAAACTAGGTGGAAGACCTGATACCTAACATCTCATGCCCTTGAAGACCTAGAGAAGGCTGAGTGATGATGGTAGCAACCTAACAGACATCAGAAGTGGATTCTTATGGAGTTTGAGTACCAAAGTGGCTTTGGGAATTGAGCAGGCTAATAAGCTGTTGATATTTTGCTCGAGTGAGGTTGACATTCTCCTCAGCACAGTTGACAGCAGTAACAACATTGCTGGCAAAGGAAGAATTTCCATCTTGCTAACCCTTGTTCTTGAACTTATAGGCAAGTGAATAACCATGTAATTTATAGCACTTGTTAACCACATGACCTAAAATCCCACAATGAGTGCATTAGGGCCTGCCAGACTTAGCCTTGTTGAAACCTTTAGCAGAAGAGCCACTGTTCTTGACTGCCAAAGTAGAAGATTCGGTACTAAACTTCTTTCTCACTTTCCTTTGTTTCTCATATTGGAGTAAAAGAGAGAAGACCTTTCTTAAAGAAGGAATGGGATTCATGAGTAAGATTTGCCCTCTTACTACTACATAGGTGTCATTGAGACCCATTAAGAAAGACATAGTACAATCTTTAACTTGATGACCAAAAGAACAGGTCCTATAGTTAGAGAGTTCATCCCACAATCCTTTAAACTTGGTATAATAGGCATTGATGGTTAGATCTTCTTGAGCCAAAGAACAAACTTCCTTTCTTAACTAAAAAATATGAGGACCATTGTCCTATGAGTACCTATTCTGAAAGTTAAGCCAGACCTCTCTTGCTGTCTTGAAATAAACCACAATAGGCTGCAAATCTTTAGAAAGAGAATTGAACAACCAAGCCAAAACCGTACTGTTACCCTTACACCAAGTAGTATAGCATGGATGAATAGATGAGTAGCAGATTAAGGCTAGAGTATAGAACCATCAATAAAGCCTAGCTTAGTCTTAGCATCTAAAGCAACAAGAACAGCTCTATTCCAAGTACTATAATTCTCTTTAGTGAGATTTTGAACAACAAAAGACACGCCAAGATTATCACTGTTAAAGAGAAAATAGGCACTGGTAGCATTTTCCCATGGTTGAATGGTTGGAGTAGAAGAATCTGATGTACTATTAGCCATACTCAATTCAGATAATCAACAACTAAATTAATCAATGAACAAAACAAGAATTGGTTCACCACAAATCAAGATTCTTAATAACAAAGAATCAACTCAGAAGTCAGAGCTAGATGAAAAAAAGATCTGAGAATCAAGAATTCAATTATGGTCTGTTTGGATGACATGAATTTGGATTTGAATTTGGATTTGAGGGGGCCCAAATCCAAATCCTTTGTTTGGATAAGTTAAAAGAGTTGGATTTGGATTTGGCCCAAATCCATCTTGGATTTCAGGGGTCCAAATCCATGGATTTGAAATCCTCTCACAAACCCAAGAATTTAGAAATCCCTCACTTCACGCTTGCCCTCTTACTCAGTACTTCATCGGCTCCAGCAACTGTCACGATCTCTCGTCCTCTGTTCACAGTACTTCTTTCTCTCTTTCTCGCAGCAAGGTTTGTCTGTCAACTATATTCTTCCTCTTTATCCTCTCTATCTCTTTTTCTATTAAATCTGAATCATAAAGGCTCTAGGGTTTTGTGTGGGTTTCATTTTTTTTTTTTTTGGGTTTGTTTGGGTTTCCTTTGATTTGTGTGTGGGTTTTGTTTGATTGTTTGTGTGTTTTGTTTCATAGTATTTTCAATGATTTGTTTTGGGTTTGTCTTTATTTTCTATTTCTACTTTCGTTTGTGGTTTTGTAGTGCAAATTATGTGTTTGATGAAATGCTTCTATGTGTTTGATGATATGCTTCTATGGAAATTCATGTGAAATTGCTTCTTGGGCATGCTATTCATGACACAAAAGCTTAGAATATTTAGAAATTACAACCCATTCTTGTTTGGAATACGGACCACATAGTGCTCATCGGCAACCATGATGTCCAGAGTAGCCTCCTTGTAATGGTGTGTCTCATTGTCAGCTTTCTTTTCTGCTTTCTCCCTTTTTTTTCTTTGGTGTGGGAGGGGGCACATCTGTTGTTCAGGGAATTACAGTCTGTGACTATTACTTTGAAAAGCTTCACAATATGCTAGTGATTTTAAGAGGAAAGGGAAGAAGAACGGGTGGGGGGGCGCGGAAGTGGAGTAAGCCTTAAGTGGGTCTTTGAGGCCAGGCCTTGAAATGAACTTCAAGGGTACAACCTCTGCCATGGCTTGCTTATGAGGTTTTAGTAAGTTATATTCCACAAGTACTTCACTTGAGGCATATGCCTTAAGAACTGAGCCAATGACGGTTAAGAGCTTTGGAATTGAAGTTAAGTTTGTAACTAAGCCCATTGTTTTTAGTCATTTTCTTAACCATGTATGTTGCTTAGTTAGCATTTATTTCTTTTAAAGTGTGCTTTTTGTCATGGTATTAATCCTGGAGTTCTCCAGCTGTTTGAATTGGTGGACTGGCCACTCAGATGGTCAGTTTATTTTATTGGACCTATCAATGTGCTAACTCACCTAAACTCATTGAATTTGGTTAATTGGCTGGTGTTGTATGTGTTGGTACATTGGGGATACAGTGGATCAATTGTTGCTCCATTGTGATATTGCGTATGTGTTATGGAGCGTATTTTTTAAGTTATATGGGGCTCATTGGGTGCTGCCGTCAATGGTAGTAGACCTATCTTGTGGGTGGAGGAATTGGTTTGGGAAAAACTCCTTGGAAGTTTGGAACCTTACTTTGTTATGTTTGATGTATAGTATGGGAGGAATATAATAGCAAACTTTTGAGGGTATTGAGAGATCGCTATATTTTTTTATAGTTTGATCAAATTTTTGTTGTTCTGGAATTGTGATTAATGTTAGGCCAATTATTTCTATAATTTTTATTTTTAATGAAAATGAAATCTAAGCCATTCTAATGCACATTACAGGGTTTACTGTTATTATTTATTGACAATTGATATGGAGCTCTCTTTTGCAATATGCCATCATATATCTTTTGTTTGTAGTTAAGTTTGTTTTTGGTCTGTTTCTATAATGATCTCTGTTATTTTGGTTCATGTGCTCCAAGTGAGTTTATCTGCAGAAGATTTTAGATATGTTTCCATAGTTTTTCAAATATGAAGAAGTTTATTAATAAATAAAGTGCCATTTTTCTTTGATTTGTATGGAAAAATGTAATGAAAACATAATACTATTTTTCTTCCCATTTCTATTTGTATGGGAATACTGTGTTTTTTTCCTTTCTTGTTGCTAATCTAACATATTTTAGGATGTTGACAGATTTGATACCAAGTTCCAAATACCAAATTTGAAAACATAATAGAAATGGGAAGAAAAGATAAGCAACCCCAATCCCTATCTAGATCACAATCTCAATCTCAATCACAATCACAATCACATTCAAGACAATATATTCAATGGAATGCGGAAATGGACATAGCATTAGCAAGTATTTTATATGATCAGTTAGCTCAAGGAAATAAGGAGGATGGATACTGGAAAGAGGTGGCATACCAAGCTACTGTGGAGTACATAAATACTCAATTGATTCTCAATTTGACTAAGGACAATGTTAAGAATAGACTAAAAGCGTGGAAGCTACACTTTGCTATAATTACTGATATAAAAAATCAAAGTGGGCTTGTTTGGGATGAAGCAAAGAAAAAGGTTGTTATCACAACGGATAATCACCATGTTTGGGATGCTTACGTTAAGGTATGATCCCTTATAACTTTTTTTCTCTTAAATATGTTCACCACACATTTTACCAAAGATTTAGTTTGTTCTCTTTTGTGTTTATACGTACGTGTGTGTATGGTAATCTCTCTATAACTTAATTTGAGTTTGTATCAAAGTGTATATCAATGTTACAATTACAAGCTATCCTTCTTGACTCTGCCATGTTCATTTGCATATAAATATCCTCACTTTTAAGAATTTAAGTACCAACTCTCTTAACCAGACATACCTCTCTTAACTCTCTCTCTCACTCGGTAATATTTATAAGATTGTCATAGACGTGTGAAAATATTCTCACTTTTGTCACAAAATCAGCTCAAAAGTTATGAACTACTTGTGTTAGCCACATATGTTTCAACTGTTTTTGCATAATTGGAAACTTTCTTCTTGCGTGCATGATAACTTGTTGTAGAACATGATGCCATAAAAGCAGAGTCTAATCTGCTAATCTCTTTTTTTTACTATGCAAAATAATCTACTAATCTCTTTTTTTTTTTTTTTTACTTCTTTAGAAAAATTCAAAAGCAGGTCCATATAAAAACAAAGTTATTGACAATTGGGAGAACATTAAGATCTTGTGTGGGAGGGATAAAGCTACTGGCATTGGTGTAGAACATATGAACGACGTAGTTGAAGTTATGGCTGAGGAAGGAGAAAATGAAGTGAATTCTCCCATTACACAACAACCACATCAGCATTCTATATCAACAAGTTCTGCAGCTGAGACTCACCAAAGAAAAAGGAGTAGGAAAGATCCACTCGTTGAAGTTGTTGCAGAAATTGGTTCCTCTCTTAAAGAGTATTGTTCATTTGTAAAAGAGTACTTCACAGCAAAGAAAAATCAAGAGCAACCACAACCTTCCGGTGAAGAGATACATACAGTGGTTTCAAAAGTGTCTAGACTCACACAGCTTGAAATATTCAAAATAGTTGAGAAATTAATGCATGGAGGTGTGGAGGACTTTAAGTTTTTGAAAAGTCTTTCAAATGTTGATGATAAAAAGGAGTGGATACGACTTTTGCTTAGTCCTCATTAATTTGTTTTTTTGGAAGTTGTGTGAAAGACACATATTTTGGGTATTTAATCTGTTTCTCTTGATATATAACTTTTTAGTTGTTAATAACTTTAGAGTAATTTTTTAGTTTGTGATTTTGAATGTTGTGAAAAAAAAAAACATGCATTTGGGTGTCCTCTTTAGTTGATATAAAATATTTTAGTTGTCAATAGCTAGCAAGATATTTTTTTAGTTGGCTATGATTAAGAATTTTTAATCATCATCTTGTTAATTGGATTATTAATATTACCTCAAGTATTTAAAATTAAAATATAGAATAATTAAGAAAAATAATAATTAAAAAATCTATTTTATTGATCTTAAATCTAAATCCAAATCCAAATACAAATTTACGTATCCAAACAATGAAATTTTAAATGATGAATTTCAAATTCTTCATTGTTTAAAAAGATCCAAACAAAGAATTTCAAAATCAAGGGATTTTAAATCAAGGCATTTTAAATCAATGAATTTCAAATCCAAATCCAAATCCAAATGTTGCCATCCAAACACAGTCTTACAGAATTCACAATCATCAAATTGCAAACCCTAAATCAAGAATTCAATTTGCCAAACTTTGCAAAGGAATCAAGATTTAGAAGGAAAAAGCTAGCGCAAGAATCAAGAGAAATAGAAAGATACAATTTCTACTGGACTTGAGAGAAAGCACTAGAAAAGAAAAGACAGAGATGAAAATCGAACTAGGAAATTCAGCGTGTACCAAATTGAAGACTCTGAACTAGTTCGGCTTTGATACCATGTTGGAATTCATCCACATACACATGGCTTCAACAATGGAGGAATTGAAGATTAGAGAGAGAGAGAGAGAGAGAGAGAGAGAGAGAGAGAGAGAGAGAGAGTTTGTATGTGAATGATTTTGTGTATATATTAGTCAAGCTCTGGTTCTTATATAAGAAGAACAAAGGTGGAAAAAGAAACTAACCAAAATAACTAATAAAGAAAAAACCAATAGAAAACTGACATTTGTCATCTAGCTCTAACTAACTGTATTGTACAGAAACTACATGTAGTCTAACAACTAATACACAAATGACCTGTAGCTTAGACTATATACAAAGCTATTGTTCTTGAACCTCATATGTTGAACCTCACATATTCTAACAAAGATAATTACAAAAATTTCCATAAGGCTTATTATAACCTATACTTTGGTTTTTTAATCTTAAAATACACTAGTTTGCATGAGGTTAATTTTTTTCCTTTTCTTCTCAAAAAAAATTGTTTCCTTTAAACATTAATTAATGATTTTCTTTATTGTACTTAATTTGACGTAAAAAAAAAAACAAAACTATTTAGGAAATTGGGCTGTTGCTAATGTAACTGTACTATTCCTAATTGCGAGTTTGTCACATCATGCAAGTCCCGCCCACTCTTAATCGATTGCATTTTGTCAATTTTACATGCTACTTGATCCCCCCTCGATCTTACATATTATAATGTCAAGATATTTGTATGTTAGTTCAGAAACATTATTTTGCTTATTATTATGTGAACCATATTTGTATGTTAGTTCATAACCATTGTGAATTAAAAATAAAAATGTAATTTTCTGTTGGAGAAACCTGGTACGTATACTTGGATATCCTGGAAAGGGCCATGCAATAGATTTCAAAACAACATTAAAGTTGCAGATTTTTTATCTTGAGAACGTCTTGATCTTCATCAATGACCACTAGGATCCCAATAGAGTGGACTCTCCTTATCAACAAACCCAAGCTGTGTCGCTTAGAGGAAGAGAAAATTTAATTCTCTTCCTTGAAATAGACGTGTAGATAATGCAATAGTGATCAGGTTTTTTTTTTTTTTTTTTTTTTTTTTTTTTTAAATCTAAAACTCATTTCTTTTATAAGTCTAATATATAATGAATCAGCTAATGAGCCAGTCGAAACGGGCTTTAGTAAGCTTCAAAAAAAAAAAAAAAAAAAAAAAAAAAAAACGGGCTTTAGTCATGTCATGTGGCTTGCAGCAAGATTAAAGGGAAAATAAAGACTTAAGCTCCAATGGGCCTTGGGCCTTCTATCAACCCAGGACTAGATCAAAGTAATCATTAACAAAAATTTATTCTACTAAAAAATTATGGTTGCACTCTAGGTTTTATTATAGGTAAAGGTCATCAAATAGCCCACGGCCCATAGCCCGGCCTAGAAACCCAATAGCCCACCAGGCTAATGGGCGGCCCAGCTCGTTGTTATTGAGGCCCATGGGTAGCCCACTAGCCCAGTGGGTTAGGCCGTGGGCTAGTTTTTATGCCCATGGGTACCCAGTGGGCTAGCCCAGTAGCCCAACCCGTTGCCCAGCCCGTTGGCCTAACCCGTTGGCCCAGCCCAATAACTCATAATTCATAACAAAAATATATAGGAAGTGTATGAAGGATTGATCTTGAGATATTATATAGGAATTTCTTAAGAGAACTCTCTCAACCATTAAGATACTCAAAGTAATTGTGCTAAACTTAGTTTATTAAATATATATTTTTCTAGTAGTCTAGCAATTTTGAATTAACCATTTGACATTTTTTTTTATAAAAGATAAAAATAAAAAACTATTTAAAGCCTTAATAAAAAAAATTAAATAGGTTTCCATCAACGAAACAAAAAATTAAATAGATTTGACTGTAAAAAAATTTGTAATTAAGTATTAAATTATTTAATTCTTTCCTTTAAAAAAATAGATTGATTATTCCCTTATAAAAAATTGATTCTTTCCTTATAAAAATAATAAAATAATATGCTAATACAAGCTCATGGATAGCCCATTAGGCCCAACCCAATAGCCCAACTCGCTAAAGACAAAATGGGCATTGCCCATGGGCAGGGTCATGGGCTGAGGTTTTCTCTTTCGGCCCAACCCGACCCGGCCCATTATCTAGTTAATAGCCCATTATGCCCAGCCCATTGTGCATATGGGCCAAGTAAACATGGGCCGGGCCGGCCCGACCCGGCCCATTGACGACCCTTAATTATAGGTCTGTTTGGGATTGTTTATTTTGCTGAAATTGAAAATTTTTTACTGAAAGTACTGTAAATAAAGTTAAAAGTTAGATGAAATAATACAGTGAGATCAATGAATAGTACCAAAAAGTACAGTAGAGCCTATGAATAGTAACAAAAATAAATTGAATTTTTAAGCTGGAGTTAAACCCGCACTAAATCAAATATTTATCACAAGACCCTATTATATTAGCATCTGACCCTTCCATGAAACCATTCATAACTAGTGAAATGAAGTCAATGATTACTGTCACATTGTAAATTGTTACATCTTAATTTCTTGAGCCCCCAGTTTAAAATTTTGATTATTCTTACATTTGTGAAATTTATAATTTCACAAAATGCTAGGATGTTTGATTCTTAATGAGATCTTGGTTAAGTTTTGATCAATCATGGTCAAATCACGTCAACCTTGGTAAAAAAAGTCTCAGGACACGGTTTTATCATGAAAACATGGGTTTAGAGAGGTTTCTTTGGGGCTTTGAAGTGGTTGGACCTTGGGTCAATATTCTTGGTTGGACTCAGTTGATTGTAGCTAAAGTTAGTTCAACAATCACCCAAGCTAGGGTTTAGTGCTTCTAATCACTGATCCGGGTTAATTTCATTCCATCTAATTGTCCTAAATTGATACCACTGACCCCATTTGCAATGATTTTGAGGGAATAACGTCGGTCATAGTTATCAGAGTCAAATTGAGTCTTTTGCATGAAAATCGAGGACAAAAAAATACAATTGATATTGAAAACTTTATCTATTTCTATATATATAAACATATTAATATAATGAAGTTATTTATGATGTCATCTCTCTCTCTCTCTCTCTCTCTCTCTCTCTCTCTCTCTATATATATATATATATATATATAAAATTTAAATTTCAAATATGTATTAACTTTTTTTAATGAAAATTTTGATATTATGATATATAATTTTTTTTATTTAAGCAAGTAAATTTGTTATTTTTTAGAATTTAACAATTAGGGGAGATCCTGTCATTTTTTTAATCGTTATGGAGAGAAATTTTGGGCAAAGGAAAATGATATTACTTATGAGATTATTAAATTTATAAATAATTATTTTGTGCTAAATTTGATAGTTACAACGGGAGATAGGTGTTTTGAACCATAAATGTCTCTGTTGGAAGTACTAGGAAATACCAATTGAGCTAAAAGGCTCTTGGGAAATTTATATCTAATTGAATGTTAAGAGAAATTCACAAAGAGTATATTTATATAATGGGTAAATTGTATAATTAATCCCTATCCTTTATCTCATATATCAATTTGATTCCTAACCTTTCAATTTTGTCAATTTGGTCCCTACCTGTTAAGTGTTGTGTCAATTTAATCCTTACCGTTATTATTTGGATGAAAAAAAATCTGACGTGTCAAATGGAATAACAAAAAATAAGTTTCCATGACACATTAACTGCCAACTGTACTGTCATATCAAATTTAAAAAAAAAAAAAACCAAATGGTTCTAAACTTTGAAAAATCCCTAAAAGTTTCACTCTTTCATTAGTCCACATCTTCATCTCCTCCTCATTCTAAATATGCAACTAGGTGAGAAGGTGACTGAATGCTAAATATGCAACTAAAGTGTTTTCCATTTACAAACGGAAACTCTGCTGGTAGTTGGGGAAAACAAAAAGGAAAATCAGAAATTTGAATTCATGGGCACCTATTATTAAGATTGCTTCCTATCTAGAATACTTTTTGATATTTCTTTGCTTGTTACTTTTCGTTTTTCCCCTTGGTGCCTGCTATTTTCATATTGTCTTCCTTGATATTATCCCCTAATTTGAATGCTTAATATGCAACTATAGTGTTTTCCATTGACAAACAAAATCAAATCTACTGGTGATGGGGAAAACAATAAAGACGATTAGAACATGCTTACACTTAGTTTTCTACAGTTACCACTTCAATTTATTCCTCACCAAGTGAATTATCAATTAATGTTAAGTCAACTCCCAGTAGTACAGCCACCAAACCCACAAGAACAACCATAAACAAATTGAAAAAAACCCAAACCCCAAATGAAAACCCCTTTTTCCAAAACCCCCAAACTCAAATCCATCCACCGTGTCAGAGTCCTTGCCGCTAAAGTCGCCATCTACAACTTCAGATCTTGACTCACGTGAGCATGAGGATGTGATGAGGAAGAAGAGATGAAGACATGGACTAACGAGAGAGAAATTTATAGGGATTTAAGTGACTCAGGTGTGAACATTTTTTTTTTTTTTTTTGAAGTCTGATATGGCAGTACAATTAGTAGTTGATGTAGCATGAAAAATTATTTTTTTATTATTCCGTTTGACATATCAGATTTTTCCATTCAAGAATAATGACAAGGATTAAATTGACATGACACTAAAAATGTTAGGGAGCAAATTGACACAATTAAAAGGTTATGGATAAAATTGAAATATAGTGTAAAGGATAAGGACTAACCATGTAATTTAACCTTATATAATTATATAGGATATTTTAAGAAATTTGATTGGATATGACTTGAGTCAATCATCAAGCCATGTTATATCTACTTATGAAATAGCCATGTTATATCTACTTATGAAATAAAGTTTTATGATGTTATTCGTGTTTTAGCCCCAAACAAATATAGAAGAATAATTGCTCTATTACAACTTCTAGTATTAATTATAATTATAATTATAATTTTTATTTTTAAATAATAATTATTACAATTTATCTTGTAAATTTATACCATATTTATATAGTAAAATTTATAATATTCTAACTTTTTAATTAATGTTCGTCACCTACATTTTAGTTTTCACAAGTCCATGTGAACAAGTTTTATTCCATCCCATAAGAAAATAACTAAGGGTGGGTAACTTTCTATTAATAAAATAGGAGAGAGAGAGAGAGAGAGAGAGAGAGAGAGAGAGAGAGAGAGAGAGAGAGAGAGAGAGAGAGAGAGAGAGAGAGAGAGATCGAGACTTAGTTTTCACAAGTCCGTGTGAACAAGTTTTATTCCATCCCATAAGAAAATAACTAAGGGTGGGTAAATTTCTATTAAAAAATAGGAGAGAGAGAGAGAGAGAGAGAGAATATAGGCCCAGGCCCCATTTTTTTGGGGGGAGGATGGGGGGGTAGGGAAAAATTAAAGAAAAATGCAGCTGCTAGAATCCGAAACTAAGCTCTCACATCTTGTAAGTAAGACTGAAGCCATGACCAACGGACCAAGTGCTCTTCTTGGGAGCTAATATGTAATATTTTTAAATTTATATTAAATTTACATGATTTATTGTTTCTAAACTTCTATGTCATCTTTCTCAACATATTAAATATTATTAAATTAACTTTTTATTTAAGAATAATACCTATGCAATTTATGAATTTATTTTAAATATCATTTTTACTTAATTGAAATGATTTCTCTAAAAGGATTATTATAAAAATTTCTTTTTATGCTTATTTATGTTGTACTATTTTTTATTAACTTTATAATGTACTATTTTATGTATTTTGTTTCAATTTTTAAGATATTTTTAGTAAATTTTGCTAATATTTACAAGTTTAATATATTTATTTATATTTAAATAATTATTAAAATTATGATGTCATCACGGTTCAACTCCGGTTCGATCTCAAAAACTTTGAACCTCTCCCTTTTACGATTCAATGAACAGTTCGGATCTGAAAACCTTGCTTACTTGCACTGATTTTATTGGTCTTTTAAGCATATACTCTACTTTTCAGCTTATATTCTTATAAAAAATGATATCCTTGACCAAAAGTACACTTGGATTTGTATTTAAAATTGTATGGGGTCTCTAATCTCTATGTGATCATATCATCGTAATCATGATTGTTAAATTTTAATCTCTATCAGTCTTTATGAATAAGAAAAAAAGGTTAAGATTTAGGCATTCGAGACAAACGATATCATGTTCCACATGTATGGTACAAACTAAAAACACCTAGTTTGTGTACCATTAGCTAAGTAAAATAAAATTAAAAGGCAAGAGCACTTTGGTTTCATGACTTAAAAAAAGAACATAATAAAAACTTGTAAAAAAAAAAAAAAAAGCTTTTTAAGCACGAAATTCTCAAACCATGAAAGATAATTTATATTTAAAATTTTTTTACATGGTAAATGGACATTCTGTCCAATGACAGGGACTGCCATTATGATTATACACGATACACGAGTGTTCCACACGCTGAAATTCAATCGAACAGCAAGTGTTATCATATGATGAAGTACTACAATTAAGACTAATCTTTTCGACCATAGCCAAAGGGGAAAGGAGAACAAATAGGAGCCAGTAATAGAGGTTAGGTTGATTACAATTTGCGTTGTGATTCAATAATGATCATCTGGATATGGTCGAGAAGACAATTGATGACCTTCATGGTGAAAAATCTTCATATTCTTCACCTTCTTAGGTGATCCTTTGAGGTTTTCAGAAAGATGGTGATGGGAGCAAAGAAGGGTAGCTATGGATTTGACTATGCGATCAAACATCATCCTCTTCACCAATTTTCTCTTTGGAGGAATTATGCCACCTTTCTTATCCATGCTCAGCTCTATCTTCTCTCTAGCTAGAGCCTAGCTTATGGAGTGGTTTAAGTTGGTAAGGACTAAGGACTTTTGAAGAGTTGTTGAAAACCAAGTAGCTAACTGAAGAAGAAGTAGAAGAAGAGCTTGAGAGCACAATTGCACAAGATGACAAGACCCAATATATATAAGAGAAAAGGTACAATGGGCGTGCTTTGCTTTGCTTCACAATTTTAAAAGCGGTCTAATAGACAGCTAGAGTCTCATCATACGTGGTTTACCCAAGTGGGTCCTGGAAAAGACATGTAGTGAGCTCAGAGCTGAGAGCTTGGTCATACTTAATGTTGCCGCCAAAATTCTCTTCCTTTTATTAGTGAGCTCAGAGCTGGTTCATACTCATAGTCAGTACCCCTAGCTAGGCCCCTAGATGTAGGACTCGGAAGATTTGATTTCTAAATTAGGTTTTTTACACCTTTAAATTGTCATTGCCCTAAAAGAGTGAAATTTCCAACTCTCAAATGAAGGGTGTGTTTGGACATCGTTGATTTTGCTGAAAATTAAAAATACTGTAACAAAATAAATTTTAAATGTGTGAATAATATCATGAGATCCATTTTTAATGAAAAAATTACTGAAAAAAGAAGTTTGTGGATCCCGTAAACAGTGCACGGGACCCACTGGTGTGACATAAAATCACTGAAACGCACTTTTTCAACAAAAAAAAAAATTAAAAACCCAGACTTGGATACCGCGTGAAACGCGGCATTCAAATGAATACGAAGATTGACAATAAAGGGCATGCCGAAAGTGGATATGAAGATAAAACTTTCAAGCTGATCCTCCAACTTAAATGGATCCTAATTTATCTGTCACATAGGTATATATTACTACGGGTTATACACTATACTAATTTTTATACTGCAGTGAAAATATTAGGATTTAGATACGTATCTACTTCTGGATACATGATTGAATCTCAATGTGTCCAGTACACTAATGAACTTGACACAAGCTTAACTAATCCTTTATTTGCAAAAAAAAAAAATTGGTTAATATTTCATACCAAGCCCATACAAGTAACATCAATTCCCCCTTTTCCATTGCTAACGAAATTAATTTGAAGTTATAATTTCATTCTAGTGATTGTTTCGATTTTTTAATAATTGGAATCATCTTATTTGTATTGGATTAATTACATGAGATTAATAAATCTCTTTGTTTAAATCTGATGGGAATAGCAAAACATGACCATCTCCTGATCGTCCATAAGGGTCGTCCATGAACCAATTGGGAAAATTCAAGCCCGCCTTCCGTGAACGAGGGAGCCGTCCGTAGACGAAACACGTCCATGGACGAAGTACATGGACGACTATATGATCCTAAGGAAATTTCGAGATACGATTTCCATTCACATACCTTGGAAATCCCAAGGGCACCAGACCCGTAGATGTCGCCGCAATTGCCTCAAATGCTTAACTTCCTTCAGCAGTTATACCTTTCATAGCCGTTGGGGAAGTTATGTCGAAACTGATTTCCACAAACCTTGGAGCAGTTGCCAAGAGAATAACCGCCCCAAGGTCCACTATATAAAGACCGGCCTACACCAAACTGAAGTAAGTTTTCATAACATCGCTTCCCTCTAAGTCTGAACATTGTTTTTTCTAAAAGAAACTAACTTCACCATCAGAGGGGATTTGGCCGGTCAACCCCGGTCGTCTTTTGATTGTGTTCTTCCTTACAGGTCTTCGCAACCACCGACCGCCATAGAAGCCGGAACGTTCAGCCTACTGATTCTCTACATCATCAGTTGGTGCCGTCTGTGGGAATGATTGACTTCGAAACTTGTGTTTTTTCCTTCCTTTGACAAAAGGCTGGATGGTCCGGACAAGATCAAGGGCCACAAGCCCAAGCCACCAGGGAAGTAGAATTGCGTCAAGCGTTCCCAACCTTAAACGCGATACAGTACCTATCGTGCAGCCGCCTTCCATCCAACACATGCATTCTATGGCAGCCGCCATGGCGGAGTTAACCCGCCAGAACCAAGAATTGACCAGAGAGATTGATAGAAGGAGGCAGCCCTTCGAAAGACCCGTGGAAGGACAAGCCCAGAATCAAGAAGTTAGAGCGAATACTGAACCTGAGAACCAATCTCGAGGTACCGCTTCGCGGAGGATGCCGCACTTGGAGAAAGAGATGGATCAAATGAAGAAGGCTATGGATGAAATGAGAGAGAACATGAGAAGGGCGAACCCCGTAGATGACTTGGTTCATCGTACGGACTCTCCTTTTGTGACTTCCATTAACAGTCACCCTCTGCCTGCCAAGTTCAAAATGCCTTCCTTAGATTCATACGACGGGACACGCGATCTATGCGATCACATCGCGACCTTCAAGACTACGATGCATCTGCAGGGAGTTCCGGATGAAATTATGTGCAGGGCCTTCCCTACAACCCTAAAAGGACCGGCACGAGTTTGGTTCAGTAAGATACCCCCGAATACAGTATCTTCTTTTGAAGAGTTGAGTAAGTTGTTTCTCAATAATTTCATTGGGGGGCAAAGGCACAAACGTTCCTCGTCCAGTCTACTATCCATAGAACAAGGAGAAAATGAAAGCTTGCGGTCCTTCATCACTCGCTTTAACAGAGAAGCCCTGACTGTAGACGAGATGGATGACAAGCTACTATTGGCAACTTTCCACAACGGGGTTCATTCGGACTTATTCATCCACAAGCTTTATGAGAAAGAGCCACAGACAATGGCTGAACTTGTCCACTTGGCCCAAAATTTTATGAATGCTGAAGACGCAATCATAGCCAAGAAAAGGAAGAGAGCTGAGAAAACAGACGCGAACCCCACGCGTCACCCTGAACAGGGTCCTCGACCAAAGAAGGGACAAATGGAAGAGAGGAAGGATCGAGACAGCAAGAAGACGGTTCCGTCTTCAGGAAGGAATCAGCAATACACGCCCTTAAATACCCCACTTGATCAGGTACTTATGCAAATCAAGGATGATCCTTCCTTGAAGTGGCCGGAGAAGATGAAGGGAGATCCCAACAAATGCAACAAGAGCAAATATTGTCGATTTCATAGAGACCATGGACACGACACGGACGAGTGTTATGACTTGAAGCAACAGATAGAGAACCTAATAAGACAGGGAAAGTTGAAGCATTTCGTTGGAAGGGACAACAAAGACGAGAAGTTGAAGGGAAAAATGGAAGAGTTATCACGACCCCCACTCGGAGAGATAAGAGTCATCGTGGGAGGCATTTCAGCAGGAAGCTCTTCCAAGTCAAAAAAGGCATTCCTTAAGGCGGTGCAGAACGTCCAGCTTTCTGAACGATCCCCAAGGATGAGGGTTGTAGACGAGCCAACCATTTCATTCACGGACGAGGAGGCAGGGAGAATCCATCACCCACATGACGATGCGAACGTCATTACTTTGCTCATTGCGGGGTACACCACCAGAAGGGTATTGGTGGACAACGGGAGTTCGGCAGATATCTTGTATTATCCAGCCTTCCAACAAATGAAGCTGGGATGAGAACGACTTCGTCCAGTATGCTCACCATTGGTAGGATTTGGAGGAATGAAGGTACAACCTGTGGGCACCATTACTCTGCCAGTAGTAGTGAGATCATACCCACAACAAATATCCAAAGAAGTGAATTTTCTCGTGGTGGATTGCTCGTCCTCCTATAATGCCATCATTGGAAAGCCCACTTTAAACAGTTGGAAGGCAGTAACATTTATCTACCACCTGTCAGTCAAATTCCCTACAGAGTATGGAATAGGGCAAGCGCAGGGAGATCAATTAGCAGCGAGGAAGTGTTATTTAGCTTTATTGGCTATGGACGAGCACATGCAGACAATGAGTGTTGAGGAGAGCAGAGTTGCCGCAGAGCCCACCGAAGAGCTCCAGGACGTTCTTTTGGATGAAGGCAATCCTGAAAAGTTTACCAAGATCGGAACAAGTATGAAAGAGAAGACAAAAACGGACCTCGTTCAACTCCTCAAGAAGAGTGTTGATGTCTTTGCATGGAGTCATCACGATATGCCGGGAATTGATCCAAGTGTGATTACTCACCGTTTGAATGTAGACCCTTCCTCCAAGCCTATTCGTCAAAAGAAGAGAGTGTTCGCCCCCAAGCGAGACAATGCTATCAAGGAAGAGGTCCAGAAGTTAACCACAACAGGGTTTATCCGGGAAGTCTATTACCCGGACTGGTTGGCTAATGTGGTGATGGTGAAGAAGGCGAATGGCAAATGGAGGATGTGTGTAGACTTCACTGACCTGAATAAGGCGTGTCCTAAAGATAGCTATCCATTGCCACGCATTGATCAATTGATTGATTCCACAGCTGGTCATCGCTTGTTAAGCTTCATGGACGCCTTCTCAGGATATAATCAAATAAAAATGGATGAGGCAGATCAAGAGAAGACCTCTTTTGTTACCAGCCAGGGTCTGTTCTGTTATAAGGTGATACCCTTTGGTTTAAAGAATGCAGGAGCAACTTATCAAAGGTTGGTTAATCATATGTTCCGCCCACAAATAGGACGAATTGTGGAAGTGTATGTCGATGACATGCTTGTGAAGAGCTTAGACGAGGAAAGACACATGGACGACCTTCAAGAAACCTTCGAAACACTCAAACGATATAAAATGAAGCTGAATCCGACCAAGTGTGCGTTCGGAGTATCTTCAGGAAAGTTTTTAGGGTTCATGGTTTCACAGAGGGGAATCGAAGCCAATCCGGATAAAATCCAAGCTATATTGGCCATGGAACCACCAAAAAATATCAAGGAAGTCCAGTCCCTCACAGGACGAGTTGCAGCACTAAATAGGTTTGTATCGAAAGCCACCGACAAGTGTTTACCCTTCTTTAAGGTCCTCAGGAAGGCGTTCGAATGGACGGACGAATGTCAGCAAACCTTCCAAGATCTTAAGAACTATCTAACAACGGCTCCACTACTAAGTCCGTCCGTCTTGGGAGAAGAACTGTATTTGTACTTGGCAGTGACCCCACATGCTGTGAGTTCAGCTTTGATCAAGGAAGAAGGAAAGGTACAGAAGCCAGTGTATTATACTAGCCGAGCGCTTAGAGGAGCAGAGGGACGTTACCCGCTGATGGAGAAATTGGCTTTTGCCCTAATAACAGCTTCCAGAAATATGAGGCATTATTTCCAAGCCCATGTCATCAATGTCATGACAGACCATCCACTCAAGAAGACGATGAGCAGGCTGGAAGCCGCAGGACGACTGATCCAGTGGGCAGTTGAGCTCAGTGAATTTGATATTAGGTACAAGCCAAGAAGTGCCATAAAGGCTCAAGCCTTGGTGGATTTCATAGCAGAATTCACACCAAGCTATGAGGACGAAGGTCGATTGGAAGCGAATAAAAAGTGGATCGTCCATGTAGACGGATCGTCTACACTACATGCAGGGGGGATAGGAGTTATCCTACAATCACCAGAAGGAGACAAATTGAAGTACAAGGTTCGTTTGCAGTACAGAACAACTAACAATGAAGTGGAGTATGAGGCCCTTCTTAAAGGACTCGAATTGGCTAAGTCTGTAGATGCAGAGTCGATACTCGTCATGGGTGACTCTCAGTTAGTCATAGGCCAAGTGAATGGGATATATGAAGCCAAGAAAGATCGAATGAAGAGCTATCTGAACAAAGTGATGCGCCTAGTGAAGAAGTTCAAGGAAGCTGATTTCGTTCAAATCCCAAGGGAAGAGAACGTGGAAGCAGATACCTTGGCAAAGGAAGCCTCAGCAAATGAAGTGGACGAAGTCGATGAAGTACAATATATGCCACGGATAGACCTTCCGGAGATATTGCAGATAGAAGGGGAAGAAAATTGGATGACTCCAATAATATCATACCTAAGGAACGGAAGGCTTCCAGAAGGGAAGGACGAGGCCAGAAAGCTGAGGACCAAATCGGCAAAGTATATTCTGATAGACGAAATGCTTTACAAACGAGGTTTCTCCCAGCCTTATCTAAGATGTTTAGCTCAAGACGAAGCGAACTACGTATTGAGGGAGATTCATGAGGGCGCATGTGGTAACCATTCAGGAGCAAGATCACTCGTCCACAAAGTTGTACGGGCAGGCTATTATTGGCCGACTATCCAAGCTGATGCCAAGGCATATGTTAAGGTCTGTGATCAATGTCAACGTTACAGCAACATCCCTAGACAGCCGTCAGAATATCTTACCCCAATGATGACCCCATGGCCTTTTGCACAATGGGGTTTGGATATACTAGGCCCCTTCCCAACAGGGGCTAGACAGATGAAATTTTTGGTGGTGGGAATAGACTACTTCACTAAGTGGGTGGAAGCTGAGCCCTTGGCGAAAATTACTCAACAGAATGTAAAAAATTTCGTCTGGAAGAACATTGTATGCAGATTTAGAGTGCCAAGAATTCTGGTGACAGACAACGGAAGGCAGTTTGACAACACACCCTTCAGGGAGTTTTGTGAACAACTGGGAATCAAAAACCATTACTCTTCACCCGCCCACCCACAGGCCAATGGACAAGCAGAAGTAGCAAACCGGTCCTTGCTGAAAATCATCAAGACCCGGCTTGAGGGGGCAAAGGGAGTATGGCCAGATGAGGTACCAGGTGTTTTATGGGCTTACAGAACAACAGTGGGGACCCCCACAGGAGAAACTCCTTTCAAACTAACCTATGGGAGTGAAGTAGTCATACCTGCAGAGGTGCACATGGCCAACCATAGGGTAATGAAGTACCAAGACGGAGAAAACGAAGAACAACTTCGCCTTAACCTCGACCTTGTCGACGAGGTGAGGATGGACGCAGAACAGAGAACAGCAAGGTACAAAAGCCTAATGGCAAAACAGTATGATGCCATGTTCAAGCCCCGGCGTTTCAACGTCGGGGATCTCGTCCTGAAAAGGATTTCGTTGGCCACCAGAAACCCCGCTCACGGGAAGCTGGGTCCAAACTGGGAAGGACCTTATAGGGTTGTCAATTGCAAGAGGCAAGGATCCTACTACCTGGAAGCCCTAGACGGACGGAAGCTAGAGCATCCTTGGAACGTTGAGCACCTAAGAAGGTACTACCAATGAAGGGAGATCGTGGACGAACAGTGCCATCAGACGAAAGTCATGGATGCTTGATGTGGCTTGTTTACAGTAATTGTCTTATATTTGCTTACTATTACTATGTTTTAAGTGCATAAGTATGTTGTGTTAGTTATGGACATTTGTGTTAGTATTTCTATTTCCTTAAGGGCACTAACTCTTAAGTATGTGCCATGCCTGTGGACGAGTGGTTACATTACAAAGTTCCAATATATATGATGTATTTTCAAGTGCGTGATTGTATGGAAGCCCTTCATTTCTGTAATTTCATTCAAAATAATCCACATAAGGCAACCTAGCGAAGACGAATAAAATTCCTTGGACGCAGGGATGTACCGTCTATAAAGCTTTCCTTAACAAAAAGGATAAAATGAGAAAAATAAATCTAAGTTATATCCGTCAAGACTCAAGACGAGATAAAATCGAAGGTATGCTCGTCTAACCAGCCCATGGACGAGTCTAACCAGCCTAGCAATCCAGCACATGGACGAAGACAAAAACACGTACAAGTCTAACATCATGGACAATGTATACGTAATACAAGCTCATAGACGAGTCTAAAAGAGCATAACATTCCAGTGCACGGACGAACATATGCTAGAAGCGAATTCGCTGTGATCATCCCAGGCTTGGATGACGAGCAAAAGCTAGCAAAGACGTCATTCACAGACGAGGTAAAATATCTTTCCTGGGTGGATGACACGCGAAGCTACAAACGCGATATGGACGACATTAATAAAGAACAGTTTCTAACAAATTCACATATGATGAAATAGATAGAAGATATTCATTCATTCAAAGGGTGGACGACCAACGCCCAAAAACCCTTAAAAGTTAAATGTAAATGATTGTATATAAAGCTTATCCACAAGCTTGGACGAGGCAAATGTACTTGAATGAATTTGATTAAAAAGAGAGAAAACACAAGTAAAACCCAAAACAACGGGTACTTCTTTAAAAAAAAAAAAAAAAAAAAAAAAAAAAAAAAAAAAAAAAAAAACTCTTAAGGTTAAATTCATTTGGATAAACCACTGGGGGCATTGCCTCCAGACTTGGGGTCGTCCTGGGACACCTCGTTGTTGGCATCGTCCATCACGTTGACGTCCTCGGAACTTGTTTGCAATAAGGAGCTTTCAGTAGTAAGGGGAAGTTTGAAGGAGTCAAAATCCAAGTCAGGAAAGACGTCCTTGGCATCAGCACGGAAGTCCTCGTAGCCAGCTGCATAGTGGCTGTCTAGACGATTCTTGTACTCGTCAGACCCCTTGAAAGCTGCAACGGCTTCCTCACGCGCCTTCTCCAAGGACGAAGCAAACTCAGAAACTTGACCCTCCAAGTGAGCAATACGAGTATCTTTCTCAATAACGTCTGCTCTGAGCTCTTCCACCTCGTCCTTCAGCTTCGTCTCACTCCCTTGCGAACGGTTGAGATCCTCAGTCAACCTGATCACCTCTCCCTTCTTCAATAAAACCTCAGTGTTCAGCTCCTTGACCTTCTCCTTAGCCGTCTTGGCTTCCTCAGAAAGTTCCTTAGCTTGGCAGTTTGCTGTGTGGAACTTGGACATAGCCTGTGTATGGACGAAGAGGAGTTAAACAAATTTTTACTCAAAACACTTCGACACACCAAGACGAGGAAAGATGGTTTACCTTGAAGAGGTCATGGATGGCAAAACGTTCAAAGTCTCTGACAGACATATTGTAACACGAGTTCACCTCGTTGTCAGAGATAATACCTTTGAACGTCCTCCAGGCATAGTCCTCATCCAACACCAGGTTAGGAGGACGCTGGGACGACTTAGAAGGATGAGGCCTGCGAGGAGTCTTGGTAGGTGGGGGAGTTGGATCAGTTTGGACGGGTGGGATTATTTGTACGGGCTCCACGTCCACAGGGTCGTTCAAATTGACCGTTGGAGGGTTAAACTTAGGAACCTTAGGAAGAGGAGTCTTGCTTGGTTTTTGCCTCTTAGAACCTCGACGACTGGGGAGGTCACTAAGGTCCACAGCGCTCGAAATAGGTTTAGACTTCCTCTTCCCTCCAGAGACGGTAGTACCTTGGACGACTGGAGGGACGTCGACTTCCTCGTCCCCGCTTGTCACGTTCTTCTCCCTATTCTCTCTCATTGTAGACATTCCTACAACAAAGAAGGTTAAGAAATGGTACACTAAGAAACCATACATAATGAGGAGAAAAAGGACGACACTTACTTCGACGAGTTTTCTCTTCGTGTGCAAGGTTTTCCGCGGAAGGCACTGGTCCAAGATCCCACGAAGCTAGGCTACTAAGAGTAACTAGATCGTGGAAAGTTCTATCAGGGAAGGCACGAGCTCTGTCAATTCGGTCTAAATGAAACTTATCCAAGCTTGGACGAGCAATAGCTGCACAAATGGAAGAAAAGGGTTAGACGACAAAAAGATGGATTATATAAACAAAAAGAAAAGAAGATAAGACGAAATAAAATGAAAAGGAAACATACCCTCAGGACGAAGACGACCTAGAGGGGTGGTAAAAGGTGGGAAGGGGGCATTAGCCACGTCAATTGGGTCTCCAGCCCAATTTCCAGAAATAATAAAAAACTCTGTTTTCCAAAGCCTGTCAGACGAGCTACGACCCTTAATCAAACTATAGGGGGAGCCTCTGGACGAGAACTGGTAAAAACCAGCAGACTTCTTGATTTCTGAGGGTTTATAACAGTAAAAGAACTCGTCCACTGTGATAGGACGGTCCCCTTCCAACGCCTCACGCCATAACACTTGCATGCAACTATTGTCCTCCATCCATTGGGGTTGAGCTGGTTAGGTCCAATACCCAACCTATGAAGAAGACCTCTACAAAAGGAATTCAAAGAAAACCTAAGGCTAGCTAAAAGGTAAGATGTGTATACCCCTAAACCAGAAGAAGGAGAACAACACCATTCACCTTCCTTGGGTAGACGAGGTTGGAACTCCCTCGGTATCTGGTACCTATCTACAAGGGTTTTCAATTTGAAGACGTCTAAAGTGGACACTACTTCAGGGGCACAGCTGTAGATCACATTCTCCTCCTCCTCCTCCTCGTCTGGAGAAGGGCTCATTGGTTCTCTGGACGAGCTAGTCCCAGCCCCAGAGGCCTTCCTACGTTGCAGTTCCTGGAATTCTTCTAATGGAATGCCAGGAACCCCAGACAAGTAAGGCTCGTCTGAGGAAGTGCTGCTATAGCTGGTACTTCCCTCACCACTCTCATAACTCCCTACCAAAACGTCCTGATATTCGTCTATCTCTCTCTCTAAACTAGACGACGACATGACGAATGAAGGATTAAGAAACCTAAAAGGGAAAAAAGAATACCTGACAAATCTAGGACGAGTGCAAGACGAGATTCTTGGACGAGATAGCTAAGGAGATTACAAGAAAGGTGAGGGGCAAGAATGGAAATGTGCCTATTTATAGGCCCCAGAGGGGGGGTCAGCGAAGCGACGCCCGCCATTTAAAAGACGACACGTGGCAGTTCCTTCGGGAAGAGCAATCAACGAAGCAGGTCAACCAATGAAATGTATACACGTAGCCCTAAACAAAAAAAAAAAAAAAATCACCATAAAGACGTTCAACCAATGACGACCTTGGACGACCCCTGGACAAGGGGGCAACTAATGGGAATAGCAAAACATGACCATCTCCTGATCGTCCATAAGGGTCGTCCATGAACCAATTGGGAAAATTCAAGCCTGCCTTCCGTGAACGAGGGAGCCGTCCGTAGACGAAACACGTCCATGGACGAAGTACATGGACGACTATATGATCCTTAGGAAATTTCGAGATACAATTTCCATTCACATACCTTGGAAATCCCAAGGGCACCAAACCCGTAGATGTCGCCGCAATTGCCTCAAATGCTTAACTTCCTTCAACAGTTATACCTTTCATAGCCGTTGGGGAAGTTATGTCGAAACTGATTTCCACAAACCTTGGAGCAGTTGCCAAGAGAATAACCGCCCCAAGGTCCACTATATAAAGACCGGCCTACGCCAAACTGAAGTAAGTTTTCATAACATCGCTTCCCTCTAAGTCTGAACATTGTTTTTTCTAAAAGAAACTAACTTCACCATCGGAGGGGATTTGGCCGATCAACCCCGGTCGTCTTTTGATTGTGTTCTTCCTTACAAGTCTTCGCAACCACCGACCGCTATCGAAGCCGAAACGTTCAGCCTACTGATTCTCTACATCATCAAAATCTTCAAAAAAAAATTCATCAAGTTTCCTCCATAAATGAACAAAATAGGATTATTACTATTAGTTCATATCATTTCAATTCAAAACAATACATTAGAATTTTTTAAATTATTTTTATTAAAAAAAACCCCCTTAAAAAGTAGTGTAACAATTTCGCATCCGGTCAAGAGACAGATATCAACAATTTTTTTTTTTTTTTTTTGGAGAAAAGAGACAGATATCAACTTGAAATAACCGAAGTATGTTAAAATGGAAACCAACCAAATTTTGAAATATGAAACATAGGAATAGGACTTAAGTGTATCCATTTAGTAGTTAATAAGAAACATTTTGTACTACTCCAACCATAACAAAACGAAATTCTTAACTTTGGTTTATTCATCAATGGCAATGAGTGGATTGACAGACAAAAATTATTCGACTAATTTAGTTGCATTATTGAATACTTCACTATCGTTTTGACTATCCACGTCTTCATGAGCTGCAATGGTCGTTTGGCGACTCTCTTTTTTCTTTTCTTTGTTAATACTAAAATGTGCAATTCCACCTCTCCACTCTTTAAAAGCAACTAATAGAGTAACTTAAAAAGAATATTTGGGGAATGTTCCTTTCAAGAAAAAGTAATTTTAAAGAAAAATATTGATAGTAAACTAATTGAGGCCTAGAGAACCATATCCAAAAGAACTTGTGAACTAGAAAAGCCTAATGGATTAGTAAACACAAATCAATGAAATTTAATGGTTTGTGTTAGCCAACTAAAATTTTTGGAGTGAGAAATCAAAGAAATCTAAATGCCTTGTGTCAGCCTGTTATTGTCTAATGATGTCGGAAGCGAACAAGTAATCTCATACCAAAGAAGGAAAGGATATAATATTGGCAAGAATGATGATTCAAAGAATATGTATGGCTTTAAGCAGTTGAAGAAGAATAAAAACAGCCAAACTATCACACTAGAACAGTGGAAATGCCCCATAATTTGGATTTAATTTGTGGACCATGGTCTTAGTTTGTTTGTTTCTTTTATTTATTTTATGCTAAGTGAGTGTGAGGTAGAACTAAACCCACATACAAAATCACAAAGAACATCCCACCTTCAATTATTGCTTTTGCCCTAGCTACTGTTTTAAAATAAATGACTAACCCTTATGCCAACATTGAGTAATTCAAATATCTTATTTTCCTTCTTTTGATGAGTCCAATCTCTCTTTAAAAAGAAAAAAAAGAAAAAACCTATTAGGTATTCCTATTAGATAAGTAGATAACCATAACTACTCTTTCATTTCAAATCAGTAAAAGAAAGAGGAAAACATTAAGAAGATTGTTGGGTAAACAATTTTCTTCATGAAAGCTGTCTTCTATAACATAGGCAAGCTGGTGAGATAAGAATTTTCATGCAACCCTACAAATCAGTTGGCCCAAGCAGCTATGTCCAACTGTAAATAACTAGATAGTATAATTTACATGGGGGGCATGGACAAAGACAACATGAAAAAGATGTTCAAACTTCAAACGTTGGCCCCTGGCCTTCTTAATTAGTATGACCAATCTCTGTCCAGAATTTAGCCCTACCTACCGTGCCTTATTTCTTCTACCTTCTACGTTCTATTTTTATTTTTTAAATTAAATTACTAAATTCTCTTTGTCAAGTAGCTATAGTGGTGGTCAAATTTCAATTTTGTCATAATTTTATACAAGATGTCTCTTTGGGTAAAGACAAAAAACTTTTGTTTTTTGTTCTTTTATCTCATTTTTTTCTTCTTCAAACAATCTATCTATTCTTTTAGAAATCAATTAGTTTTTGGTTTTTTTATTTCAACATTTAATTTTAAGCTACAAAAAAATATCAAATAATCTCACATCATTTATAATGTATGGTTCAAGTTGGCCACACATCAAAGATTTCAACATTTTATTTTTTCATTATAATAAAATATAAGTAAAGTAAATATGTGCAATTAAGACATATATTAATCATTCATTTTTTTAAAAACAAGTTATAAAAAATTGAAAAAAAAAAAACTGTAAAAAAAAAACCATTTTTTTATTTTTCTATAAAAAGTTTCTTAAAATAATTTAATGCCCCAAAAGCTTTAGTGCTTTTGAGGAAAATAAAATTTGACCGGGCGTAGTTTTTTAGAATAAATTATTAGATTGAATAAGAAAATTGTTAAAATTGTCAACTTACTCATTCTAACTAATAAAAAATTATTATTTATGCAAATGCAATATTTTCTAGAAAATTTTTTTATACTGATTAAAAATTTAATTCACATATTTACGTAAATAACTTTATTTTTTGGAGACTAATCCTCGTAGACTTTGACTTTACTGATTTGGCCAGTATGGAATTTTTATTTGAATTCTAGAAAACCCACGTGAGATAAACAAATTTGACTGAAAGGTCGTCATCTCAGATGTCACGGCTCGAATTCTCATTTTGATGCTGCACTGCGAATTTCTAGCTAATTGAAACTTCATGGAACAATTAAGACTTGCCAAGTGGATAGCGAGCCAGTTGTTGTGGGCCCCGAGATCGCGGCTTTGTCTACAGTCTGTGACCACTTTAGTTTAATCTAAAGAATCAGAAGATCAAACGTTGGATGTAGTTGAATTTGGTAGCTGGTTTCTCCAAGAAATGTGAAGTTTTTCCAGCTCGTCTTGACACTGACTGAAGGGAACAACTTCTCTTTTTCTCCGCAGTAATGATATTGTACAGTGTACACACAATACTTTCCATCTCATTCTTCTTTTATTAAAGTTTAGACTCTAATTAATGTTTTCCTGCTAAGCTCTTTTCCGTCTATTTCATAAATATTTTTAAATTGGCAGATCAAGGCACAAAAATACAGGACCACAAAGGTTAATAATAGTGAAATCAAACTCAGCAATTGACTCATTTCGATCCAACTAATTAATTGGTGGCACACACAAAATTATATATATATATATATATATATAAGAATACTTACTCTATTATGATGGGTTGAGTTTGTAACCATTGAGATAAAGCTGAATATTTTCATAGACTCTGTTAAATTCTTTTGCTAATGAAAAATAATACTTGCAAACAAGAGAGTTACAATTCATGAGAAATTTTTTTTGCATTTTAAAATGACTATTAGAGCTATATTTTAAGGATTTACATATACTCTATAAAACAGAGAGAAATGAAGGCATATACTATGTGAGGCGTGTAGCCAATACTTTGCCTTTCATGGCTAACTAAGTTTAATAAAGATCCCATTTAACCAAAAAAAAAAATGAGACAAATTTGGTTTTTGCTCATCTTGGAGATGCTCTAAGACAACTATATTTAGATTTTAGGCATTAAATAAAAATATCTTATCTTTTTGTTTGATAATTTAAAACCTCACTGTCCTAGAAATTACAAGTTCTTTTGGCCATAACAATTTCGAAAAAAATAAAAAAAATTTCTTGTCATGGATTTTTTTTCCTTGGTTAGGAAATGTAATATTCAGTGGACTTCATATTGAGCTAAATAACTCAAACGTGACGCTCTAACCCAAAGATTTACTATACTAGACCCAGTAGTTTGGGGCCAGAATTTTTAACCCAGGGGACAGTTATGCCATTTTAATCATAAAGGTCGCCCGCCTTATAGAAACATTTATGGGCATTCCAGCCCATATGCTGGCACAGTCTGCAAAGAATGTTTTATGGCTTTCAAAGTGATTGTTATTGTTGGCTTCAAAAACCTTGGCGAATAGGCTTAAGAAAATTCTACCTGCTATCATTAGCGACTCCCAAAGTGTCTTTGTGAACGGGAGGTTGATCACCGATAATGTCTTAGTTGCGTTTGAAACAATGCATCACATTAATCAAAGGAAGGGGGGTTCGAAAGGAGAAATGGCACTAAAACTTGACATGAGCAAGGCATACGATAGGTTGGAGTGGATTTGCCTAGGAAAAATTATGGAAAAGTTGGGTTTTCATCCGAGGTGGAGAAGCTTAATGATGCAGTGTATTTCGTCAGTCACCTATGCCATCAGAATAAATGGTAAGCCAAGCAAGCAGATCACCCCATCTCGGGGCCTCCGTCAAGGTGACCCTTTTTCGCCCTACTTATTCTTATTATGTGCTGAGGGCCTTCCTGCCTTGATTAAAAATGCAGTGTCAGTAGGTAGGATGGAGGGTGTTTCTATTTGTCGAGGAGGTCCTAGTATCTCTCACTTATTTTTTGCAGACGACAATATTATCTTCTGTAAAGCTACAATTGAGGAGTGTGACGCCCTTCAACAAGTCCTGAGTACTTATGAACAAGCTTCGGGCCAGCAACTTAACCGAGAAAAAACATCGCTGTTTTTCAGCCCCAACACAACTTCAAACTTTCAAGAAGAGATCAAATCTAGATTTGGGGCGCAGGTGATAAAACAACATGAGAAGTATTTGGGTCTTCCTTCGTTGGTTGGAAGTAATAAAAAGAATACGTTCCGGGAAATAAAGGAAAAGTTGGCGAAAAAGCTAGCGGGGTGGAAGGAAAAGCTCTTGTCAAAGGCCGAAAAGGAGGTGTTGATAAAAGCTGTTGCCTAGGCCATTCCTACGTACTCCATGAGTTGTTTCAAGATTCCTGATTCTCTATGCGACGAGATGACTAGCTTAGTCAGGAATTTTTGGTGGGGCCAATGCAACAAGGAACGCAAAATGGCTTGGATTAGCTGGGATAAGTTGTGTGCCCCCAAATCTCGAGGGGGTCTGGGGTTTAAGCAACTTAAACAGTTTAATTTGGAGTTATTAGCTAAACAAGGGTGGAGGTTACAGTTGGGCCGCGACTCCCTAGTGTATAAAGTTTTCAAGGCTAGATATTTTCCACTTTGTGACTTTGTGCAGGCTGGGATAGGGTCTAACCCCTCCTATGCTTGGAGGAGTATTATGGCAGCTCAAGATATAGTGAGGAGGGGTAGTAGATGGCAAGTGGGTAATGGAAGTAGCATTAAAATTTGGAACGACAAGTGGCTGCCTACTCCGCCATCCCATAGAGTGGTTTCCCCTCCTACTGTTTGGCCACCCGAGGCTACTGTTGACTCTCTGATTGATGCAGATAAAGGGGCTTGGAAAAGGGAGGTGGTCCAAAATCTTTGCCTTCCTCATGAAGCTGAGATGATACAAGGGATAGCATTGTGCTCTAGGCTGCCTGAGGATAGACAGGTTTGGGCACCAACTGCAAATGGCCATTTCAATGTAAAAAGTGCTTACTCGCTAGCTGTGGAGACGTGCCTGGGGTCTGCTACAGGGGAGGTTTCTGATGATTGTAATTTTAGGAAGTTTTGGAAGTACATTTGGAAGCTAAATGTCCCCCATAAAGTACGCCACTTCACTTGGAGAGCATGTAAGAATATTGTGCCCACAAAGGATAATCTAGTAAGAAGGAAAGTCTTAACTGATGGTGGCTGTGATGAGTGCAAAACAGAGTTGGAGTCATTGGGTCACGTGTTTTGGACTTGCCCAAGGGCTCAAGAAATTTGGGCAATGACAAATCTGATCCCACTGAACCAAAATTTCCCTTTTAAATCTTTTATGGACTTGTTGTGGTTTGCTGTTATGATTGCCAAGTGGGAACAAGCTAAAGTGAAGAAAGTCATCATGATTTCTTGGAAGTTATGGTGTAATAGGAACGAAGTAAGGAACGGTGGGGTGAAGAAAACTGGGCAGGCAGTATTTCAAGGAGCTTTAGACTATTTAGGGGAGTACCAGTCCAGTCAAGTAGGTGAGATTATGCAGAAAATGAAGTGCCCTACCTCTTGGACCCCCCCACCTCTAAATGCTTATAAAATCAACGTGGATGGGGCTGTTTTTGCTGCAAATAAATCGACTGGTGTGGGTATTCTGATTCGGGATGTGGGAGGAAGATTGATTGGGGCTTGTAGCAGGAAATTACAACTTCCCCTTGGTGCCATTGAAGTCGAAGCAAAGGCCATAGAACTCGGGTTGCAGTTTTGCAAAAGACATGCTCATTCAGGACTTTATGCTGGAATCTGACTCCCAAATCCTAATTAATGCGCTGAAGGAAGTATCTCCTCCCCCCACGGCTGTGGCTACGCTGGTTTATGGATCTCTGTTTGCATCTCATGAGTTTAGGAAGGTTGTTTTTTCACATGTAGGGAGGCAGGGCAATAGGCCGACTCACTTATTAGCTAAACATGCATTTAGCATTACTGATTGTTCTGTTTGGATCGAAGAGACTCCTTGTTTTCTGGAACAAGCTCTTCTCCATGATGTTACTATTGTTTTAAGTTCTTATTAAATTTGGTAGCTTTCCCGTCAAAAAAAAAAAAGTGATTGTTATTGTTGCTCATATTGGTAAATTATAAGATTATATATATATATATATATATATATATATATATATTGGCAAATTTGATAATTACAATAGGGGAGTGAGAATTTAAATCATAGAAGTTTCCATAGGGAACACTAGGAAATACCAATTAAGTAATAAGACTTTTGGTAAATTTATATCTAATTGAAAGTTAAATGAGATTCACAAAGAGTATAAATATAATTATATAGGATATTATAAGGAATTTGATTGGATGTGACGTGAATCAATCATCAAATTATGCTATATTTACTTGTGAGAAACATATTTATGATGTTATTCTTGTGTTGGTACCAAACAAATATACAAGAATACTTACTCTATTATAACTTCTTGTATTTCTTATAATATTTATTTTTATTTCCAAATAATAATTATCATTATGTAGCCCAAGAATTGTAAATTTGTAAAATTTGTATAATAAAATTTATAATATTCTAACACCACTTTTTAATTAATGTGCATTGCTTACATTTCCAGTTTTCACTAGTCCATGTGAACAAAGTTTTATTCCTTCCCAAAAGAAAATAACGAAGGGTGGGTAATTAAATTTCTACTAATGGAATTAGTTAATTAGATTATTCTCTCTGTTGAGAGAGAGAGACAGAGAGAGACAGAGGGCCCCATAATCCATATATTTTTAGGGGGCAGCAGGTGTGCTCTTTAAGTGGACCATAACCTTAACTGCTTACTTGCACAGATTGTCTTAATTAATCTTTAAGCAAATACTCTACTTTTCAGCTTATATATATTCTACTAAAAAATAATATCCTTGACCAAAAGTATACTATTGGATTTCTATCTTAAATTTTATGGTGTCTCTATGTTTATGGATAAATCTATTGTGATCATATCACCATAATCATGATTGTCAAATTTTAATATCTCTCTCTCTCTCTCTCTCTCTCTCTCTCTCTCTCTATATATATATATATATATATAAACAAATGGTTGTGATTTAGGCATTGGAGGCAAACCGTATCATGTCCACCCACATGAATAGTAAAAACTAAAAACACCTCATTTGTGTACCATTAGCCAAGTAAAAGAAAATTAAAAAGCAAGAGCACTTTGTGTGTTTCACGACTTAAAATAGAAAAAAGGCAACAAAAAAAAAATACACATAATAAAAACCTGTAATAAAAAAAATAAAAAATAAAAAGATTTTAAAGGACGAAATGCACAAACCAAAAAAGATACTAATAATTTTCACATAGTAAATGGACATGCTAAAAAGTAACCCACAAAATGGAGATGCTATCCAATGATATACATGGTACACGGATGCTCCACGCGCTGAAATCCAATGGAACAGATGAAGTTATATTATATGAAGTACTACTATATATATTATTAACACAGCAAAAGGGAAAGGACAATAAAAAGGGACCGCTAATAGAGGTTGGGTTGATTACATTTTGCTTTGTGACTTCACTAATGATCATCTGGATATATTGTAGCAGACAATTGATGAGCTTCATGGGGGAAATTCTTCACATTCTTAGGTGATCTTTTGATCAGCTTTTGAGAAGTCATTTCTACTTCAGAAGAAGAAGGATGGTGATGGGAGCAAAGAAGAGAAGCAATGGATTTGACTATGAGTTCAAACATCATCCTCTTCACTAATTTTCTCTTTGGAGGAACTATGCCATCTTTCTTAGCCATGCTCAAAGCTCTATCTTCTCTCTACAGCCTTGCTTATAAAACTAAGGACTAAGGACTTTTGAGTTTTGAAAGAAGTTGTTGAAAACCAAGTAGGAGTAGCTAAGTGAAGAGGTTGAGAGTTGGGAGCAGAATTGGACTGCAAAAGACCCAATAAATAAGAGTTATCATGGCATGGGTGCTATTGGCTTGATCACAATCTTAATTAAAAGTGGTCCAGGTCTAATGGACAGCTAGGAGTCTCAACATCAAACATTGATTTACCTGCATGTGGGTCCTAAAAAGAAGAGACTTTTTGAAGTTTGAAGATAAAAATGATAAACTAGATTCTCCGACCCACTTGCTATTTCTTTCAGTGTGGCAGCCAAATGCCAATTCTCTTCTTAATTATATCATATGGTCATGGGCTCAGGTCATACTCAAAATAAGTATGTACCCCAGACATGGGGGTGGACTCGGAAGATAATGCTTGGAATTAATCCTAAATTAGCCTTTACCTCTTTAAATTTTCCGTACTAATATTTTCAGCTCTCAAAGGGTCAAGAATTTTTAACAAAAGGCGTGCCTGAAGAGGATAGGTAATCCTAATTTTTATATCATGTGAGTATAAAATTAGAAAAAAGTTATATTTACAATATTTTCACAACAAATTCTAAGTAATAGGTTGTTACTGGTGAGTAAAAAATATAATTTTAGTGGTAGGTTCAAATTAGAAAATAACAATTTTTTTAACTAAGATTTTTTGTGAAAGTGTTGTAACATAAACTTCTTTCCATAAAATTAGAGCATTATAAAGTTTTCATAGAATTTTCCGCTATACTTATCTTTATTTGTGATTGTAATTATTTCAATGGTATTTTAACTATGTTTCTGATGTCAAAGGCCTTGTTGTTGGATTGGCACTTCTTCGTGTACAAAGTGTTTGGGGGTCTAAGAGGGAAAGAGTTCGAGCTGCGGAATTAACAGCATGTTGTAATTAAGTTTTACAAGTAATATCGATTTTCATTTATTAAAAAAAATTAATATCAATTTCGGTTCCCTTAGGGCTAAAAGGCCCAAAAATAAATAAATAGTATCAATTCCCAAATTAAGTTTAATCAAATCCAATTCATTCCAATTAGTTTACTACCGCAAAACATAATTTTAAAGACTTAAACTTAAGAGAAAGCTACCTTCAATATCAACAAATCCGCAGAAAAAAAAAAAAAAAAAAAAAAAAGAATTTGTAGACTTCAACATTCTCATCTGTTAGGTTCTAAAGACTAGGATCTAATGTATTTAGAACTTCATTTTGTATGTTGGCAAACCATGATCAAAACAATGTTGAGTCGTGTGTTAGACTTGCTCAAAGTATGGGGTTTATTGTAAAGTTGGAATCGAGTTTTTATGCAGAATTACTTGTAACTTTCTGTGAGACTCGATCGATCGAAAATTAGACTCGATCGATCGAAAATCGCACAGAACGTTTTTCTGCAGAATTTTCCAACTCAGCCCAAGCCCGTTTTAATGTATAGGGTTTTATGTTTGCCCTAAGTATAAAAGGGAAAACCCTAGCCACGTTTTTAGAGTTCTGTTTTGCTGTGTTTGTGAATCTCATTGTGAGATCTAGAGGTGTTTACCTTCACATACACTTAGGGTTTACAAACTTGAGATTTATGTCGAGAGTTGTGTAGATCGTTACAGTTGCAGAATCAAGAGAACACAAAGATATACAAGCAGGTGCGCTTGTGGATTTGTTGAAGAATTCCAGAAAGAAGGAGTCCGTGGATCTCGGAGCTATCATGGGGTCATGGTAGTAAGTTTCCTACAGGCAGGTAGCAATATGACGTTAGTGGTCTAAGTCTATTGTGTAAACTTCAATTCTTTCATAGTGGATTCAGTTTACCTTGAGGATAGCTAGGTCAAATCCTCCCCAGGTTTTTACCGGTGTGGTTTCCTGGGTCATCATATCTTTGTGTTGTTTATTTTCCGCTGCTTTATTGTTTTTATATTTATTTGTGTTAACCTAGTTTAATTAAATTACCTAAGTTAATAACTTGGCTAATTCTCTAGGTTAATCTGTTGGGTTAAGGGGTCTAAACGAACTGACATCATCATTGGAAGCATTTTCTCAAAAATAAAAATAAAATTCAATCTCAACGGAAGCAATACTCCCATCTAATATCATGATAAACCGTTTGTTGTTTCATAGACCTAATAGTTAAGAATCAAGGTAAAAAAAAAAGGGTGCGATTCATAGTAATGACCTTAGTAAAAGATTAGTTTATCTCAAAGGTATAATTCCATTTCATTGATTATTTTGTTTTTTTTAGGGTTTATTTGGATACCGCTTATTGCTGAAAACTGAAAATACTGTAGCAAAATAATTTTTAAATATGTGAATAATGCTATAGGATCTAGTTTTTAAAAAAAAAATCTATTGAAATCTGTACTTGCAGGTCCTGTGAACAGTAGACGGGACCCACACAAAAAACACAGCCAATAGCACAAACGCAAACGCGTGCTATCTAAACCCAGCCTTACGAAAACAAAAATAATTTTGTATTAGATTATCCTCATGTATTATATTAGATTAATATTTCTCTTTATTTTTAAGCTTGAAAGAAAAATATAATTGTTAACAAAATTGGTTAATAGCTCATACTTCATACCATTTCAAATTTTTTTTTTTTTTTTGAAGAGCATACCATTATAATTTAAAACCATACATTAAAAGTTGTTACTATCATCATTAGTAATTTCAGTATGGGTTGTTTTTACAAATCTAAAATTTAAGTTTAAGTTATAAAACTTCAAAAAGTAGTGAAATAATCTCATATTGGGGTCAAGAGACAGATATCAAACTGAAACAAACCAAAATTTAGAAATAAAAAACATAGGGGTTAATTAACATTTAACTATATCCATTTAGTGGTTAATAAGAAATATTTTGAATGCTCTCCTATCATAACGAAAAAAATTAACTTTGATATATTCGTCAATGGCGATGAGTGGATTGAAAGACAACAATTATCCGACTAATTTTTTAGTTGCATAATTGAAAACTTCACCATCATTTTTGACTGTCCACATCGTCATGAGCTGCAATGGCTGTTTGGAGACACTCTTTGACAATAATACGTGCAATTCCACCTCTCCACTTCTTTAAAAGCATTTACAAAAGCCACTAATTTTAGAGTAGTTTAGAAGGCATAATTCGAGAATATTCTCTTCGGGTAAATTTAATTTTTGAAGAAAAATGTTGATAGCAAACTAATTGTGAGCAAGAAAAACTAATCCAACAAAAATATATATTGTGACCTACAACTACATAAAAAAGGCAATGGATTAGCACAACATAAATAAATGAGCTGCATACTATAACACCAACTAAAATATTCTAGTGAGAAATCAAAGAAATTTAATGGCTTGTGTTAGCATGTAGTGTCAATGATGTAGTAGGTGGCAAGCTCGTAACACCAAAGGAAGAAAGGACATGATATTGACGAGAATGACAACGATGCTGATTCCAAGATGTTTAAGCGTGCAGCTAAAAAATGGGGAGGTATATCATGCATGCGATGCATGTATCATTCTTTCCTCTCATATAGTGTATGAGGTCCACCTCTATGTAAAAGATAAAAAAACATACACGGAAAGAATGTAAACAGTCAAATTATCACAACAAGAATATTGGGAATATGCTCCATGTGGATTATTTTGTGGTCCATGGTCTTAGTTTTTGTAAAAATGCCCCACCATACAAGATCACAAAGAGAGATTTGGATGCAAACTAGCCTAGAGACCGTTGGCATGGTTTTAATTTGTTTAGATGGAACAACCAACCTTCAATTATTGCTTTTTGGCCTACTGTTTTCAAATATATGGTGAATCTTATTTTAAACCATTAGTAATTGGAATTAATCTCTTATTTTTCCTTCTCTTTGAACCACATCTCACAATATATATATATATATATATATATATATATATATATAACCTATTAGCAATTAGATGACCATATCTCTTTTGTTCCAAATCAGCAAACTCACTAGTCACTTGCACGCTAATAAAGTGTAAGTAAGAAAAAGGTTAACAATTGGTCAATTAGTATAAATTAACAATTAAAAAGCAAACATTAAAAAGTTTCTTGGATGAAATTTTCTTCATGAAAGCTGTCTTCTATATGAGGCAATTAAGCTGAAGAGATAAGGGTTGTCATGCTTTACCATCCAACCCAACTAATCTTTGGCCCCAGTAGCTAGTCATCATGCCCAACTGTAAATAACTAGGTAGTATGGCCAATTAACCAACTTTACGTAGGTATAGACAAACAAAAAAAAATCTAGTACCAAAAACAAATTAACAATTTTTTCAATAATTCTCCTACATAGCTTATTGTGAGTGATAAAGAAAAAAATGGTGAGTTCGTTTAAAAATTGGTAATAAAAGTGACAAACAATTAATTAATCATAGTCTACCGCATAAGAGAATTGTGACAAAATTATAAATTTGTATGTAGTACAATAAAAATTCAAAGACTAAGACAACACAGAAAAGAGAGTCTATTTTAAGTGGAGCGGTGGGCCATCTATTTTTGGACAACATGAGAAACAAGTTCAAACATAGGCCCTTGGCCTTTTTAGCATGACCAATTACTAGCCATGATTTAGCCCTACCTACTATTGGACTTCTTATATTATAGCACTTGTATCAGAACATATATAATAAAAAAGTGTTAAAAAATTATATATTTAAATTCAAAAATTACTTTTCTTAAAAAATTACTCACATCATTCAATCTATAAATGTTTATATTTACATTATTATTACAATAACCGTATAAACATACACCATTACTATTTATATGTAAATCCATTTTTTAATAACTCTTTACTCATTTTCTTAAAAGAGAAAGATGATTTGAGAGAGTAAAAAAAATTGATAAATAAATAATATTTTAATAAAATGTAGGATAAAATAAATAACTTAATACGAATATTTTTGAAAAAAAAATTGTATAAAATAAAATATTTTAAAAAAATTCTTATACAAAAGTACAAAAAATTATACTATTTTAGTTTTTGAAAAATTATATTATTAAATTATCTTTTAAGTGGAGTAAGGGGCCCATCTATCCATTTCGTTTATTATACTGGGAAGACCGCGTGAGAGACACGAAAAAGGAACTGAAACGTGAGGCTTCAAATCTTATGAAATCTTGTTTTCTAGAAGGCCGTAAAAGGACTTCGTGGAACTATCAAGGGTTGCCACGTTGAACTGAGCCAGTTGTGGTCCGTAGGATTGCGGCTTGTGTCCGAGTCAAGACTGTGATATAAGAATCTAGATTCTAGAACAAATGTCGGTTTGCACTTTGCAGTAAAAGTTTGGTAGTTGGTTTACCCTAAGAAGTATACTTTTTCCACTGATGATGGTGAACTGAAAATAACAATTAGGCTTATGGGCCACACTCCCTCATCCACTAATTCTCCTTTCTCCCTGTGTATTATATATTTTAAGGAAAGACAAAATACTTGTATTGTATGTAAACAATTCTTTATGCCAAACAACGGATATAAAGAAGCATAATGTAGGCACTTTCAAAATTAGTTTTGTACATGTGAATAAAATATAAGCCTTAATGAGTTTTTACTTGACAACTTTGTATTCTTTGTAGAGGAGTCTAACCACGTATCAATTTGTTCTAAAGCATATCATAACTCACCTATTAGTATTTGTATTCTAAGCTCAATTTGTTTCGGCATAAATAATTTTATAGTCGAAGAGTTTCTAAGAGCAAAGATTAGATCTACGCTAATAAAGCTAATCGAAGATGCGTCATATTTACTAAGCCATCACAATTAATTGCCTAAATATGAAGGCTGTAGCCAAAATAAATGGAAAAACATTTGTTTAGACCTATAGAACATGAAGAAAATAGAAATATCTATGATGAAACATCAAATATACAATATTAAGAAGTTATAGTAATATTGTAGTTGTAATTCCTCAAAAGAGAAAAAGATTGTTGTATTTGTGTGCGTGAGTGTATACATACATATATATATATATATATATATAATATGATGGCGAAGGATAATTTGCATTCATGAAATTGGTTTAAGTCTTAAATAAAATAATTATTAAAGATTTGGTGTCGCACCTTGATATTCACCTCTTTATTTTTTTGTTCTTGCCACCTACATATATAGTTTGATTGCTCTCCACAACCCATTTTTGTTTTATTTTCATCTGCAGTTCACAAAACTTTTCAATTTATTTGTTTTCAATTAGGAGAGAAAACCACCACACCATTTGAGCGAATTGGTATCCCCCCTAAGTGCTGGGGGAGCCGAGGATGTGAGTGTAAGTATTTATAACCATCTCAAAAGAAAAGGGGATAAAAAAAAAATCAATGGTTTCATATTCTATATACTTTTCAAACATTTTCCAATATTGCTTCAAAAGGAAATGTTGTTAGAAACAAAATTGTTATGTGTATGATATCCTTGCAATATACAACTACGTCTAGAATTTTTTTTGTTTGATAATTTAAAAATTCATTGTTTAAGAAATTCCAAATCTTTGGCCAAAACAATTAAAATTTTTTGGTTTTGGTCCTTGAAAATAATCTTACGTTCTTTTCTTGGGCCGTGAAATGTAAGTGGGCTCTTGTGCTGGGCAACTCAAGCATGGCGGTCTAACACAAAGATGCAGTACACTAGGTCCAGTACTTTGGGGCCAAATTTTTGGACCCAAGGAACGGTTGTGCCAGTCCGTTCTGCACAAAAATCCTATCAGAATTCAGAGGGGTACTCCTGTTCGAAGTTTGAACTGATAGGGTTTTTCTGTTACTCATTCTTTTTCTTTTCTTAAAGATCCTAATAAGTGAAATTTGAGGGTATCCAATCCCATAGAAAATGATAATGTTTAGTTACAAAATTAATTGTTGTCTTAACTTACAAACTTACTTAATATCTTTTTATTAGATGTGAATTTTGACAAATTCAAAATTGGATTACATCCTCTTCTTATATCCTCCATGCTTGCAAAATTTCAAGAAAATTAAAAATTAATAACTATGTCATCAATAAATTTTTTAAATAGCAAGTTTTTGTAATTTAAAATTATGCACAAAATATAAGTTTTGTAGGGACCAGAGGACCAAATATAGATGTTGGGTCTTAAGCCTATCTGAGGAGACACAACTGTCCGAGGATGAGTCAGTAATGTAGAAAGCGCAGGGCTGCGAGCTTCACAAGTAAATGGCAATTGTGCAGGCTGAGGAAGGTGGTTCGAGGAAGATTATATCCTCCACTAAGTAAAGCGAAGGTGGTGCGGACACCACATGATAGCATATTTTTGGAGATCATCTTTATCATTTATGTTATCTTTATTTGGGTTTATCTTTAGTATTGGATTAGTATTTGAGATTGTTAGGATTATCGTATTAGTATTTGAGTTTGTTTAGGATTTGTTTATAAGAGTTTATCTTTATCTTTGTGATTCTTAGAAGCTGTATATAAAGCTCCAGATGGTTCCTTTTGTATTTTTACAGACTATTATTATTATTGAGATTATTTGCATTGATTTGTTTGGTGGTGATTCCAAACACCTTAGGTGGGAAGCCTAAGGTTCTTCATAGGACTAATCTAGGTGGGAAGCCTAGGTTGTCCTGCATCAAATTGGTATCAGAGCCCAACCCGATCTCCCATTTCAGCAACAATCAGCAACCAAAATCACAACTGACAACCACAGCCACACTTACCATTAGAAAACAAAACCACCGCCAAACATGCCATTACTCAAATACTTAACCCACGAGATTTGCAAACCACAACAACCCAATTTCTTACCTCACGAAATCTGCAAACCAGAACCTAAACCAATCCGAACCATTTACCCCCTTTGGCCACCCGAATTCTTCATCCCAAAACCAACAGAAAAGCCAATCTGTGCCCGACTCTGAGGATTACCACTAGATCAAAAAACAAAGAGCATAACAAAAAAAAAAAAAATTCAGATCCACTACTTCAAACCGCCAGCAAGAGAACAAAAAAAGTTGAAAGCAACACTCAACCGCCGATCCCACCAACAAAATGACGCCGTCGCCCATCCCGTCGCCACCAACAACCGCTGCTACTTCACGGGTTCCGAGATCAGACTCACCAGCTCCGATCTCCACCTTCGAGTGTCACTCACAATCAGCGCCAACGAGCCCAGGCCGCCTCTTCGTCATCGACTCCAGCGATGCTTCCTCCACCGCTTCTTCTCTTTAGTTTCCCTCGTTTCTAACTTCTGTAGTTTCGGTGTTTTAGTGTTTTGATGCAATACTGTTTCTTAGCTTTAGTTTTATGTTTTAGTTCTTTTTTTTATCTTATTGTAAAATAAAATATAAAAAAAAAAAAAAAGTCAGGTCCACAGGCAGAAGGCTCCACTTCCACGTACACGTGAGGAACACAAGCCCAATTTCCTATTATTAGTAGCGTGACCCACTTTTCAATGAAGTCCAGGTTGTTAAGTCAGCCCAACCAAGGTGTGGACTTTCCTAACTTAATAAATTGAATTGCACTTTCAGATTTAATATCAATATGTCTATTATGTGCCTCAACTTTCTCTCTGTCACATGCTACTGCCTTTATCCTTTATTCTGCTTAAACTTTCACATGAATTTAATATTTTAGCTGCTGGTTTATTTTCTTTTAGCCTTTTATTTTAGCCAAAAAAAAAACCAAAAAAAATTATAAAATACAAAAAAAAAAAAAAATCCTTTAAAGTAATTAATTCTCAATATTAGTAGTTGAACTAGTCTAATCACATTGTAACAATTGGGTCCTTTTTAATTTAATTTGTGTTGACGCTAGTACTGCTTGAATACAACAACCTGTAGAATTCATTACTTTTCTTTACATATAATTTACTTGAGTTTTATCCTTATTATTCACTTGCTATAATTAGTTTGTTGATCTCTTTGCATGCATTTGCTTAGTGGTCGTCTAGTAACTAGTTCTGAAGAACAGTCTAATTCCAAATCAGAGTCTAGTTCTGAATCCCAATCTAGTCTCCAATTCCGCCTAAACATGGATCCTCCTCCCCAAGATGAATTAAGACAAGCCATTGCAGAGCTGACTGCCCGTCTAGGCCACTTGGAGGTTAGGTATGACGAGGCTAATGCACAAAATGAAAGGAATAATAATAGACATGGCTCTCACCCTAGGCAAGATCATAGAGACAATGAAGACAACTCAGTAAAACATATCAAAGTAGAGGCCCCTACCTTTGATGGTGTTAGGAACCCCCAGGTCTACAATGATTGGGTGAGAGAGATGGCGCATTTTTTTGAATGATATGAATTTTCTGAGGATAGAAAGGTTATATTTGCCAAAATGAAACTTGTAGGAAGAGCAAAACTCCATTGGGATAGTGTTGTCAACCACCTCCGCAAGACCCGCCAACCACCCATAACTCTTTGGGAAGAAATGAAGGCCAAACTCAATGAAAAGTATTTCCCAGTATCTCATCAAGGCAACTTGTTGGATCAATGGCATGATTTGAGACAAGACAATAGGTCTGCTACTGAGTACGTAGAACAATTTGAAGAGTACAGGATCCGTAGCAATGCAACTGAAGATGAACCAATTACCTTGAGTAGATTTAGGAAAGGTCTCAATTATGATCTTCAAAGAGAATTAATGGCCCGACAGATATAAACTCTTGATGATGCTTATACTTTAGTGCAAGATTTAAAGCTGATCCGTAGACCCCAAGGTGGAAGGAGATTTGACAATCGCATGTTGCCTCGCAACAATTTTGAAGGTCCCCAAGGTAGGTACCTCCAAGGTGCCCAAAATAGGCCTTATCCCAACAATAGACCCTTACACATAAAAGAGATTCCTCAGGGTAGATACCAACAAGGTCCTCAAACTAGACCCAATCCCAACAATAGGCCCTTGCGCCCAGAAGACAAAGGGAAGAGTGTAGTTAGAGAGACATTTAGGCCCAACTCTAGAATCCAATGCTTTAAGTGTCAAGGCTGTGGTCATATGGCTGTCCAATGTCCTAATAAAACTTTGTTGATTGAAGAATTGGATGAAGAGGAAGAGGTAGAAGAAGTAGTCTATGAACCTAACATTGAAGACATTGTAGAAATAGGAGAGGATGATTCCACCCAATTAGCTTGCACTAGAGCCTTACCATCTTTTGACAACCTCAGTGAGGGTAGTCTTGATACTCCTGTAATGAGTGTTGTTAGGTGTACTCTAGCATAGTCCAAAGAAAATGATGATTGGAAAAGGAATACTATCTTCCAAACCTTTGTCAAGTGTGGAACCACAAATTGCAAGGTTATCATTGACAGTGGAAGTTGCATTGATGCAGTTTCTTGTAAACTTGTCTCCCTCTTAGGTTTGAAGTTAGTTGCCCATCCTAAACCCTATAAGGTTTCTTGGGTAGATGATTCATCTATCACCATCAAGGATAGGTGTCTTGTTCCTATTCATATCCTCTCATACAAGGCTCAGATTGCATGTGATGTGATTCCAATGGATGTAGGACACATAATTTTGGGACGACCATGGCTCTATGATTTAGATGTTACTCTTTATGGTCGCTCGAACTCTTGTTCCTTCATGCACAATGGATAAAGGATTAAACTTAACCCAGTCAAAACTAAGTTTATTAGTGCAAGTAAGGCTAAAGAAGAGCCCAAAAAGCAAAGCATGAACCTCATCAGTCCAAAAGAGCTTGAAAGAGCTGTCAATCAAGACTCCATCATCTTTGCTTTGGTTGTTAAGAAAGTTGCACTAGATAGCTTTGAAGAACCAAGAAAAGAAGTACAATCAGTGCTTCAAGAGTTCCAAGATGTTTTTCCTAAAGAGCTCCCAAATCAATTGTCTCATATTTGTGATATTCAACACGCTATAGATCTTGTCCCAGGAGCAGCACTTCCAAATTTGCCCCACTATAGAATGAGTCCTCCTCAATATGATGAGATGGTTAAACAAGTGGATGAGCTTTTGCACAAAAGATTTGTGCGTGAAAGCTTAAGCCCATGTGCAGTCCCTGCACTTTTGACCCCAAAGAAAGATGGATCTTGGAGAATGTGCGTGGATAGTCGTGCAATCAATAAGATTATTGTGAAGTATCATTTTCCTATCCCTAGGTTAGATGATATGTTTGATATGATGTCAGGAGCCACAATCTTTTTGAAGATTGATTTGAAGAGTGGATACCATCAGATTAGGATCCGCCCAGGTGATGAATGGAAGACTGCTTTTAAGACAAAAGATGGTCTATATGAATTGCTTGTAATGCCCTTTGGTTTATCAAATGCTTCTAGTACTTTTATGAGAATGATGACACAAGTACTAAGGCCTTTCATGGGCAAATTTGTGGTAGTGTACTTTGATGACATCCTCATTTATAGTAAATCAAAGGAGCAACATTTGGACCATCTTAAACAAGTTTGTTCCACTTTGAGGAAAGAAAGCTTGTATGCCAACCTCAAGAAATGCTCTTTCTTTACTGATAGTGTCATTTTCTTAGGTTTTGTGGTCTCATCTAAAGGTTCTGCTAACCCACAAAAAGTTAAGGCCATAGTGGATTGGACCGAGCACAAGAACATTCATGAGGTTCGTAGTTTCATGGGCTTGCAACTTTCTATCGCCACTTCATATGTGGATTTAGTACAATCATTGCACCAATCACTGATTGTATGAAGCAAAGCGAATTCCAATGGTCAAATGCTGCTAGTAAAGCATTTCAAGAAATCAAGAAGAAGATGACAGAAGCACCGGTAATGCGCCTACCAAACTTTGATAAAGTCTTTGAAGTGGAATGTGATGCATCTGGTGTAGGCATAGAAGGAGTTCTTAGCCAAGATTGTCACCCTATAGCTTACTTTAGTGAGAAATTAAATGAGGGTATTCAACATATGACAAAGAACTCTATGCTGTGGTACAAGCTTTAAGGTATTGGAGCTATTATTTGACACCCCATGAGTTTGTCATTTATTCTGATCATGATGCTCTCCGCCACATCAATTCCCAAAAAAAATTAAATGCTCGACATATCCCTTGGGTTGAGTATTTGCAAAGATTCTCTTTTTTTTTAGACATAAATCTGGTGTTGAGAATAAGGTAGTTGACGCTTTGAGTCGTCGAGTCACCTTACTTTCTGTGATGAGCACAAAAGTCATAGGGTTTGAGAAGTTGCAAGAGGAGTATGAATATTGCCCAGATTTTGGAGAAGTATACACTACACTTAGGACTGAGCATAGTCAGGTTGTTGGTGATTTTATCCTCCGAGATGGCTACTTGTTTAAAGCCAATAAGCTTTGTATTCTCCGCACATCAATTCGAGACTTTTTGGTTTGGGAAGTGCACGTGGGAGGACTTTCAGGACATTTTGGACGTGATAAGACAATTGAAGAGGTAGAGAGGCAGTTCTATTGGCCAAGTCTTAAGAGGGATGTTGCTAAGATAATTGGTCAATGTCATCAATGTCAATTGGCTAAGCATTGCAAGCAAAATACTGGCCTTTACACTCCTCTACCAGTTCCACACCGTCCGTAGGAGGATATTAGCATGGATTTTATACTAGGTCTCCCCCGTACCTTTAGGAAGTTTGATTCCATTCTTGTAGTGGTAGATCGATTTTCTAAGATGGCTCACTTTCTTCCATGCTCTAAGAAATCTAATGCATCCAAGGTAGCCAAGATTTTCTTTGATGAGATTGTTAAGCTGTATGGGTTACCTAAAACAATTGTGTCAGATAGGGATGTTAAATTCATGAGCTATTTTTGGAAGACCCTTTGGCACATGATAGGAACAAAGCTGAAATTCCCCACAGCATATCATCCTCAAACAGATGGTCAAACTAAGATTGTAAATAGGAGTCTAGGAAATCTTTTGAGGTGTCTCATAGGTGAGAATGGTAGGACTTGGGAGTTACTCTCTGTAGCCCAATTTGCATACAATAACTCAGTTCATAGGTCCATAAGTATGAGTCCATTTGAAGTTATTCATGGTTACACACCTAGGAGACCTTTAGACCTTCTCCCAATGTCCTCACATGATAGGGTTTCTGTGTCTGCAGTAGAGTTTGCTACTCACATGCATGAGCTGCATAAAGAGATCAACAAACGAATTCATGCTAGTAATCTTAAGTATAAGACTCAGGCTGATTTACATCGACGTCATTTAGACTTTGATGTAAGAGATTATGTTATGATTCATATCAGGCCTGAACGGTATCCTTTCGGAACCGTTAAGAAACTACAGGCCCGCAGTGCTGGCCCATTCAAGGTATTAAAGAAAATTGGATCTAATGCTTATGTGATTGATATACCTTCAGATTATGGTATTAGTTCTACTTTTAATATTGCTGATTTAATTGCTTTTAAAGGTCCACCAGTTATTCCCTATAACCCTTTTGATGATCCACCATCTTCTTTTTTGGCTAACCCTGTCCCTAGCCCTACACCATCTTGTTTCCAAAAGGCACATAAAGATATTATTGATGTTATTTTGGATGAGCAGTCTCTTTTCACTAGGGATGGAACAGTTCAACGCTTCTTGGTTCGCTGGCGAGGACGGTCTGATTTTGATTGTACATGGATAACCAGAGAGGAGTTGCAACAACTTGATCCCGCTCTTTTGGAAGCCTACTTGGATACACTTGCTACTACTTCATCTCTACCTCCTATCACCCGCACATATGAGCGTCGACGGAGGCGCCATCCTGATCCAGTTAGCTTGTGGCTTGATGGAGATTATTCTGATGTCACTTGATCCTTATGAGCTTTACTCGACGGGGTCGAGTTTCTCCCACCCCAGGGGAGTTGGTGCGGACACCACATGATAGCATATTTGTGGAGATCATCTTTATCATTTATGTTATCTTTATTTGGGTTTATCTTTAGTATTGGATTAGTATTTAAGATTGTTAGGATTATCGTATTAGTATTTGAGTTTGTTTAGGATTTGTTTATGAGGGTTTATCTTTATCTTTGTGATTCCTGGAAGCTATATATAAAGCTCCAGATGGTTCCTTTTGTATTTTTACAGACTATTATTATTATTGAGATTATTTGCATTGATTTGTTTGGTGGTGATTCCAAACACCTTAGGTGGGAAGCTTAAGGTTCTTCGTAGGACTAATCTAGGTGGGAAGCCTAGGTTGCCCTGCAACAGAAGGTCAAAGTATGTGTTTTGTTGTCTGTGATGATATATTAGAAGATTCTACTGGTAAGGGTGTAACTTGTGAACATACAGGACAGGTGGGAGCAAAAAAATATCTTGAAGAAAGCTGCTACCACCGCATTGAATGCTCTGCAGCTAACTCTCTGGCCGCATTAATGAGGAAAAGATGGCCGAACAGTAATTTTCAGCCTTTACAACTACTATCTAAAGACTTCAAGAAGATGTTGATGAGACAAGTATCAACACCAACCATTTGGCCAGCACGTGGAGGGTAAAAATGAAGAAAAAAGAGAGTATAAATGGAGAGAGAAGCAATGAGAAAAAGAGGGATCGCGAAATCAAGAGGGAAACACGGTAATAATTAAGAGTTGAACTTATAATTACACTTGAGAAAAATATATAAGAACTGGTCTCCTTGGACTGTGTCGAGGATGATTTTCTTTGAAGTTAAACTAATACACATTTATCTTCTGATGGCATGAATATGCTTTGATTGTTATCTAATTCATTAAAGCCTACTTTTCTAACTCACTCTCTACAAATTCATTGTTTTGGGCTTTTTAGGCCTAAGTCCATCCAACTCGTAGGCTAGACATTCAAATTACGTCCTTACAAGTTTATAAATTATATAATAAATAATATCCGATTGACACAAAATTTAAAAAATGAACCATAGGATTCAATGAGAAGGGATTTCATCTTATATATATTTTTAAGATATAATAAGATTAAAATATATCATGTAAGCTCCATTTTTTCTAATATCATGTATGTCACGAATTGGAGATGAATAAAATTGTAACTCAACTACTATTTCAGTATTTCTTAATGTTTCTTTAGGGGAAAAAAATGTATTTCTTAATGTTTCATTTTCAACCTATATTTTCAAAATTCAAATATCTACTTTCCAATCGATATTTTTAGAATTTAATGAAAATATTCAAGATTTAATTCTCAAATTATCACCCAAAAAAAAACCCTCAACTTTCCCAACAATTGAATTATAAAAATAAATACATAAATAAAAGAAGAGTGAATAGATTTTAAGTAAAACATGATTTAGAAATCAGAAATCCGACAAGAAGTAACATAGTCATAGACACAGAAACCAAAGCCTTCCTCTTCCTCTTCCTGTTCTCTGCCTCCTGAGGAACTCCGAGAAGAAATTAAAGCCCGCAAAAGGATTACAGAGACGACGAAGATGAAACTGACATGGAAGAAGAACAACAATAAAAGCAGCAAGAAGCGCCCTGTGCCCACCACATCAAATTTACGAAACCTCCCTTTCGATTTTGATCAACAACAAAACCAGGACCAACCCAGTCCCACTACTACTAGTACCAATACCAATACACAGTTGAATGAGGAATTGGCTTCTCTCGATTCCTCTGACTCATCTAACACCAAGCAACTTGCCCTGTCCTTTCAAGCGCAAGGAGATAAGCTAGCCGAGGTATCTACTATCTACTCCCTAACCCCACAAAATTTCTTTTACTTTTTAGTATTTGATATGTGATAATCTGTTAATTGAGTAAGGGGATAGCTACCTAGTTACCCAATTGGACCAAAATGGAGAAAAAGAATTGAAAGCTCCAATCTTGATAAAAAGATTAATTAAAAGAAAAATGGGTTTACTCCAACTAGGAGAGAAATTGACTTTGCCTTTTCAGCTCATGGGTGGTCATGAAGTTTGATGGTTTTTGTGTCCATGAGTGCAAGTGTTAGAAGTATGTAGTTAAATGAGTAAATTTACTATATTCCAATAGTTAAAGCTTTTGGGATAATTGGTAATTTAACGGTAAGAATCTGCATAATTCTTGATTCTATAACTGTCATGTTGCTGCTGTTGTGTAATGACATTTCATTGTTCAGACTCTTTTGTGATTTGCTCATTTTAAGAGAACAATGTGTTTGTGGTAGTCAAAATATTATTATTATTATTATTATTATTATTATTATTATTATTATTATTATTATTATTATAAGTAATGTGTATTAGTAATTTTGGTAATTTGCCAATGAATCTTAATGCAACATATGTATATTAGGTTTCCATAAGTAGAGTATATAGAAGTGGCAGTAGGCAGTAGCTTGAAGTTTCAGTAGAACTTAAAAAGATTTCGAGAAAAAAGTTGTGAGGGTAGTTAAGGTTCCTGAGCTTTGTTTTGGTTAATCTTCTATTGTAAAATTATTCATTCTTATTCCTATGAAACTTCCCAAATGCTCATGTTTCTCCCTGCAACATACTCTGTTCTGGATATGAAACTTACCTTATGTAGTTGACTCCCCTTGGAAGGAAACAATACAGGTCAGGCAGAGAGGAATCGTCTGCTTGTTCATAAATGGCTTTCCATTGATAAACACTGATTATCTCAGTGATTCCTAGATATAGATTGACTAATCTTTGAAATTATGTGTATTGAAATATGAACAAAATAATATCTTAAAATACCTTTCTGTTATGTATGATGTATCGGTGATGAAATGTATGATATAAAACTAATTTAGGCAGATTTGTTGGAAGTTTTGACTGGTGTCTTTGCATCCAATATCAAACTGGTGAAAATTGATTAGGTACTTCTTCTAGAGCCGACTTCCAACTTATGATTCTCAAATTACCCACCAAGGGATAACCTTAATAAGTTAAATCTTTTAGAGTTTTTCATCTCCAGGCCTCAACCATTCTTTGAATCAGAAGGCATTACCCGTTTTTAACTAATCAAGGAATCTACTTTTCAATTTTTAACCCCAAACACAAGTCACGAGAGTTGACCATTGATTAAGTAGCTTAGACCAAGTTCCTTGGTTGCAAAGTGATCCCATCTCCACTTAAAACACCATAAAATAAAATAAAAAGAAGTGGAAGTGTTGATTATCTTAAAGGCTTGGGCTTTCTATTGGTAGTTTTAAGCATGTGATTTTGAAATTGTCTATAAGAAAGTAGTCTTCCATTGTCTTTGTTGAATTTTTTGTATTTCCTACACTGGAGGTTGTAATGTGAAGGGGATACTTTAGTACGCAGCCTATGTACTTTATTTCTTCCATCCTTGTTTATTATTATTTATCTGAAAAAAGGGGGGGAAAATAAAATTTTCATTGAAATTGAAATTGAAATTGAAATAAGATGGTTCATCCACTTTATCGTGAGGTACCTCCTACAATAGTTTAGTTTCCATGGATTCAGCCTTTGAATTTATTGCCTTTTGTATGCCAAGAGCCTTATATCTCAATTTCCACTCCCTAGTTTTTCCAATAGAGACATCCAACGTTCAAATCCCCCTCCCCCAACTATTAAATTATGAAAATAAATTTATTGCCTTTTGGATGCTATTTACGAAATCTCCCCCCTTTAGTTCTTTCCAACACGCTGAATATTTTATAAAAATTATTTCATTGAAAGAACAAAGAGTTCTTTCCAGCAACAATGTATCATATGATATCTAGGTTGCTTATAGTTTAACATCAAGCAACATTCTAGATAGGGTTGTTTGGCAAAATAGGATTTCATGTGGGCATCTTTAGATTGGTTGGATAAGCATAGTTTTTAACGAGGACTCTATTTTATAAATAATTCGCTACTGAAAGCTTAGTTTGACCTTACAGAATTAGGGAAGCTTGACTTAAGTTGAAGTTAAGTTCCTTGAGATTGGATTTGATTTTTGGAATTTATACACTTGTATCTATGGCTGAGTCATTCACCCTTAGGTGCAAACAAAATTTCAATCCTATGTTCTATTTGGATTTGTCAAGGCTGAGTCGCAGTTGTTCTGCAATTATGCAGGCATAGTGCTGCTAACCATGCATGCCTTCAGTTGCAGATACTTATTTTGTTGAATGGTTCATTGAAAGTTTGCTCTGTATTTTCTTAATAAATTCTGCTTGCATTTTCTGAAATGTACTCTCCACAGCTGTTGATCAATTTTCCCCTATTTACCTATAATACAAAGCCTTAGTTATGACTTCTCCTGTGTCACTGGATAATGGATTTTTTCTTTAGTGTTGGAAAGATATCCCGGCTAAAATATATTTTTCCACTGAATTACTTTTCTTCGCTGTAGTTCACATAAGCACTTAAAGGTAGTAGTTTCATTCAACTGTTGCTGTTTATTTATGTCCTACTACATGATTTGATGGCTTAAATCTCGTCACGTTTTTTTTTTCTTTTTCTTTTTTTTTTTTAAATTATAGGATGGAAAATACAAGGAAGCACTGGGAAAATGGGAGGCAGCTCTTACTTTGATACCAGAAAATGCGGTACTACACGAACAAAAGGCCCAAGTTTTACTTGAAATTGGAGATTCATGGAATGCTTTGAAGGCAGCCACTCGTGAGGCCCAGTTCTTGTTCCATTTTATTTTCATTTTCTTGATAGATATGCTGAGGCTGTGAGGCATTCGTAATTGCAAGAGAGTTTGATTATGAATGACAGCACTACATTTTTCTTATGCCAATCATTGAACTGGGTTTTGATTTATAATTTCTTTTGAAATTTTGAAATGTCTTATTTTCTGCAATTCATATGATGCAGTTCGTTACAATTTTGTCTCCACTCCACACTTTCCTTGCTTAAGCAAGTCTTTTTCCATCACTCTTTTGCCCTTTGGGGTTCTAGAACTTTTTATTATTAAATTGACAGAGCCTTCACATACTTAGGTCAAATTTCTATCTTGCAGGAGCTGCTGAATTGGAGCCATCATGGGCTGAGGTATGTCATATATTTATGCTTCCAGTTTTATTGCTCCCCATGTATTAACTTGTTTGCAAATCTTAAGCTATGATGCTTCATTCACCATTTTGAAAACAATGAAGAAGAAAGCTCCTTTTTTGATTTGTTTATTAAATATTTAACTTACGTTGGACAACCATAACAAAATTGAAACAACAATAAAATAAAGAGATATGACCTAGGAGTCAGCACCTAGGTCTTGCTTGGAGTCAGCACCAAGCACGGAAACCACTAGGAGTCAGCACCTAGGGTAGACTTGGAGTAAGCACCAGACCAAAAAAAGACCAAACGGCCATTTTTTTTCATTCATCAAAATATCAATTATCTCCTTAAGGAGTATAATAAGTTGCTTATAAAGGATTACTAAACCCTAGTTCTAATTGGCTAGGAAACCCTAATTGCCTTATTACAAATATATCCTTACTTCTAAATTGAAATACTAAAAATCCAATAAACTAATAGGACCTAAAACATAAAAATAAAATTGGCTTGCAAACATTAATAATACTAAACAATAATCTTCTTGCGTCCCCCGCATCATTCTCCACTGGTTGGAGAAAACTCGACCTCGAGTTCTAAAGCGTTGAAGGATTAGGATGCTGACGAATAACACTTGCTTCAAGTCTGGAATCACCTTAGGGAGCATAGAGAAAAGAAAACCCTTGAATTCCACCATGTCAAACTCTTCTAGAATAATAAAATCAATGTGTGGAATCAACATAATCTTATCTTGAACCATTGGAAGCACTATGTTATCCACTTTCTCCACTTTAGCAGATTGTCTGTCTTCATGCACCATGGAAGGCTGATCAAAAGCAAATTCATTAGCTTCCAATATTACATCATGCATACCTTCTAACATAATACTCTCTTTAGAAACCATCTTTTCACCTTGTTGTTCTTCAATAGATTCGTTTTCTTGCACGCATGTTAAAGCAACACTTGCCGAGACGTGTACGTCTTTGTCAACATTAGGCTTTGGTGTCACTTGAGGTTTCTCCACTACCAACATATCATCATGAATGTTGTCTTCTATGGGGGCAGCAATAATTTTATTGTGATCAATTATCCTTGGTTTCCTTATTGAATCAGTTTGAGTCTTCATTTGCTTCATCTGAGCAATCATGTCTTGAACATTTTTCATGAGCTTTTCAGATAATTCCTTTAATTCCTTGGGAGATTGTTCAAAAGTGCACTGAGGACATGAAATGGGATGAGGATGAGAATTCATCGTATTTGCTTCAACTTGAAAAGTACCACACTAAAATTGGGATAGATACTTAACTTGATAGTATGGTGACAAATACTCATCACAGAGCTGAGTCTGATACCAAAACTGACGCAGGATAACCAGAACAAAATTGAAACAACAATAAAATAAAGAGATATGACGTAGGAGTCAACACCTAGGCCTTACTTGAAGTCAACACCAAGCGGGGAAACCACTAGGAGTTAGCACCTAGGGTAGACCTAGAGTCAGCACCGGACCAAAGAAAGACCAAATGGCCATTTTTTTTCATTCATCAAAATATCAATTATCTCCTTAAGGAGTATAACAGGTTGCTTATAAAGGATTACTAAACCCTAGTTCTAATTGGCTAGGAAACCCTAATTGCCTTATTACAAAAATAATCTTACTTCTAAATTGAAATACTAAAAGTCCAATAAACTAATAGGACCTAAAACATATAAATAAAATTGGCTTGCAAACATAAATAATACTAAACAATAATCTTTTTGTGTCTCCCCCATCACTAACTGGTGCTAATAGTTAAATACTTTAGCAGTTGACACTGGGTTACATATGGTTCCAACTAAGCTTATATGCATATGGTTCCAACTAAGCTTATATGCATGAATCTAGGGTTCATAATTGATAGTAGATTGATAAAAGCTAAAAGGTTTGCTTCAAATTTCCATGAAGGTAGTAAAAAAATCTGCTGCTCATTATTTTTGAAATCATTTTTAATGCATGCAATCAGATATTCCTTATGAGGCACATTATCTCCCTCGTGTTAGTGATAGGACTCCTCATAAAAAAAATAAATAAATAAATAAAAGGTTGCTTCTACTGTTCCCAAAACCAAATAGAAGGATCTTACTTAACAAACTTTTCATTAGGCAAGTATGTAGACTTCAAAGGAAAATTTTCAGAACTAAATCTAGTTTGGAACTAGAATTTGTAGCACTTTAAGGTTATTATTTGTAAACTTAAAATTTCCTTTCAAATTGTTTTCAAGCTTCTACTGAAAATGCTCCAGAGAAAGATGAACGTCAGAAAATGATTCATGCTACCAACCCTAATTAATTGGATTTAAGGTTTGTTGAGGTAAATGAATTTATGCAAATATCTCATCCCTTATTGCCGTTTAATTTAAAGCTTCAGTGAGTACTAGTATTCAAGTACATATTGTGGATATGGAGTAGTTGTCATATTTAGATATGAAATTTATATATAGTTATGCCATTTGTGGATAATGGAGTAGAAGTCGTGTGAATTTTAAATCGTTTTGCCATTTACATGAATAGGCACCTTTCCTTAGTGAAGTTAGAGTTCACAAACTGCAATAAGATGTCTAACCTCAAGGCGTTACACTGGATTTTTGGTTTCCTATAGTTTGACTTGTACTTTTGTTAAAGCAAGTCAATAGTCGTTACTCTTTTGTACTTATTCTTTTCTTCTTATTTTTCTCTCCCCCCCCCCCCCCCCCCCCTTTTCAAGTGTGTACCATGTATTGTTGGTAGTGACAAAATTTGCCAGCCGTCATTTTTTGTTGATGTATATTATAGTTGACACACATGGTATATAAAAATTTTATATAAAAGCTGGTTGGCACTTCCAGGCTGCCATGCATACAATGAAAAGTCTTAGCTGATGCTGTATCAGATGTACTTCAGCACTTTTTGATTATGAACTACATTTTATCACAGTTCACAGAATATTAAGAACCTTTTCCATTCATGATTAGAGTAGGAAGTCAATGTTTGTTTCTTACTAAAATCGTATCTTTTCAGGCATGGATCACTCTTGGCAGAGCACAGTTGAACTTTGGGGAGCCTGATAGTGCTATTGAAAGCTTTGATAAAGCATTAGCCATCAAGGTAATTTCTGAACTTTCTTCCTTTTGTTTTTGGGATCATGTTTTGCCAAAGCTATTGAGCTGAAATATGGGTCCTGGCACGTGGAATTTGATGCCTGTAACCCCTACTGGAAGATAGCTACAACCAGGAGTGGCTAGCTTGAAATCAACATGATTACATAGTTTTGAAACATTAATTTTTAAATTAATATGCATGTTTCTAGGGAGCAAAAACCTAAAAGGAACTCACGGTCAGTAACAAGGAACTTAAAAGGAGGAAACATTTAGAAACAAGATGGAACTGGAAGTTCTAATTTTTCAACATTTATTGGTGTGATATATTGAATGCCTGGCTGCACTATTATCACGTTTTTCTTCACTTTACCTAGAGTAAGATATACCTCTTTGTATATCTGCATATACAAAGATATATTAAAGTTTACCTGCATATGCAGCCTGATTCTGAGGAGGCTCAAGACGATAGGCATACTGCATCACATCTTATAAAAAGGCGAAAACAGCTTCATTCAGCAGGCTTGAGTGCTAGTCAAAATCGTTATGCGGTTAGTGAGAAACAAAAAGCTCCTGAGTTCATATGATAGGAAAACAAAATGTTTCTTTGAGCCAACCAGGTTATTTAATTGGCTAGGCACTACAGGGTTGCATGTGAATTAAGGTTCTACTTGTTCATGAGAGGGGTATATTTTTGGAATGAAGGCATACTTTACCTTTTTCATCTACCAGGAAAGATGAAAACTAGGGAGTCAGAACTCAGGACAAGCTCATTCCTAAAACTGACATGTTTCTTTTGAAAATTATGATGAGCTAAGTGCTAACCTATATTACACAAGATGGGGAAAGTGATATCTATGAGCCTGTTAAACTAGTTTTTTTTTTTTTGGTTGAATATACTCTGGATTATTGCTCTGTATGAAATTGGTGGTTTGTATAATAGAAAGTGTTTCACATTTTTCAGAGAAATTCAGAATCTATTTCCAGTCCCTGGTTTTTTTTTTTTTTTTTTAAGTGCACAATACATTCTTTTTGTTGGGGGTTGTTTTGAATTTAATTACTCAGGTTTAACAATTTTGATTTTAGCCCTCAATTTTCAACTCCGTTTTTATTAATAGGTCTCAATTTATTATTTAATTTAAATAATTTTAATTTTTATAGAATAGGTCTTATTTTGACGCAAATAATGTAATGTATAAAAAAGATTGTTCATTGAAAGTTCAGTCATCGTTTTGGGAGGCCTGTTTGTTCGTAGACCAGTCAATATATTAGTCCACATTGTAGCTTTTTGGGCCTCTGGGTTTTCCACTTAGGGCCCACTCTCATATCTTCTCATTTAGATTGGGATCTTTCTTACTTTGAGATGGACTGGACCCTTTTGTTTTGTTTCTCTATTTGTTTAATAATATTGTCTCATTTGAAAATAATAATAATAATAATAAGGAAGAGAAAGTGTACGTGTAGTTTGTTAGTTATTACTTATTACATATAATAGCTTTGATAAATTCTCTTTTTATGATCTGGTCAATTAATTGATTTGTTAACCAAAGAAAAAAATTTTCTATTTGCAAAGATTCGATGAAGATACTGATAAATATAACCTTTTTTTATTTTTGGGGGGGGGGGGGGGGGGGGGGGTGGGTTAAGTAGTAAAATTATCTTCAAGGCTTGACCGAACACGAGGGTTTTTTATTTTATTTTTTAAATAATTATCTTAACTTGTTGACATTTGAGAAGGCAAGGTTAAAGTATGGATTCTAATTAAAAAATAATAATAATGTAGATAAACTATTAGTTTAAAGAGTTGTCAATGGCCTGAAAAAATAAAAAAAATTACGCAGGCAGATTCCCAACCCCTAATACAAGCCCACCCACCTCGCCCTTACCATCTCTTTATATAAATCACTAGCAGTCTAGCACTGCTTGTGCTAAATACCAATACTGTGATACTGCTTCAACCAAGAAGTTAATACTTAATCATAAATTTTTATTTATTTTTAGAATTTCAATAGATGGAACTCTTATTAACGATAAGAGACTTTACTAATTGAATTAACTAAAATTCATTGTAATTAATTATATTTAAGATTTTACTTTATAAATAGAGAGTGGTGTCATTTAAAATTTTAAAGGAAATTATATTTAACTAAAATCATGAAATGGATCAAATAGAGATGCTCAATGTGTTGGCTTGGATGATTTGAGACATTTAGAGTAATAAAAGCCAATTAAAAAGTTTAGGAACACATCTAGTTTCACAACCACTTTCACACCCAACTAATGTGTTGTAATTGGTATATAATAAGTTAAGTATCAATGATGGACTCATGTGAAAGTGATATTGCTCCTATCATAAGTTAACAACTCAACAAGGTACCACTACACATCCTTCGTGCTATAGTTACTCCACAAGGTACCACTGCACAACCTGAGTGTTTGAAAGATAATGCTTTACATATCTAATTTGTTCACTATATTTGGTTGGAAATCAACCCAAACTTTTACTTTTATGTTTTTCAATGTGCATTATGGCAGAATATTGGTAATATCATTCCAATTGATATTTATAATTAACAAAATTAACTTACTTGGATGAATGATTTATTGGTTATAAAATAACTAGCGCTCATGCGTATGATCAGAGGCTCTTCTTTTTTTTGGGTAAGGGTTAATTTAGAGTATCTATTATAATTTTAGATTACTACATTTTCCAATAACAGAAAAACTTAGGGATGTGATTGGTATTATGTGTGGTGAAATTGCTGGAAAATACATGTTCGTATCACATTCAAAACATACGCAGCGGAAAATTAACGGATCTACTTCATTCGCAATTGATAACATGCACTATGAAAGTTTCATAATTTAAGAACAAGAAAGCGTACCTTGGTACGGTGAAATTCAAAACCAAAGATCAGAAGTTCTTGGGAAGACTTTTAATCTTCACTCCAATTCCACTTAATGCCCGAGAACTCATGAAAGGACTTATGAAATTCTATATGTTTCTCTCCTTATATATAACTAATTATCTAATTGGCCTAGCCTTTTGGGCCATTCCAATTGGGCTCTAGTGTGTGGCTTGGAGTGGGACCAAAAGGAAACAAATAAGACTCTAGCTCCAATGGGCCTTGGGCTTTTCTATCAACTCTTGACAAGTCCAAAATTACCATTAATTATATTCAATACCACTATATAAATATAATTGCACTCTAGGTCTTATTAATAAATTATATCCTAAGACTTTATTATACATACAACCCCTTCATTAAAATATTCGTAGAAATACAAAGTCATTAATATAGACTGTCACTTTGAAGATTACATCTTAATCCTTGAGTACCCGGTTTAATCCTTAATATTATTCATCATATATTTATGAAATCCAATTCCATAAATATATACTTTAGTAACTCCTTACTAAAGTGGTTGGGCCCAACACTCTGAATAACTAAACCCATTAAACTTATCTCAAGGGAATATTTTATATCTCCGTTAAGAAATTATGAATTCCATCTTGAGAATATATGTTCCATCAATACTAAATGTGGCTGCCCAACATACTGAGGTTTTGACCGTAACTTATAGATCTCAATCCTGATATATCAAAGCAACCTACATCTCATGATCAGGTCCATTATTCTCTCAGGATTTAGAGTTGATGTAAATAGAAGTCGTGAGATTTATTATTCAATTGACAGTTGTTAGGAGAATAATAAATCTCACAGCGGTCCAGTTTAATATGTCTTAACTCTTAAAATATATCAATATACCAACTAAAAATCTCCATTTTCATGATCAAGACAAATCATCTTAGTTGATGTGTTATAGTCTTTGGATGAAATGCCCAATTTCATCACCAACTATGAACTAAACTTCTGAGTTTACAAAGAACTTATGATTTATATCTTCTGTGACTAAATCACATAAATCACATACTATGCATCTCATGGACTAAGATAATGTTCCATTAGTTCATTTATAGATAGTCTCATATAATTAAACAATTTAATTATTTATGACATGCCAATAAATTGGATTTTAGGGCATAAACCCCAACAGAAATAATTTTTCATCACACTCTTAGATTTTTTTTATAATTGGAAAATGTAGTGATCCGAAATTATAATGGATACTCTAAATTAACCCTAACTCAAAAAAAAAAAAAAAAAAAAAAAAAGCCTCTAGGCACGTGCGTGAGCGCATGCTCAGAGGCTAGTATATAGATAAAAAAATCTCAGCCTCAATATGGCATTCTTTTGATAAACTAAGAGCATTCACATCCGGGAATTCTATCCCATCCTAATTTACCATCTCAAAAAACCACTTTATCAATTATACAATACAATTTTATAATACTTTTAGCATCTCAACTTTTATTTTCTTATTCTACTCATTAAAATAATATTTCTACACAATAAAATAATACATCCCACCATCACCATCATTTACAATACAAAACCACCATCACCACAAGCCCACCACCGCTGCACTACACACACTTAACACCACCATTACCAGCAACCCATAATCTACCGTCAACACCAAAAAAAAAAAAAAAAAAAAAAAAAAAAAAAAACACAGCAACCCACGGTCAAACCTTTGTCAAACAATACTTGTCACCGCCGTCAAAAAAACACAGCAACCATTCAAAAAAAAAAATGTTTGAACCCAGCAAAACCCATTCAAAACCCAGCAAACCCGTTCATCGGAGCCATCACCAGCAAACCCCGCCCGCCGAGCCATGCCGAACCCAAACCCACAACCGCACCGATCCATGTTGCCGCCGTCAACCAAAGAGAGAGAAAGCAAGTCACGTCGCTGTCGTGAGCCAGGCCGATCTGCAATGAGAGTGGTGGCTATGGGTTTTGGATCTGAAGAGAGAAGGACGAAAGAAGAAAAATAACGAGAGAGAGAGAGAGAGAGAGAGAGAGAGAGAGAGAGAGAGAGAGAGAGAGATAGGAGAGAGAATCATTCGGAATTGTTTAATAAAAAGTAGGAGAGAGAGAGAGAGAGAGAGAGAGAGAAAATTAAATAATAATAATAATAATATTTAAGTTTAAAATTCTAGCCTTTTAGAAGTCCGGGTGCTGTAGGTTTTTTGAGGCTTTGATACTAAATATGCGATATGACATTTACCATCCTGGGTGTGAATGCTCTAATAATTGTTATTTTTTGTGCTCTCTCTCTCTCTCTCTCTCTCTCTCTCTCTCTCTCTCTTTGTGCGCATGTTAGCCACTCCTGCTAACATGTATTGAGTTCTTACCTGGGCCGTTATGTGAGTTTTGCCTCACATCGATCGTGCCTTGCTTCTCTCCCATATCTCTTGGGCTTCTTCCTACTATGAGATTTCTTTTAGGTCTCCTTATAGTTTTTCCCTTATGCAGCTATATACACCATTTGGTCATGGGTAGATCGCAGCCCAACTCGATTCATGCTTGCTACCAGCACATCTCTGCCTTTCTATCTAGCCAAGCCAACTGCCTCCATTTTGCTTTTAGCTCCAATCTAATCCAATTATGTGTACGGCAAAGTCATTAATTTTACAAAAGGACTCTCTTTACAAGGAGTGTCTTTTCAATGGCTTTTCAGTTAGATAGGCTTATGTCTGATTTCAGACAATATAGAACCCGTCACTCAGATCAAGAACTTAGATTTTCTTGGACTAGATTTACTGTTGACTGCCTCATTAATGGATCAGTTGACCTTTGGTTCTAATTCCTTAGAAGATTCTCAGAAAGTGCATAGGGTTTTATTAGTTATTAATGATGTAAATTACAAGTTTTGAACCTTGAGAAACTTAAAAGAGTGTAAAACGTATTTTAGCCAATTTAATTTCTTGCTAACCACAATGGCTGATAAAACTTACTATTGCAAAATTATACTGTTTTCAACATCAAAGGATTACCAATTTGTAAAAAACCTAAAAGTGATTGAATTATAGCATGAACCCCTATTAGCTGACTCACTTTTTTTTTTAAAGAAAATTTAAACTTATGGCGTCTGTTCTTAATGATAGTTCTTTATCATCAGACCAAAATACCAATTAGTTTTTGGAGTAGGCAGAGATTGAACCCTAGATCTCTTATACAACCATCAGAGATTTTACCAATTAAACTAATTGAAACCCACATTAGCCGAATCACCTAGCCACATCAAGTGTTTACAATTTGGATATATTCTTATGTTCCAAAGATTGAGCATAAATATTGTTGCTTCGCTTGTTGATGTAATATGAAGAATATTGGAGGGACAAAAATGCAATATGACATAGGCTTGGGCTTTATGGGCCTAGTGCTTGAGAAGAACTACCAACTCCACAACTTGCCTGATTCAGGCGATTGGCTCGATTCCAACAATTTTCATTGCTTCTTTGGGTCCTTTGTTTCTTTTGACCAGTAATGGCATTCCTACATCTTTCCAACGGTTTAAAGCCCATGCTCTAATTCACCTTATGTTCGAACTATTTTGGGTTTTCTCAAAGAAATCATCTGGGCTTTGGACAAACCAACCTCACATCAATATTTATCGTGCCACATCCACCTTCGATAGCATTAAATATGATTGAACATGTCCCTTATTAGTGGTTCAAGTCATTCTAAAATTTATCCCATCAACCAATCAAGGAACCCACTACAAGCACTCTGTAAGGCCAAATTTATGGATATGATTTATGTCAGAAAGGTTGTTAAAACGCCATCTTTTAAGAGCCTGGTACATCTTCTAAAGAGGTAGTATTTTTATCACTTTGGTTTAGTTGTTTAGTTAGACAGGTGGCTAAAATTTAAGAGGATATGAAGGGTTTTTATATTTTGTTGGCAAAATTATATTATTAGTCTCTAAAGTTTACCTATTGAGCATTTTTAGTCCTTGAAGTTTTAATGGAGCGTTATTAGTCCTTAAAGTTTTAAAACTAAATATAATCGCTCACTTCACTAACTTTCATTAGTTTCTTTGCTTACTTATTTAACAGAAGAATAAGTATTTTTAATGATGTGGCAACCCTATCATATCAGCTACAATGTCTAAAAGTATAATCGTTGCAATGTAACTTAAGTGGCCAAATCAAAATTTGACACTTATTTAAAAATACAACCCAGAACCAAGTCGCCAAAATTCTAACGAAACCTTAAAATCTCTTTTCCTCTCTAGTAATCCTTTCTCTCTCTGTAAATTTTAGCCAAACATGAAACATTAGATAGATACAGCGAGACAAGGAGGACTCAAGACAGCAGCGATTTGGATCAAAGTCTCCAAAGACCTTCAGATCTTCAAAGAGAGGCAGCACACACGAAGTCTTATAAGATCCTATACTAAAACATTCACAAAGCCCAATTTTTAGCATATAAATCCTAGGAAAGCAACGCTCAAAGAATTTACCCAGATTGTCATAGTTTTCTTGTTCAACTCAAGCTGAATTTTGCGCAGAGATTAGACCAATGATCAAGTCAAATACCAAGACAAATTATATAGTATTAAACAAGAGAGAAATATATGGAGAAAATGAAAGGGTCCTATTGGTTACTGAGAAATTTAATTTTAAATTTTCGCAGCAAGAGATCTGCTCCAAGTATTGCATATATGCAGGCTGTGCACTGATGTACAGAACTCTCGCTTGCGGATCTCCTTATCTTGCTGTCTCTGAAGATTTTTGACATGGATTTCATCGGAAGTTACACAGAGATAGAATGAGAGGTAACGGAGAGAGAGAGAGAGAGAGAGAGAGAGAGAGAGGTAAACGGAGAGGAGAGATTTTTGAGATTTTTTTAAATAAGAAATATTGCCATGTCATTAAAAGCATGCCTACTCATTTTTCCATTAGACAAATAAGCACAAAACTAACCGAAGTTAATGGAGAGACCAATTGTGTTTAGTTTTGAAACTTTGGAGACTAATAGCACTCAATTAAAATTTTAAGGACTAATAGCGCTTAGCAGGTAAACTTCAAGGACTAATAATGTAATTTCGCCTATTTTGTTCTAGCCAACTTAAGCTTAGTCAAGAGCAGTGGCAGCTCCAAAAATTTTGTTCAGGATGTTCCTTAGGAAGCATAAATTACACAATCTTATTTCTTTTTAGCCTTTAGGTAATTAAGTTTGATTCAATGTTATTAATTCCATTCCGTTCCAGCTATAATGGCCTGAAAATACCGTGCCAGTAAACAAACCAAAACAGTAATCCACCCTATTCTACTTCGGAAAAAATTTCGGGTCATTCCGGTCTATTTCGGGTGTTTCGGGGTATTTCGGTAAATACTGGCTGAAATTCAAGATTCGGTCGGCATGAAGCTTGTACTTAAAAAAAAAAATGTTCTTAAGACCAAAAAAAATTTGCATCATGTAAACCAAAAAACCTCAAAAGGAAAAAAAAAATGAAAAGAAAAGAAATGAACAAAGGTACCTGTATAGCTAAAAAAAATCGTATTGAGAAATTTGAGACTTAAAACTTGAGAAAAGGCACTGCTGCACTGGTACTAGTAGAAGACACAAAAGTTATGAATAAGGTGGAAGGCAAAACGTAGATGTAAAAGTGTAGATGAAAATGTGATAAAATTTTAAAGTATGAAGTGTAAAAAATCGAGAAGACAGAAGACGTGTATGATTAAGAATAAACAAGAAAAAATAATTAAAAATGAGAAGTAAGTAATATATGTCTGGTGAAGAAAAATAATACTGTAATAAAAAATAATAATAATATTGAAAATTGTGTTGTATTGGGCAGTGTGCTTAGTCGAAGGAATCAAGCCACTGCTCAGCTTGTAGTAGTTTTATTATAAATTTTTTTTTTTAGATTTTAGTTCAATTTTTTTTTTTTTGTTTTTCCTTTCTGCTTGAAAGACCCTAATATATTGTTAAGTTGCTCAAATTATAGACCAAAATTTAATTTTATTGGCATAAAAAAAATTCAGTGTGGTCCCAAATTTTTTTTTAAAATACAAATAAATATAAAAAATTGGCCACCCTGACCATAAGGTGGCGCCGCCACTGGTCAAAAGTGTGTGGGCTTGAAATCGACTATGGCTTGAGTTTTTTAGGCTTTCTGAGTATAAGAAAGTAATCTATGCGATCAGTTTGATGAAGAATCACAATTGCTGGTGTCAAGAGGGCTAGTCTGAGAGTGAAGCCGTTAAGTGACGATGTGCAAGGTTGCACAATGAAGAGCGGGCGCTATTGGAGGATGGGATTGATTGTAGATTGAGAAAGAGCAGGAACAAGAGAAAATGAGAACACAAGAGTTAACGTGAATTGCTTCACAACCTACATCTACAACAGAAAGCCTAAACGTCTACATGTTTATTATGATCAATGAGTTTACAATGAACTCTAAGTAATGTATATATAGAAATTAGGTTAACAATAACCTCCTGGTAATAGTATAATGACAACATATTGACAGTACACTAACATTTGGGAATATTAGAATTATAAAATTTATTATTTCCTAATAGTTTATACTTTTAAGAAAATAATATATTTGTCATGGTATTAAATCATAACATGTGGTTCTATGTCCCAAACTCAGTAATTTATTAAGTATAAATTAGAAAAAACAAAACAAAAACAAAACAAAACAAAATTACATTAATTTAGAGAGTTAACGACAGTCTAAATGTGGACATACGAAAAAAATGACATGCATGCTAAAAGTTTACTAACGAAAATGACAAAATTAAAACTGAGGAATCAAAAAAATAACAACCCCTTCTCCTAAAAAAAAAAAAAAAAAAACAATAACACCCATAAACCATTTTTTTTTTTTTTAAGGAGAGACAACAACCATAAACTTGGTGTAATTCGTTTTATTGGTTTTATTAGGATTGACTGGTAAAAAATAAGTTTACCTAATTATAATAAACTATAAATGCCTTATAACAAAGATATCGCAACTAATATACTGACTACGATTAGCCCTTTCAAAAAATCCTTAAAATTATTTTTTAACTACATGAAATGTGCACATAGTTGACCTTGATGCTCTTTATATTCTTTGATGATTACTTGTAATTTTATCGACGACTCGTTCTTCTTGCTAATTAAACATGGCCTATAAAATGTACCATAGTCTACCTAAAAAGAACCAAATCAACGATGCCCAATTGATAATCACAATATCAAACCCCATTTGTTTAGCTAACAAAACAAAAATTTCACAACAATAAATCAATCAAAAGTAAGGCTACCGAAATTGAAAATTAGACTTCAGCAAAGTAAAAAAAAAAAAAAAAAACAGAGAAAAAGATAATTAGACTTAGACTTAGTATACATTTGGATACCGCTTATTTTGCTGAAAATTGAAAATTAAAAATGAAAATATTATAACAAAATAATTTGTAAACGTGTAAATAGTATCGTGCGATTCATTTTTAATGAAAGTTTTGTTGAAAAAAAAA
>CM066170.1:35528686-35663686 GCA_033629205.1 Lithocarpus polystachyus
TCTAGGAGCCCAAACTATGTGATTGAATAAATCCTCCTCTATCTGTTGCGGGTCGAGGACTCCTTCTCGTTCCCCTTCTTCTTCAAACTCCGATTCGTATTGTTCATAGAGAAATCTCTGATCAACGATAGAACAAGATCCAGTTTGCATCATATCTAAGGGATTCCTTGGTTCGGGCCGAAGAAGCAATGTCATTCGATCATTATCAAACTAAATGCAATCTTTTTCTGTCCGTGAGGATCCCACCAGGGCGCCTTCTACTTCTAATAGGCCATGAACTAGATCAGAATCATTCTCAACGAGTCCATAAGAAGTGATCCCATTTTTTTCATCGGGTCCGGGTAAAGACCAAAGGTCTTGAGCGACCGATCCGGCAGAACAACTCAAAAGGTAAAGAAGTATCGTTAATTTCTTCATGCTCGTTCCAAGTTCGAAGTACCATTTGTACAAATAAGAATCCCCTTCGTTACATGATTTCTTCTTCATATAGATAGATATAGGATCTATGGAGCAATTACTTAGAAGTACATTTTGTGCAACAGCCCTTCCTATCTGATAGAAAAGGATCCCATGATCATGAACCGATCTTACCTGGGATCGCAAATCCCAAGTTTGTCTATGAAGAGCAAATCTAATTATATTAGTGTCTATAATTAATTTCTTCTGTGTAATACTAATTGATAGGGCCTCATTGGTAAGTGCTACAAGATCTCGTACATTGGAACCCATGGTTATGGACCCGAATCCATTAGCATTAGTATGGAACATTTTCTTTTCCAAGTGAAATACCCTAGTATATGAAAGAGTGAAAAAGTGCTTTCGTTGTTGTGGAATAAGAAGCCTTCGTATCTTAATGCATGTATTTAATTTATTCGGAGCTATTAGAGCGGGATCTACTTTTTGGGGAATATGAGTCGAAGCAATAACAAGAATATTTCTAGTGGAACGTCTTTCACAATCCCTGGAGAGATAGTTCACTAATAGACCGAGGGATAAGTAATTCGACTCATTCACATCTAGATCATGAATGTTTGGAATCCATATTATGCAAGGAGACATTGCTTTTGCTAATTCGAATTGAAGGGTGATATAAAATCGGTCTATTTCCGGCATCATATCCATAGTTAGCGCATTCGTCATAGTTAGAAGCTCCAGCTCCGTATCAAGGTCACGGTCAATATCGTCACTATCATCAATAAGAAAACCCTTAGGCTTGTTATCCAGGAACTTGTTCAGAAATACTGTAATGAAAGGAACATAGGAGTTTTCCGCTAGGTATTTCACCAAATAGGATTGTCCAGTTCCTATAGAACCTATCACTAAAATACCCCTAGAGGGGGATAGGGCTAAGCGGAGCGAAAAGGGTTTTCCATGAGATGGGAAATGAAAACTATTAGCCTCACACGAGGTTTGTGAATAAGTGATTGTCTGATAATGAGCAAGAAATATCCGTCTTTCTGCTAAACAGGATGTATTGAACTCATAATTCATTAGATACTTTTTATGAATGTCAACTAAGTATCGTAAGTAAATTGCTCCCGGTTGTTCAATCATTTGATAACCAGAGTCATTCTTTGATAAATGATCACTATGAGTCAGACTCAATAGAATTTGATCAATCCTTTTTTCTGTCGTTAAGGTGGAGAACTGAACCAAGAATTCTCTTTCTTTATCATCAATCGAATCACTGTTCGAGACCCAGGATTCTATTTGATCATCAATCCAATCACCGTTCACGTTTTTTCTTTTTCTTATCAATGAATAGATCTCTTTACTTGTATGACTTAGATGTCTCGTATTTCTCGAAAAAGCGATTCGATTGATGGGATTTGGTATGATACTCATGAGATCGATGAGATTGATATTCAAATATTTCTTCTTAGAACGTATTGATTTGACCCCATAAGCGGGCCCACCGCCCCATAGCATGTTGCCGCCGGAAGCATAACCCCGTATTTCTTCTATAGAATCTCCTAATTGTTCCAGAGCAACTAGAAAGAGATTCTTTAACCAGAAAGAATTCAGCTCAGATGTAGGATACCTATCCAGAAGTTTTCGCAACTCAATCATGTATGATGGAATCATCAAAGATTTGACCTTTTCGAATTCTGTCTGTAACTCACTATAGGCTCGAGAAACAAAGAGAAGATGTGTACGAACGAGATATCCAGCAACAAGAAGAAGGAAAAGGATTGAATAGAGGAACTCCCGAACATTTTGCGATCTCAGATGTGTCGATATCAATGGTGACTCATTATTTCGATGAATCATTTCTTCGGACAGAAGAAGATTATGTAAACACTTACTCGAAATCTCACTTATCAGATTCCATTGTGGAAGACACAATTTTTTCTGAAGAATTCGCCATGATATATCTGATCCATGCATAATATCATGAAAAATGGATACAAATTTTTGGCTGCTACTTAGTATCGGCAATAGGTCTGAAAAAGTATCTAAAAATATCAAATTTAGATATTTGTACCCTGTCGAAGTAAGGAACCATGGCATATATGTTTGGAATAGATTCCATTTTGAGAGAGTTGAAAAAGCACTATCTCGTTGAAAGGTTCTATACATCTGCCCTTTCTCAAGGCATTTCTTTAGACAAAGACTCCGTTTTTTCCTCTTTTCGGATGGTAAATATTTCTCAGAACATGGAGTGCGAATCAAACCCATGTTTGAATTGAAATTGAGATACTGCTGCAAGTTCTTCCCCTCTGAATCAGATAAATTCATATCTGAAGGAGGTTTACAATAAGTTCTTTCAAAATTGACTATCTCAAGGACGGCTGTGAAGACCATTGTGGCAATGTCAGTATTCCATACCCATTTGGCACAAGGGAAGGATGCTACTTTAATGATAGCTTTCTCATCACTTGTAATCACGCATACAACCCTCCCTTGGCGTTTTTGACAGGGAGTAATATAAATGTGACACACATATGGCTTTCGGGTGAAATGCGCATATATGCCTTTGTAGCCAATGATTGCTACAACAGAACTGGTGGGAAAGCACGCAACAATCAACCTCAGCTCCGATCGGGAATATTCCCAATCTCCAACACTCGAAACAAGTTCATGGCTATTGGGTGTGACACATATGCTGTGATAAAGGGTTCTAGAGGGACAAGCTACACAACTGGGTGCATGTCTTTATGTGATAGCACCAGAGATGTGGTTGAGGGGTCTTGCTCTGGTATTGGATGTTGTGAAACTGCTATTCCAAGAGGAGTAATGGATTTCAATATCAGTGTATCGAGCTATTACTACCACAAGAGAGTGTGGGAATTCAATCCTTGCAGCTATGCTTTTGTGGCAGAGGAAGGTACTTACTACTTCTCTACACAAGATCTTCAAAATTTTAAGGGAGGTCTTAAGATGCCGATGGTGCTAAATTGGGCAATAGGGGATCAAAATTGCAGTGAAGCTAAAAAGGGTCTTGAAAGCTATGCATGCATGGCTAACAGTGAGTGTCATGACTCGAACAATGGTCCAGGCTACCAGTGCCGTTGTTCCAAGGGATACCACGGCAATCCTTACCTTAAGGATGGCTGCCAAGGTTGCCATTTTACTTGGAATTATTGTTGACTTTTGCTACTGATGGATTTTTTTTTTTCTTAATGTCAATTTTTATGTTTTTTTTTTTTTTTTCCAGATATTGATGAGTGCTTAAATTCCACCATATGCGTCCAAAACTGCACCAATTTGCCTGGTACTTATAATTGTTCCTGTCAGCTCCCAGGATATGATGGCGATGGTAAATGGAATGGAACAGGTTGCAAACTCATACCAAGCCCTGAGAGGTTTCCATTGATTAATAGGATTTCACTAGGTGAGCAATATTGATCGCTTTCTAATTAATCATATGAATGATACATAAAGTTTGCATATTTATTATATAATAGTAATGTCTGGGATAAAGGTCGAGCCTTGGTGTGATGACAAGTGTCTTCCACCAAAAGTGACAAATCATGAGAGAGTTCGGAAATTAACCTCTCCAAATATAATTGGGTGTTAAAATCCGGAAATCAACCTCTCCAAAAATAAGTGGGGTAAGGCTACCATGACCTCTCCCAGAACCCTAAGGTAAAATGAGCATGTAAGAACTTTAGTTTTTTGGTATGAAAGCTTCAATTTGCTGCAAAATGTGTAGGTGTCAGTGTCAGCCTCTTGGCTCTAGTTTTGGGCATTTCTTGGTTATACTGGGGACTCAAGCGTAGAAAGCTCATCAAGCTCAAAGAGAAGTTTTTTAAACAAAATGGTGGCTTTCTACTACAACAACAACTTTCTAAGCACAATGGATCTATTGAAACAACTCAAATATTTACAGCAGAAGAACTTAAAAAGGCAACAAACAATTACCATGAAGATAGAATCCTAGGCCAAGGTGGCCAAGGAACGGTTTACAAAGGAATATTACCAGATAACAAAATAGTTGCCATTAAGAAGTCCAAAATAATAGATCAAAGCCAAGTTGAACAATTTATTAATGAAGTGTCTATTCTCTCCCAAATCAACCATAGAAATGTGGTAAAGTTATTGGGATGTTGTTTGGAGACTGAAGTTCCTTTGTTGGTGTATGAATTTGTTACCAACGGTACCCTTTACAATCACATTCACAAAACAGACCATTCTTCAACGTTGCAATGGCAATTACGTTTACAAATAGCAGTTGAAACTGCAGGAGCACTTTCTTATTTGCATTCTGCTGCATCCACTCCCATCATCCATAGAGATATCAAGAGCACTAATGTACTCTTAGATGATAATTACAAAGCTAAGGTATCTGATTTTGGAGCTTCGAGGCTAGTTCCTCTTGATCATACTCAGTTAACCACACTAGTGCAAGGGACGCTTGGATACTTGGATCCAGAATACTTTCATTCAAGCCAATTGACTGAAAAAAGCGACGTTTATAGCTTTGGAGTTCTCCTTGCAGAGTTGCTAACTGGAATGAAGGCACTTTCTTTTGAGAGACCTGAAGAAGAAAGAAACTTAGCCATGCATTTTGTCTCATCAATGAATGAAAGCCGATTGTTTGAAATTCTAGATAAACGAATGCTGAATGAGGGAAATGTTGAGCAACTTAATGAAGTTGCGATGTTAGCTAAGAGATGCTTAGAAGTGAAGGGAGAGGAGAGGCCTACTATGAAAGAAGTTGCAATGGAGTTAGAGGGCTTGAAAGCAATGACAAAGCATCCATGGGTTAAAGGCAATATGAGTTCAGAAGAGACCGAGTACTTGCTCCAAAAACCATATGATGATTGTGTTGGTGGTGTCAGTGGCAATTCTGCATCTTATGACAGCATAAGGAAACAAGTCAGCATATCAATACTTGATGATGGCAGATAATTATCTAGTGTGTTAAAGGATGATATAATGCTAGACTTTATCATTATACTTCTTATTCATAGTTTTTTTTTTATCATTTTAAAAGTGTATTTTTGTTATTAGTTTGGGACTAGGTAAACAGACAAGATGGGATAGATTTGTAGATTAGTTTTAAATAAATTTTATCTACTTGTAATAGATAAATATTAGATATATGTTGAATTTAGATGTTATGTTTATCTCGTAAAACTATCTATTTATATGGTTTCATGTTTAATAATTAAGCAAATTGAAAATACAATTATTGAGTGAAGTTTCACTTTGGAAGCTTAGACTCACTCACAGAAATCCATTTTACCAAAGTTGAGGATATTGGTTCCTTTAAAGCAACAAATAAAAAATTGGGCCCATAATAACGCACCTTTTCTTTTCTTGCACTAAGGTGAAGGATGCATTTGCACTTGACACAAGTCTTCTAATCGTTGCTTAGTCATTATATCTGATGAATGAAAATTTACAAATTCAGCTTGGTTATATGTAGGCTGTTTAGATGACTTGGCTGTGGTTTGGGTGAAGCATGTCTTGGCGCGTTAGTTTGGCTGCTTTAGTGGTAAACTGTAAATGCAAAGTAATGTGCATTTGTATTGCTCATCAATGGGAATATAAGATTAATACAATAAACAACAGCATTAAGAACTCAGAACACATTTTCATTTGATAGGCTACCACTTATACTGTAAGTCTTAAGAAAATGAGAATTTAATGAGTTAAATATTATACTAATATTCTTCCTAACAGTTGCAACTTCCACTCAATGAGGGTAAGGTTGTAAGCTCAAGATTTATTGGTTGGGTGTATGTAACTTACCAATAAAAATAAGAAGGAACTCCAACGTGTAATTATAAGATTTTAAAAAATACCTACGACTTTAAAACAAGACATTAAAGAACTTTATGAGTTACAAATTTCTACGTACTAGTATTCAAATTCATCTATTATGTTCTAAAAAATGTAGTACCTAACATACAAAACCTCAATTTTGTCAGGTCTATAATATAAGAGATTATTGACTTATCTCCATTTTTTTAAGTACACAAAATTTTGCATTCACAAACAATAATATTTTCCGTACCTAATGCACCCTGCTCACAAAAATTCATATCACCCTTGGGATGAGGCACCGTGAACTAATTGACACAGAAGAAAATTACAATAGTATGATAACTCCAAATTTATGAATGATCCTAAATATCATTTTATACCATAGGCTAATAGTACAAATTAAGAAGGGAAAAAAAAATCCAATGTGCAATATCCAAATTTATACTGAAGAATAAAAATACAGCACAGAATAACGGTATCATTTACTTCAGAAATCATTAGCAATATCCAAATGTATACTGAAGAATGAAAATACAGCACAAAAGAACAGTATCCTTTACTTCAGATATCTTGAACTGTTCTTTGGACAATTCATTTTACAACAAAACTGAGAAACATTAGCTTCCAATATCCCCTCAAATATATTTACTTAAGTACAGAGCAGCAAATTTAACAGAGCCTCTCAAAACTCTCCAACTAAACTGGTGTCATAGTTCCTGTTCGCTTTAGCAGGGTCAAGGCTACATATAATAGTTTCTGGAGCTGCTGACTAGCAATATACAACCTCAAGAATCATATCTTCCCCAAGTTATGTCTCCAAAAGTCAGCGAAGTCTAACCGTTTAAAACCTACCAAAATATGTAAACAGTGCAGCAAAAATAATATTTTTGGCATTGGGGGATACAAGTACAAAATCAAAAACACTACTTGACCAAACCATTAAAATTCAAATGTTGTCCTCTGCGGAAAATGTCATCCTTTTTGTAAGTCCGTCTGAACAGCAGCCAATTTCTCTTCATAGTTTAGAGTGTTGGCTGCAGTTAGAAGCATGTCCATTTTTTCTGATCCCTCTTCGCGTTTACAACTCCATTTCTTTCCAAGGTTTTCAAATGCCCTTAAACTCCCATCCCTTCTCTCTTTCTGTTTCTTTTCTAAAGTCTCATATGCTCTTTTTGCCTTGCGTATTGCCTGGATCCCTATATCACATTTTCTGCAAAACCATTTCCCTTTCGGAATCATTGTGCGCGGTGGTTTCATGCAATAGATGTGATATGCATGATCGCACCCATCACATAAAACAATCTTTTCATCATCCTGATCCATGAGGCAAACTCTGCACAGACAAGATGGGCAGTACCAACGGGGACCATATGATTTTAATTGCTTATTTGTCAGGCACCTCGAATGGTAGTATTTATTTGGACATTCGGAGTGGCTACAAGTCTTCGACTTTTCACCATCCACTATCTTGCTTCCACAAATTTTACAGGGGTCAAAGTTTTTGCCACTTTTTGATAGTTGAAGCCCATCATCAATACTACAATTTGAATTCTCTTCCAATTCAATAGGTGTTTCTTCATTTGTAGGTGAAATTCCATCATCATCTCCATTACTTGGGGTCTTGGGGGCATTCAACCTCTCACACACCACACAATCTTCATGGGGTGATCCAAAACCCCTAGCAGTGCAACCGGCACAATACCAGCTTCTGTGGGGAATCTCTATCACAGCAGGCTCAATGCAGGACATATGGTACATCTCCTCACATGAATCACATACTAAACAATTCCTTCCATCTGCCTTACCTCCACAACGCCTGCAAGTGCAAACTTTGTACACACCACAATCTTCTGTTTGCTCCAGTTTAGTGTGTGAGTCAGATTCCCGGGGGAAAAACTGTTTTGCAGTAAAAAAAATAAAATAAAATAAAATATTACTCAATACCAACTTAACTTTTTGAGAAAAATCTTAAGTTCCTAACCCTATTATCTAAAAAATGCATTTAGCACAAATGAAGAACTTATCCAACTAACTGGGATAGGTTTCAGAATTCTCCTATTGCACAAAATTCCATCACAACATTCTGCTTAAAACCATTTCTTAATAGCCTACATAATACTGAAATTTGGATATGACTTGAAGAGTACAGAAAAGACAGGATTCATCATCAAAATTGAGAGATTTACAGAGACAAACCAAATTCATATGATAGGGAAGATAATCAGAGGAAGAAAGAAGAAACTCAAAGGGGAACACAAGGTTTCTACCTTGCCTGACCCCTATCAAAACCTAGGTACCAACAGAGTCTCAGAAGCAATCAGCTATCCAGCCTTACAGATTGCGTACCTCACATGTATAAAGAAAAAGACAAAAAGGCCCAAGTTGAAATGAAGTTATTTGATTGTCCAAGATGAAGAAAAACCACAAGGCTTAAGGTTCAATGGCTCCCAAGGCCAGAGGTTAAAATGCGTCAAGAAGTACTGCCCGTGCTCAAATCCTTTTTTTTTTTTAGATTATACAAGTAAATTTTGGCCTGAAGGGTGGGGGAAAGAGGACTTCCCGTGTTCAAATCCTACCATTAACCCTTGGGTAGCCACTTACCAATAATTGTTTAGTGTGTACAGAACAGGGGGCCTACACAGAAATGCTACGTGCTTTTTTTTTTTTTTTTTTGATAAGAAAGATGTATATCCAAAAAACCACTTTATGCAAAGAAGCACAAAGCATATCGAAGATTACAAAAGAAGAGAAAAAAGCAACAAACAGCAGATATGCTACATGCTTGCAATCAGCTCTATAGAACACATTACTTCAATAGCAATAGTAAAACAAACATGAGAGCACTGGAAGTTTTCCAAAATATTTCCTAAATATAACTTGTTCAGAGAACCAAATGCAGCCTAAACTATCAAGATTAGTAATTCTAACATCCATCTGAATTCAGAGATCAAATTATTCCTAATGCTGATTACAGTTAATAGAGTAATAGTACTACAATTTAATAAATAAACTCCCTTACCTCATGTTTTCCATCTTCATATGTGCTGTGTACCAATCCTCCCACCTTGGAGTACAAAGTTAAAAAACTGAGTTGAGATAAAAGAAAAAAAGCAAACCATAACATAATTCACAAACTCAAAATAACGACAAAATAAAAAATCTATTATATATCTTTAATGTAAGGCACTTGGAGTGGCACAGCAATATTTGCAAGTTGGTTTTTCTCACCTGTTCATGATAGGAAGTCCTTGACATGTCCGAGAGGCTCTTTGCAAGAGAAACAATTTCAGTTCCAACCCCTTGTAGCTTTCTCCATACCTAAAAAGTATTTGTTCAGATTTATGGCATGTCCAATGACAAAAAGAAATGGAAACATCTTCATGGAACAAGTGGATGTCCTTAAGCTAGACACTAAACATTGCTTATGTTGCACAGTAGCTTCTATATTGCACGTGATCATGACCTGGATCTCAAGTTTCCTTGCAGTGAGACATGACCAATCAATGCAACACAACACATCAAAAAAGATTTTAGGGTTGATTCTTATCAAAAAAATAAAAAATAAAAGATTTTAGGGTTGATTATACAAATCCACCCTAAAACTATGGGGGTGCTTGCACTTTACACCGTCAACTATAAAAACTTGACATCAAAACCCCCATTGGGACAAATTTAGTAATTTTCACCCTACTGTTCAAAGGAACATTAACTTTAACAGTCATGCACTATGCACATCATCACTAAAATGACTAGACTGCCCTTTCACAATTAAAATGACTAAACTGCCTTCTGCTTGTTAAGTTCCCGAATCTTGATTCCCCACCCCCCAAACCCCATCCACACACACATATACATATATCACAATGTTTAGGTAGGTGGCTTACATGCCAATGAGCACTAGCTCAAAAGACACCCCTGACTCTTGTGAGATCAAGGTAGAGGGAAAAGTTGTGGATTCAAGATCCACTACATGTGTGTGCACTGTGCAATTATCAATTTTTTATTTTAAAAATAAATAAATAAAGCTTAGATAGCTTGTTTATATACTAGCCATACTACAACTGATCTCTAAAAAGTGTTGACACTATCAAGATGGTTCTATGAAATTAAAAAGGAGTTCGTTATCATAAATTCAAAAGATTCAAGATACTTGCATCATTAAGAAATGAGTAAAACAAGATTTGCACAACAAAAAACCTCCGGACACCATCTTGTAAGAAAAGTCACTATAATGTGTTTTAGTTAGCAAAGCAGAATCTTAGTCAGTAAGAGAACATAAATTATTTTCAGTATCACAAGAAGCTTCTTCCATCATTAGTCAAACTTGCCTGGTTAAAAAAGGTTCAAAATTTTATCAAGGCGTTGCATAAGCATGCACTAGAAATTCCATGATGTCCAAAATGAAGGACACCGAAGCCACAGCTTTGCTCAAGAAATCCCTCATCTAAACTTAAATTTCAACAGCAATCTGATATATATGTAGATAAACCTATCTAGAGAAACAATTTCTCATACAACTTTTGCTAGTTCCCCACTTATATGTACACCTACTATTTGTGAAATCATCAAAGAGAAGCCCATCTTAATTTTCATTGCATTTTTCCCCCTCCATTTATCTTTCATCAGCTTCATGATATCAGCAATTGACTCCCAAAGGTAAAGATCCAACATCTTCAACAATTCAGTTCTCCATGAATTTTAGCCAAATCTCATAATTAATAAAACAAAATTTTCCATAAGATTCCTAAAATATTATTTAGATTTACAGAAGCAGTTTTAGAACGACACTATTCCTCTATATATATAAATATAGTCCCCTCAAATGTAAGAACCATAAAGTCCAGAAAGCACCAAACATGAAGAGCTTATGAATGGACTCTAGGAAGCACCAATACAGATACAAATATGATATGATATGGACATAGGCATTACTAGTTGTGTTTCAATCTCATAGATTCTTGTGATGGGCATGATCCAAATTTCTATTGTTTTGTATCCAAGGGCAGGGGGTTAGACTCAGTATCAGATTTGTTCGGATAAATTATCAGGATCATAATTCACATGAATAAGTGTAAACCAGTGGAATTGGATTGTAAAGACACTAAAAAATTATAAAAGGGTGATGTCCATGTCTTTATGCATGTGAAAAAATGGATTTTGAAAGTTCTTTCAAACTTTAATTTTTTAATACCAAAAAAAAAAACCCTCAAACACAAATATCCTGTGTACTTGGTGCATTCTAGTTTATTTTAACAAAACTTAATACTTATAATAAATAAAAATGCAGCAAAACACTAACACTATTACTAACGTCAAAAGAGTAAGCAAGACCATATAAAGATAAATAAAAGAGTGAAAATAAACAATTAACACAATAGGAAACTCAAAATTACCTGTTGAATATCTGAAGAGAAAAGCATAGGTGAACGTTCATAAGCTCCCTCTTTCATTCTCGTGTTTATGGTACTTAAGTCAAAAAGGTCAGATTTGATGCCTTGGAAATTCTCAAATATTAGCTTGCAGAGTGTGCTGAACTTGTCTGAAATTAAAACATTCAAAAAAGCTTGCTGACACTTCCCGGTTATAGTATAACGATCTGATTCATTTAGATATCCACTAGATATAATGCCTGGATGGCCATTAGCTGCTTTCTGAGATCCATCAGACATCCACCCAGTTTGTGAATATTTGCACCTATCTTCATTACAATGGTCAGATTCCTGCAAAATAACAATCAAAAGGAACTTAGTAATAATTAGAAATGATGACTAATTCTAGTTGAACCAATGCAACTTTGGCTGCAGCATAAACCTTAACTGTCATCATACAATCAATTTCACAATTAGTTACAAGCGCCTCCCGAATGCACCCCTGTATACCACCTTCATCATCACTTAATGACTGATATATCTGTTCCAATACAACATTTCTACAGTGCCTCTGTGAACAATCATCTGAGCCATTCATCGGAAGACAGACTTGCTCACTAGAATTACTGCCTTTAACCATGCCACAACGTTCCTTTACAGTCTGCAAGATTTCAAATATAGATTGGGTAAAGAACAAGAACCAATAAACATCATTACAAACAGAACGCTTGAGAGTTCAAAGGAGGGAGAAAATATAACCATAGAGAAACAAGAAACACTAGGTTGTTTTTTCTATGTTTAAGATATTTAAGGAAAGAAAACAGTAATTCAATTCCCTATTTCAAGTCATTGATAATTTCGGACTTGATAAAACAACACAGGCAATTTCGGATGACCTGATTGTGTTTTCATTACCACCAAACACAGAGATGCAGCCAGAGTGCCAGACATCCCCCTATAACAGCAAATATTCAATTGTACCATACAAAAATTCTCTTATGTATGCCAAGGTATGAATGCATACAGTCACATGTTTAAGATATGTATACCACACAGATTCTCTGCACATGTAACCATCAAGTAGCCAAAAGACAAATGACCACAACAAAACAAATATTTGCTATAATTTATGATAGGTGAATCAACCCGTCTAATGAAGAGTCAATTAGAAAACCTTGGGCATGAATTCATCATTTTGATTAACAATATTGCATAGTGTTGTAAGGTCACTACCTGATAAATGTCAAGGATACACATCAAACAAGGACATACATTTTTGTACCATATTTTTTATAAGTTTTGGTCCCAAGGGGCAAGGGACGGGGAGATTCAAATTAGTGGCATCAAAAGTTCAAAACTAACTTGAATGAGTGTATGTGTCTTCCCCACATTTCAATTAAACATACTTTTAGTCATGACCTTAAAACCCAGACCAGAACGGCCAGGTTAATTATAAACCGAAGTAGAATCCAGTTTTTTGCATAAGAAACCGTACATTTAAAATTAGTTGAACCCCCTAAATTGCTGGTGGAACCAGTGAACTGCTAAACCATTTGTTGGTTCAACTGGGTCAATTTCTTGAAAAAAAAAATGAGAAAGAAAAGATGTGGGGTTTTGAGCCCAAAGACCCTTCTCCGCACCACCCCCCCCCCCCCCCCCAATATATGGCGGGCAAGACAACCATCAAGGCACCTTCCTTTGTGTTGTCATATATGGAATAAATATCATATTTATTTTTCATTTCAATATATCACCACTCTTCCTCAATGTATTAATAATTTGATATCATTGAAGTCTTTCATTTGCTAAATTTATTGTGATTCATAGTCATGCTTTTGCGTGGAATGTGCTGTTTAATGACTTAAATTTTAAATGGTTTTATTTAAATTAAAATGCTTTCTACTTGAAGGATTACTAAACAAAATATTTTTTGTATACTTTATTATTTTCTATTAAACTTATAAAAATCTTGAAGATTCATTTGAAAATTGTTTAAATTTCATTAGATACTTTTTGGTCAATTTCACTAATTTTACAAATTTAATATCATTATTTGTATTTTAATAAATCAATAAATTAATTATGACGCCATCACGGTTCAACCTCTAATTGAACCCTTGTCCCACCTAAAAATCTTGAACGTATCCATTTTCAGATGCTTTAAATAGTTATGTTTTTAAAACATTACTTCTAGTACATTAAATAACAAAACTTTTCACAATTGGATTTAACATGCAATATTAAAATTTCTTCCCATTGCCATTTTAAATCTGGTATGTTGTGGAGTCTAGCTTGACAAATCTTTAATAACCAAAAAAAAAAAACCAAAAAAGAAAGATAAAAATGGATGCACGTATGTTTATAGAGCTATAAGCCTATAACCAGTCAATTTTCGTCTGAGTTTTGAGCTCACCGTTATTTTCTTGGGATTGAATTTGCTTCTTGTTCTCACGATATATTTTTGTCTAAACAGAAACTTGATCTTTGTCTGATAGTTGTTTCTTGGGTGCTTGTCATGTTGATACTCTTATGGACACTGCTGTTAACTTAATGGTGTGGTGAACCGTTTAACAATGTTGGTCAATACCAAGAAATGGTAGTGAAATTAATTTACCTTATTATTACTCGTCCTAACATTACCTATGAAATTGGTATGGTTAGTCAACATATGCATGTTCCACATCAGCCTCACTACGAAGCTATTGTAGTACCTTTTGGTAATCTTGTTACCAACGCAGTAAAAAGTAAAATTTCGTCACCCATTCTAATGTTGAAGCTGAATATCAAGCTATGGCTCATACTACTTTCAAGATATTATGGATTTGCTTTCTCCTTCAATCCTTCATGACTTGTGTATTGAGGTTTCGACTCCTATGCAGATGCTATGACAAACAAACATATTGAGGTTTATTGTCACTTTATTGTGGATTTGTTCATGAGCTAACAGACTCACTCTCTATGTTCACTCAAATGACCAATTGGGTGTAATTCTTACAACACTGTTTTCTCGTGCCTCCTTTCAGCGACAATCTTTCAGGCCAGGCATGTTTGATGCGTATTTCATAGGAAAGATTAGTCAAGCTCACCCTTGTTAATTTTATATTAGTGAAAAGGTATTTGTATAATCTTGTCATATCTCTCTCTCAACCCTAATCTTTTATATTTGACAACTCAACTATTACAATATTTCTTCATAGTTAAAGAGCTATGCTTCCCTTTTGTTATTTTTAAATCTATATAGTTATACAACTCCTGTGCTTTTTTCAACAGCCTATTAGCCGTGCTGATTTTTCCTCAAATTAAAGATTAAAAGCATTTTAACTTGTTTCAGATGCAATTTCATCCTATTACAACACAAAATTTAAACCTTGAAACTCATAACCATTTACAACTGCTCAAAATGGAATAACTTAGCAAACCCATCTAGCAATTGAAAGTATAACATGCAACAAAAAAAAAAAAAAAAAAAAAGGAGATTGAGCAAAAACCTGTGCTGCTAAATGACTTGCAGCTTTCACACAAACTCTCTCATCATCCTGGTCTTTGCTATCTGCACTCGACCTCCCGTGCCTCCGCCTCTTGTAAGTTCGAAAACCCTCACTCCCACCGGAGCTACACTCACCACCATCATTCCCAATACCAATTGAAATCCCATTATTCATTGCTTCACTTTTCAAGTAGTGAAACCCTTCAGTGCCTTCTGTAGCACCACCATTGCTCGTTCCCTCTTCATCACCCATCACTTCAGCACTTAAAAAACCCACCAACTTTCCAAAAATTAGGGTTTCAAAGTAACACCTACATTCCAAGATTCAAAATTTTCCGTGAATTATCCCATAACAACTTCACAAACACCAACAATAATAACCTAAATAACCACAAACTAACCCACTAAAGCAAAAACCCACAGTTTGTTAGCCAAAAAAACGAAGGAAAATCAACGAAAATGCAGTTTTCAAATCCCACGTCTTCTCTGACTCTTGGTTTCTCTGGAAATGAAAAAATTTCACAAAACCAAACCCAAAAACCTCCACTCAACTCATTTGAGTTACATAATTTGCTATCTAAAGTCACCAAGAAAGAAAATAACACATTTTCTCGCCTTATTCTCTTTTCTTTAGCTACATTTTCTCAGCAACCAAACAGAGCATTATAAAAATAAACAAAAGAACAAAAATTTAAAAGAGAGAGAGAGAGAGAAATGGTTACCTAAGTGAAAATTTTGAAGCCCTAAAAAGAATCGAAACCACACGAAATCTGAGAAGTTGGTCTTATCCAACGAATTTAAAAATCTTGCTAGTGTCAAACTAAAAAACACAGAGCCTTTTAATTTAATTAATAATTTTAAAAAGCTTTTTTTTTATATAGTTTTTTTTTTTTTTTTTTCTTTGCCAATTTTATTGTTTTGAGTAACTGGGTCGGATCCGGGTGCGGGTTGACCCGGAAGTTGTGGGTTTGTGAATGATGGCGTAAAATCTTGGTACTGTGAAACTAAAAAACACAGAGCCTTTAATTATTTCATTTTTAAAAGCTTTTTTTTATATATATTTTTTTGAATTTCCAATTTAATTGTTTTGAGTTATTGGGTCGGACCCGGGTGCGGGTTGACCCGGAAGTTATGAGATTTGCCATTTTTGTGAATGGTCAAATATTCAACCCCGCCTGAATAACTTGTCAGATATCAGAATTCAAAACCCCAATGGGAAACAACAATGGAGCCTAGGAATGTGCATTTTGGTCTTTGACAGATAGTGCAGGGTAAATGGTTTTTTTGATGAATAGGAATAGGTTACCTACAAGAAAAGATAGCAGTCGGTATATATATTGGAAAATTATGGATCTGTGTGTCCCCTCCCTATTCACGCGATGAGACTTGAGAGTACATTTATTTTGTCACTTATTAAAACCAAAAAGCTATATTTTGTGCTAGCAGTATATGTTTTTTTTTTTTTTTTTACCTTCTTCTCTTTTTGTTTTTTTGAGTTTTGTTTTGCCAGCTTTATGGAGAAATGGATAAGGCATGTTGGTTTTTTTAAGTCTTCTTGTAATGAATCAAGGCTGTACTCAGCCCAATAGACAGCCATCAACATAAACACATGCACGTGTGCAAGGCAAAAGCATGAGAATAAACTTCTTCTTTTTTTCTTTTTCTTTTTTGAGCAAAAAAAGCATGAGAATAAACTTAAAACTTCTTTTTTTTTTTTGGGAGCAAAAAACGCATGAGAATAAACTTAAAACTTTTTTTTTTTTTGAGGAAAAAAAGCATGAGAATAAACTAAGGGCTCGTGCTAGACTAATTCAAGAAAGAGAGTTAGAATTTAGAAATAGTTGGATAGTTAGAAATAATATGAGGCTTTCACACCTGACTTAAAAGGTATATTAACTTTTAACCAAATTGATCCACAAAATACTAACTTTTTTTCTATTTTAGCCAACAATTTTTCAAATACATTTATTTCAACCTCGATGCTTTACCTCTCATTTCATTTAGATATTTACTTATTCTCTCTTCATATAACATTTATTTTCCTCCCCGTTCTTTCCTAATTTCAATCCAGCTCAAACATCAACGATCTTGCCAGCATCAATCGGTTTCAATCTATGTCCGCCACCACCAATTAACGTCAACCAAAATCAACCCAACTTTTCAATTTTTTAGTGTTTCAACCTAAACGTTTTAGTTCTGCTTTGATCGATGTTGTAGCTCCAAGCTCGCAATTCCTCTCTAAGCTTCACAAACTTCAATCTCCTTCCTTCCTATGGCATGAGAGAGTACCTTGTTGCTCGTTGTGTGTGTGTGTGTGTGTGTGTGTGTGTGTGTGTATGTGTGTGAGAGAGAGAGATTGTGAGAAAGCAAGAATTATAAATTTGGTTGTTGATGAACAGTCTCTCAATAAGTGTATTGAGACATTGTTGATTTGTGATTTTTTAGACAAATTGTTGAGCTTGATGCAAGAGAGATTTAAGTGAGTTTAGTTATATTTTTGTTAAAATATTTTTCATGATTGCATTGTATAAATTTTAGCATGGGTTTGTTTCAAACACTCTTTGTTGTGAATCACGCATTGGTTAGGGGTGTAGTCCTACTTTTGTTTATAAAATATAGTGGGCCTCCCTTTATAACTAAAGATATCGGAGCTTGCATGGGCATGAGCCTTATTTATATCACACATACGTACCTTGTTTCTTCTCATGCATGTGAATTCGAAACTCAATTTTACTTTGGGCCTTCAATTTTTCTCTATTTCCATAATTTTTGAGCTTTTATAGACCTTTTGTAATCATTGATTTTAGCTTATTGGTACTTAGCTTCCTTTGTAAGTTAATTTATTGCTTTACTAATATTTGACTAAGTTAGTGACCTATTTAACACACCATAAAAAAAAAAAAATTCTCTGGTTTTATTATTGCTTTCTCAATTAGATCACTCAATTAATGTTCATCTTCCTCAAAGTGTTCTTGCTCTTTGCCACCTATTTCTCCTAATCTTAGAATATTCTCTTGACAGATTAAGAGTATATTTGGATGAGATGATTTTAGGTAGGATGGAAAAAAGAGAGTGAAAAATAAGAGAGAAAATGAGTGAGAGGGGTGTTTAGTTGGGAGAGGGAAGATGAGAGAAAATTGGTAGTGCCCAACTATTTTTCGTGTGGGCTTACAAAAGATAATCTCTCTAAAATGGAGAGAAGATGGGTAAATGTGTTTTGGAAAATAATTTCCTTCTCTCCTCTCGACAACCAGCAATTAGTAACTTTTTTTTTTTGGTCTTTTTCTTCTTTTTTTTGTTTTGTATGTTTCTTCTACCATCATTGTTCGCTGGTTTTGATTTTGGTTTTTTTTTTTTTTTTCTTTTGTTCTGCTTTTTGTCTTTTGCTTCTTTGCTTTTATCCGTTTCTTACATTTTTTTTTTTACTCTCATTTGTTTTGGATCCTTTGGCTTGTGGTATTTTTTTTATAAAAAATATTGAAGTGTCCATACACAATTTTTTAATTAAAAAATGTATTACTTTTTTCTGTATTTAATAGGAATATAATTGCAAATCTATACCAACTTCATTTTCCATCCTTCCAAACATATATGAGAGAAAACTAAATCTCTTCTATCCTCCCAATTTTCTATCCCTTCTCTATTTTCTATTTTCCTACTTTTCTACCTGTTCAACAAAATAGGCCGTAAAGAAAAGCTTTTATAGAAGGAGGTTGTATTGAACCTTTGCATGTGGAAGTACGCCCAACACAAAAGTATATCCTATAGTCTAATTTAAGGAATTGTTATGCCTGAGAACTATTCCCATTAAGTCCTACTTTGAGTAGCATGAATCAACATTTAAAGACAACATATTTGCTTGGTTCTTTAGCTTGATTGGGTTTTTTTAAACTTATTTTGAGATTTTATTTTTGTTTTTATTTATTACTCCATACTTATATATATATATATATATATATATATATATATAAGATAGAATTTCTACTCTAGCCTAATCTAAGTGTATATGTGTGTGAAACTCCCTCCTGGTGACTTGAACCCCAGTTCTTGCACCCTACACCCCACAAGCATTTATATTTATGGAGTGGCCACCGCACCAAGGGTGTGCAGTGGTTACTCCGTACTTGGATTAAACTTGTTTTTTGGTTAAAAAATTTGTGCATTAACTAAAATATTTCCAACAATAAATACTAGGTTTCTTGTATATTTAAGTTAATAGGAGAGTGGATAAATGATCCTCACAACTTTCCTATATTTCCCATTTCTATTCTTCTTGGAGGTGAATCCATTGAATCAATCATATCCCTTAACAATTTACAATCACAACAATTTCACCTTTTCAATGGTGGTGTCATGATTTACTTTAGGGAGGACAGTATTAAAAGTCATGATTAAAAGAAAAATTAATCTTATAAATCTTGATTGGCATTAATAAAAAATATAATAAACAATTGTACTAAAATGTAGTTTTTATACAAAATATAATAAAAAATAATAAAGAAACAAAAATAGCTAATAACAATCAACTCAAGAAAATAATCTAAATACATAAAATTTAAACACGTAATTTGATTATTCTAAAAGTAATAAATGTAAAGGTGTTGAGAGTGTATAACAATGTACATGAATGATGAATGTGTTAAGAGATACAAAGCCTCAAGGAGGCCCAAAGCTACATAATCTCATGGAGGCTTGAAGCCACAAGCCTTGTAGAAACGCAAAAAATCTCCCAAAGTCAATGATGATAACTGATAAGGGAGACAGACTAGACAGTCATCCAAAATGAAGGACAAGCCCATTGAAGGCACTAACCTCTAAATGGATTGGCCCATAAGGTCCAAAACATAGCAAAAAGGGGTAAAGTTGATTAAGTCTCTTAAGACAAGAACATGATTGTCCAAATGAAGTACAAAGACCCAGTGAATGATAAAAAAGTATCCTATGTCCCTAAAGAAAGAGGTAACTAATGCGTCCAAATAAAGGATGAACCCATTGATGGGAAAGAATTATTAAAAGGCCAAAATCTCCAAGGTCCTTAGAGATGAGCATTTGTACACATGCTAAATGACAAGTGTTCCCTTGAGCTTGTAACAATAAGGGTAGACAAACCCTTTAAGCAATCAAGTTATTGAAGTCAAAGGTCCCCTAAGTACCTAAGACAAAGGGGACACTCATTTAAGATAATGGACATTGCGTACCGAGTGGCAACAATGTTCTTAAGTCACTAAGATGGAAGAGAAGCTCGCCTAGATGGATGGACAAGGTTTAGTGAAAAATAGTCTGGAGTCGAAAATTTATTAAGATGCAATAAAAACTTATCCCCAAATTGATTTTATTCACAACAACAAACCAAAGCTGAACTAGTCTAGCTAGGGAATGAGAGGTCATTTCATGAGAAAAGAAGTAGCCACCCTAGACTTAGAAGGAAGTAGTAAATACTAAGATACCGCTGAAACTGAAAACTGAAAAACACTGTAGCAGAATAATTTTTTAATGTGTGAATAATGTAGTGAGACTCATTTTTAATGAAAAAGTTGCTGAAAAGTGATATTTGTGGGTCCGTAAACAGTAAAAAGTTGAGCTGAAAAGTCAAAAGTTGCAGCTACTGTTCATGAACAGTAGCCGCATAGTAGCTCGCACAATACATTTGGGCTGAAACTCTCACGTTTAGGGGGGGGAAAAAAAAAAGAAGTGGAAGACACGGACGCAAAACGCATCCGCGCTATCCAAACCCAGCCTAAATATAATGGAATCTTGCCTAAAGTCAATTCCGATAAGGGATACACTTAATTAGTGAAAAGATTGGAGAAAGACTACTAATGGGGAATTTAATTAATGGTCTTATTCAAGTTTTATAAAAGAGAATTTTACATAACACAAAAGGTATACAAAATAAATAAATGGAGTTCACTCATGCAAAATATAGTTAAACTATTTGCTAACTTAGGCATAATACACTTTACTTATGGCTCACCTTAGGGTTCTTCAACCATTTCTCTCTTTTTTGTAAATGCTTAAGGTCTAGATTGGTTATGCAAATCTATGCATCAATGATTAGTGGGACCTACAGTTATATGAGAGGAGGGAGTATGAATTTATGGTACTCCGGAAGTACCCAATAATTACCCCCACTTAATTAGTGAAAAGATTGGAGAAAGACTTCTAATGGAGAATTTAATTAAGGCTCCGTTTGGTTGGAGGAGTGGAAAAGTGGAAGGATAGAAAAAGGTGGGAGGATAGAAAAGTGGGAGGATAAAAAAAATTTATTTTCTTTCCTTTTTGTTTGATTGGGAGTGAAAAAGTAGAGAGATAGAAAAAATGAGTTTAAATGAATTTACTCATGTACTCTTGTTAAAAAATGATGCCCAATTAAAACAAAAAAGTGGCAAATAACCACAAAAAAAAAAAACCAATCACCCAAATTTATTAGAAAAATAAAAATCATATCAAAAAATAATCACGTCTAGTTAAAAAAAAAAACTACTATCACGCTCAAACCCTAAAAAAGAAAAAAAAAAGAATAGAAAAAAAAAAGAGAAAGAAAGGAAACGTCATTACCCAGAAGAGAGAGAGAGAGAGAGAGAGAGAGAGAGAGAGAGAAAGGCAACAAGGCAACGTGTTACAGACCAGGGGAGAAAAAAAAAAACATGAAGGCAACTTGAAGAAGCCCATGTGCATGCATATGGGCATTTTTGTCAATCAAGAAAAAATTTATCTCCACTCAATTTTCTCTTCATTTTGAGGAGAAAATATTTTTGTTGGCCTAAGGAGAAAACACCTTGGTTTCACTATTTATTTTCCATCCTTCCTACCTAATTAAATACACTCCAAAAAAGTTTTCCTTTCCATTTTCTCTCTAAAGTTTTCTATCCACTATGTTTCACCTTCAAACAAACACTCTACTTGGCCTCATTCAGGTTTTAAAAAAGAGCATTCTACACGACACAAAAGCTATCCAAAATAAATAAACGGAGTTCACTCATACAAAATATAGTTAAACTCTTTGCTAACTTAGGCATAATACACTCCCCCTGTGGCTCACCCTAGGGTTTTTTTTTTTTCTTTTTTTCTTTTTTTTTAAAAGAAACATATATTTCATTGACACAAGAAAAGGAGTACAACAGGGGCCAAAGCCTACAAAATCAACCAAGACTTGATTGAATCAAGTGATCTAAAAAGGGCGGAGTAACACCCTTCCAAACATTGCTGGCATGAATACATTTGGCAAACCGGGCAAGCTTATGGGCTGCCCGGTTGTAGTCCCTTTTCACGTGGCAAAATGAGCAACTAAAGAACGACGACTTTGCAAGCTGAATCCCTTGGATCAGATAACCTGTTTCTCTACCACAGAGATCTTGTATGATCGCCTGACTGATCAAGAGAGCATCTGATTCAAAGATGACCCTGGAAAGAGTCATTTCCTAGGCCAAGAGAACACCCTGCTCTATAGCAAAGAGCTCTGTCCAGTCAGCAGGGTAGTGCAAGGGCAGCACTTTACTAAGGGCTGTAACCATTCTTCCCCCTTCATCACGAATGATTACACAAACTCCAGAGGTCCCGAGGCCATCTAAGGATGACGCCCCATCAACATTAACTTTGAAAAAACAAGGCAGAGGCGCCACCCAGCCTCCATTAGAGGGTTGCTCTGAGGGGAAATTCATCGTGATGGCTTCTTGAAAATCCTCAACAACGCTTCTTGCCATTCCCAGATTTGCAGGGGTGGCAAACCCTTCTCATTATGAATTAACAGGTTCCTATTATACCAAATAGACCAAAAGATCGCAAAGAAGAACTCTAGGTATGTAACGCTGAAGCTTGAGCAGATTTGGTGAACAAGACCTGTGAAGTCCTTCGCATTTAGCAACAATTGCATGGGGTAGTTTTGCCATAGTGACCACACTGAGAGAGTAGAATCACAAGAAATTAATGCATGAGAAAGACTTTCTAGCTCCTCCCCACAAACAAGACAAACATAACCAGATTGCATACCTTTCTCTACCATGTTTGCAAACATAGGGAGGCCATTCACGCAAGCTCTCCAAGAGAAGATCCTAAATTTTGCAGGGAGTTTTAACTACCACAGTTTTTTCCAAAGCTGGGCATTTAGGTCTCCGAAAGAACATTCCCCCCCCCCCCCCCCTCCGCCCATCCTTTTTGTCCAAGAGCTTGGCAGCGATGAAATAAGCACTTTTGACAATGAACACACCCCTTTTATTCCCAATCCAAATAAGTTTGTTCTCAAGAAAATTATGACTTAGAGGGATTTTTAGGATACTGCCTGCCTCGAAAGGCAAGAGAGGGCTCTGACAACATTGATTTTCCACCACTTAGTCACTGGATTGATGAGAGAGGAGACCATGGGAAAATCTTCAAATTCCCTAGGGGGGGTAATGACCTTGAATGTTGAGGGAGTTGGGAGCCATTTGTCCTCACAGATGTGGATTAATCGTCAATTTCCCACCCTTTAACATGTGTGCACCCTAGGGTTCTTCAACCATTTCTCTCTTTTTTGTAAATGCTTAGGGTCCGTTCGGTTGGAGGAGTGGAAAAGTGGGAGGATGGAAAATTATGAGAAGATGGAAAAGTAGAAGGATGGAAAATATTTAGTTTTCCCTCTTGTATGTTCAGTTGGAGGAGTGGAAAAGTGAGAGGATGAAAAACTCTTGTGTTCGGTTGGAGAGAAAAAGGAAGGATGGAAAATGTAATTTATATAAATTGACTATTATACTATTGTTACATAATATGTAAGAAATAGATTTATTTCTAATCATTAAATAATATAAAATTTATCACATCATATATATAAATTTATATTATTATAATGTAAAAATTATATTAGGTCACGTTGAAAAGAAAAAAAAAACGTTACTGTTCAGTAAACTTGAAAAGAATAATAAAAAAAAAAACACGTTACTCTTCAGTAACGTTGAAAAGAATAAAAAAAGAAAAAAAAGCAACGTTACCCTTCAGTAACGTAGAAAAGAATTAAAAAAAAAAAAAATAACAACGTTACTGAAAACGTTGAATAGAAAAAAAAAAAAAAGTTCAGGCAATGTTGAGAAAAAGAAAAAAAAAAAAAAGAGAAAGTTGAAAAAAAATAGGTGGGAAGAGGGCATTTTTGTAAAAGTGCTACTATAGAACTTTTCTCTCCTGATTTTCCTTCTGGTTTGGAAGGAAAAAAAAAAAAAGTGGGCCCGGAGAGAAAACTTTCTCTCGAGTTTTCCATCCTTTCTATTATCCTTTCCCAAACGAACAGTGGAAAAAAGTATTTTCTATCCTATTTTCCTTCATTTGTTTTCCGTCCTTCCTATTTTCACTTCAAATGAATAGAGCCTTAAGGTCTAGATTGGTTATGCAAAATCTATGCATCAACTAAAAGAATGTAAGAAATATTGTCTCTATTCTCTAATATTGATTTTTTTTAGTAAGTAGACAATTAGAGAGTAGGAAGTGGGGTTCGATACGAGACATCATTGAACAATCACTTAAATCCCCTGGCATTACTATTAGATAGTAATCAATTCTAGATTAAAAAAAAAAAAAAAAACTATTGTAAAGTTTCAAAGGTATTGCCAAGATTCCTAGCCAATAAAGGTTTATTTTTATTTTTCTTTAATGGATCAGCCTAATAAAAGTATTTTACGAAAAAGTAAAGTAGAAAAAAAAATTGTAGGATAGGGAATACGGGGAATAGTAAATACGAGGATTGATTATTTAATCGAGAGAAAATGAAAAAACTGACAGCTATATAACAGGGAGTCATCCTTTCGTATAAAATAAAAAACAAAATTGGCTCTTTATTACTTAAGCCTGCTTGCCTTTTCTTTTTCCTTAAAAGGATGCAACGGTGCCGGCACCACAGAGTGGCGAGACAGTATTCATCGGAGAGCGAATCAGAGTCAGAATCATCCTCAACCTCGGTCTCAGTCTTAAGCGAGTGTCAAACGGAGACGATGATCACGACGACGATGAAGTGCTTGTCGTGCGAAGCGTCGTACGAGTCACGTGACTCCGGCACGTGCAAATTGTGCTACGAAGAGGCCAACGAGACCGAGGAGGATCGCAAGCGAGAGATCGAAGACTTGAAAGCCAAAGTCGCTTTTCTCAGGTTCTGGTCTCCCTTCGATCCCCAACACCTCTCTCGCCCCAATGGGCCTTGCTTCACCGACGTCGTTCTCGTTGCTTCCTCCGACGATGGCTCCTCTTCTGGGCCCCCCATCCCCGTCCCGGCCCATAAGGCCGTACTGGTCAGTAACAGTTTCTGATTTTTTGTAACTGCAATTTGTAAAAATTGGAACTTTACTGTACTAGACTGTGAATGATTACTGTGATTATGGAGTTTTGTGTCTAATAATCAAGTTTGATCAGTGTGTTTAGTGATTTAATCTTTGGTTACATGTAAAATGGGAGCATATAGGCATATATTGTTTGCTGCAGTGAGGTGATTATATTTGATCAAACAATTAATGTACAGGGTGCTCTCACATTTCAAGTGAAATGGGGGAAGTCTACTTCATGGTTGATCATTATTGCTCTGTTTGTTTGGTTAATGTTTTCTAGAAAATGCATCATTTTTCAAAAAGTATTTTCTATAAAATTATCTCATTTTTCTTTGATTATAGCAAGCCTTAAATGAGTTTGAAAATTCCCTTATTTAGCTTGCCATAAAATAGTAGTTGCTTTCCTTTTTTTAAACCAAAGATAGTTTTTCTTTTGACTCATTTTTTATGATGCTACAAAACATTGGAAAATGTGGAAAACTTTCTACACACAAGGTTTTCCATTGAAACAAATGGAGATTTTATTTTGGACACAGTTTTCCTCTATACGGGTTTGGAGGAATTTGTTCCAACTCATCATGTGGCGGCTCGTAAAACCACATGTATAGTATTTAAACAATCCATATGACTCTCTAAAGAAGCTATGTGACTAGAAGTACATGTGAATGGCTTTATCAATCCTACCATGGTAGTTAGGATGAATTTTTGTCTGAACCAGTTTGGAAATAACTTTTTCCTTTTATTTCTTGCATACACCTTTAGATTTGTAATATCTATTCTAAACCATGAAATGGATTCATTTCAAAGGGAGAGATCCTAATACCTATTTTTGAACATGGTATTTGCACTTGTTCCAAGCCTATATGTTAATGCAGTGTATATATTTTGGCTGTGCTATTTCCTACTGGGACAGATATTTCAAGGCTTTAACTTCTTTGAACATTTTCTTATTTTATCAGATAAGTCGTTCCCCAGTGTTCAAAGCGATGCTTGAGAATGAGATGGAAGAAAGCCGGAGTGGTACCATCAAGATTGGTGATGTATCGTATGATGCCTTACGTGCCTTTGTCAACTATATGTACACTGCTGAAGCATGCCTTGATGAGCAAATGGCTTATGACCTTTTAGTATTGGCTGAAAAATACCAGGTAAAGCATCTCAAGGCTTATTGTGAGAAGTTCTTGGTGTCGAAACTGAACTGGGAGAATTCAATTCTGAGCTATGCCATAGCACACCAGCACAATGCCAAGCTTATGCTTGATGCAGCTTTGTCAGTGATCACAGACAACATGGATAAGCTTACGAAACGGGAAGAGTATGCGGAGCTGGTGGAGAAGGATCCTCGGCTAATAGTGGAAATCTATGAAGCTTATCTCTCCAAACAGGTTAATACTGCTGCCCACAAGGATTCTTCGATGAAGTCATAGGCAAGTTCTGGGTTTTCTTGGTATGCTGATCTGAAGCAATGATTATTCTCCTGACTTGGGATATGAGTTCTTGATCATAATTCATTGTCTAGTGTAATCTTTATTGTGATAAACTTAAATCTTTTTGTTAGGCTGGAAAGGCATTCTAATGGATTTTGGCACCTAAATCTAAAATATGTCTAGCTTTGTTGAAAGAGTTGCTTTCCTTCAGCTCTCATCTTGTTGTAAGTCTTTTTTTGTGAATCATTAATTTAACTCTGAAACTAACCATTAGCAAAATGTGTCTGACTTTTAGTACATCACATCTATGAAATGACATGAATGTTTTCTCTTGAATGATATATGAAAGGGAAAATTATGCTAACCTCCCTTGATGTTTTAGGAAACGACAGTGGCCTCCAAAGTTTTGTAAAATGATAGTCCCCTTCTTGAGCCAAATACAATGAAATCCCTATTTTACGCTTGAGTTGCCCTATTTTTTAGAGTAACTTGCCTTTGCTTAATGGCTTGTTTGGAAGTTTAGAGAGAGAGAGAGAGAGGAGAGTAGAGGGGAGGAGAGTAGAGTAGAGGAGAATGATTTTTCTCTACTTTGTTTGGATGTTTTTAAAATTAAGGAGAGGGAAGGGGATAATTAGCCATTTAAAATGTGTAATTTTGTTTATTCAGAAAGGGTAAATTAAGAAATTCATTTGGCCAATAATTTATCCACTCTACTCTCCTTTCAAATCTCTCCAATTTGGAGGAATTAAAAATGAGGGGTTAGAAGTAGTTAAAATCCTTTCAAATTCCTCTCTCTCCTTCCTTAAAAACCTTCCAAACAAGGTAATTGAATTACTCTCACTCTCTTTACTTTACTCCTCCTCTTTTTTTTAACTCTTAAACAGGCTATAAGTGATGATGTTTCTAATTTGTCCGTGGTTTATCTTTAAAAAATTCCTATTTTTCCATAAGTTATCCAATTTACTGTTGTCTCTTTATACCTCAAGAGTGGGAAGTGTAAATTTTCTTATATAAAATGACAATGTCAGGCCCACTTTGTTACTCAATGGCTGGTCCATGACGTTCTTACGCTTCCTTTTTACCAAAGCCATGCCCATAAGCCTTTATTTCTTGTTATATCCATTTGTTTCAATTTGATGCTTAGTTTGAAATTGAAGGGTGAGGGGAGCGTACTTTGGCTGAACATGAAAAAGGAAATTGGAGCTGTTGTAGCTGGGTGCTTTACGAAGCTTTTCAAATCTTCTGGCTCGGGAAAATTTTAACATACTTCAAACATGTCCAGTAGATTTTGGGGAAGCGTGGAAGATGGCCTGGTTTCTGCTCAGACCAGAGAGTGCGTCCCACTGCTGCTTTTTTATTGGGTTCCTGGCCCAGGATTAGTTGTTACCATTTTCTTTTTCTTTTTTCTTTTTTACATTTTTTTTCCGTTCCTGATAGGCAAGAGGAGATTTGAATCTTGCTTAAGATACTAAGAGTGCTAACCAGTTGAATTACAAAATTTTTGGTTAAGATTTATGGAGTGTTTGATAATGTTGTTCGAGGGAATTTGTAAGATAACATTAGGAATATAATAAGTTGACATGCATTTGAAACAATACTTCAAACTAGTATCTCAAGTTTAAAAAGCTCGATTTCAAGCTAGATTTCGAGTCTCAAATACTTGAATTTGACTTGTTGATCTGGTTATTTTTCTCCACATAGATCTCAAGTCTTAAAGTCTCGAGTTTGAAAAAAGTAAATTCGAGTCTCCAAGACTTGATTTCTATAGTGAAACAAAAATCAAAACAAATCAAATTAGGAGAAACAGTGAACAGAGGTACTAGGGGAACAGAGAAAAAGAAGAAGAAGAAGAAGAAGAGAGGAAGAAGAACAGAGGACTAGATTGGGGCAGGAATAAGAAGACTCAGATCTCAAAGGAAGACTCAGATTGGATGGAAGAAGAAAAGAACTAAGGAAGAAGAAGAACAGATGAAGACGAAGAGCTGATTTGAAAAGAAATTGGTGGAACTCAAGTTATGAGTTTCTAAAACTCAAGTTCCACGTGGAATTTTTTCTGCCTCAAATGCTACCGTTTGCATCTCGAGTTTTAGAAACTCGAGTTCTACCATTGATCTCGAGTTTTAAAAACTCGAGATGTTAGTTTTCCAGTTTGTTTTGCAACATTACAACTAATTATACTCTTAGAAAATTAACGCTAAAAGGAAAAAAAATTCAATGTTGTTCTAGTAACATTATTTGTATTTTTTGAAAATATGTGTGGGTGAAAATATGTGAAAATATGTGTAATATTATTTAAACACTGTAAACTGTTATTCTAGTTACACTACCAAATATTGTTTTAGAAATACTGCCTTAGGTTATGATTTTTTTTTTTTTTTTTGGAAGCTGTACCTAGAATTTTCAAGAATAGCCTTTTATGGAAGAGCTAAAAAGTAAAAACAAGCCCACCCCAACTGAAGGGAGTTTTGTTGGAAATATTTGAGTGAAAAACTAGTTTTGATTCAATACTACAAACCCTAAAAAATTAGCAAGGACAGAAATTAAAAGAGAAAGTTAGAAAGACCTCACAAAATTATAGAATAATACAGAAACATTGTCCTCAAAGATAATTTGCGTCACACAAAGTAGAGCTTGGTGCAATTGGCTCTCTTGGTAAACCTCTCAAGAGTAGGTTATAGTGTCAGTTTTCACAATGGACAGTGGGCACACTTCCAAAGATGAAGGTTTAAGAACAACTATTTAAAATGCCTTTCCTTGAACCGAAACACTAGTGCAAAAAAATCTGTGGAAGAAGAAGAGAGTTGAGAGGTGTTCAATGGTCATTATGCACTCCAATAGGCCTATCAAACGGTCATGCCAATTATGTGGTCACGTGTGTGATATACGTAAGTCCAAGTCCAAGTCCAATACTAAGCCCACTATCTTAAGATATCTTTTACAGGAAATAATAGCTCATTCCTAACCAATGTGTGACAAGCAACAAAAAGCAAGTGTTTGAAACACAAAACCCATGCCAACAAGTTCCACAATCTCAAATGAATCAGCTCTGTGCTTCTATTAAAAAATTAAGATTGCACGAATTTTTATTCATTGGAGTTGCCATGCCAAAGCTAACTATATTCAGATCTTGATGACTTCGATCTATTGAGCCAAATCGAAAGTAACTGGATACACCTATTCGTCTTGTGATCCCAAACAGAGTATTGTGAGAATGGTTTGAAACCAAAGAGATCCAAATTCCAGTTTCTAGTGAATTCATTGCAGAAAATCTTAAAAAAAATTCCTTGGAGTGCTATAGTTTGGTTTGTGCGGACAAGAAGATTTCAAGCCTTTTTCTTAACCTCCTATTAACGTAACGGTATTGTAAAATTTGGACTGACCAGATGAGTGTTACAACAGATCCATCACTGTAGCCGCTCGTTAGTTTGTGTATGGTAAGCCTTAATCTTACCTAATGAAATGTTGGTATTCATCTTTTTCCGTCCTAACCATCTAGGGAATGCATTTTGGAAACTTTTTAGTCACAAGAGAGACATCTAGTCCCCTTTGCCCTCAATGCAAAAGGCAGAGACAATAGAGATCTAATTCTATGCTGTTATCCCCTAATAAGGAGTTGAAGGATGTCTGGTTTAATTGGCAAGCTAAAAAAAGAAGAGAAAAAAAAGAGAACCAATAGCTAGTCTCCATGATACTGATATGGCCTCCCAAATCACTTGGTAACCAATCCTCAGCTCTCTTGGTGTAAATATCCATTAAGACCTGCCTTTCAACAAGTATAAAGTGGCTCTCCTATATCTAGGTTGAAAATAAACTTATGAAGCTCTTCTCCAAGCAATTTTTCACAGGTCATAGGCGAGTTTATCAGAGACCAAACAAATTCTTGAACATCACAGAGCTAATCTGTTTGTGTTACAGCTCTAATAATCAAGACTCTTTTAAGAATGAGAAGTGTGCTCAGCAGCAAAGGCTTTGGGCGTTCCAAAAGTTTCTACTAAAACTGATTTCAAGCAAGTCACTCCCCCCCCCCCCCCCCCCTTTTTTTTTTTTTTCTTTCAGTTCTATCTCTAACGAAGTACCACGTGTTGGGGAGTGGCCATAATATACAAGACAATCAGGGACAATTCACAGCCTTCATCGAGGTTAAACGAAAAATAATAGCATTCAATGAAGAAGGCAGCTGGTAACCAAGAAAGCTTTGCAGAGACCCTGCCCAGTTAATTGGACAATCTCATGTCCAACCAGCCCTGCTTCTTTCTGGGTTTAGATGCCACTGTCCCCTAGTTTATATGCTTTTTCCTTCTTTGTTTATTGTTTTTCTTCTTCCTTTCTTCTGGAAAAACAGAAACAAAGAAGTACCTTAGAGACAGTTTTTATTAGATGTACGCAACAGATCTTATAAAACCTATCAATTGATATGGTATATCATAAAAACAGAACTTTTTCTTTTTCTTTTAAAATCATAATTATTCAAAATATCATATTGTGAATTATAGGCCATCACGCTAATCTGCTATTCATGACCAATCTGATGTAACATTGGTTACATTGGAGAAAGAATCTGTGGTATAGTTAGTCGCAGCGCTTTCAATCTTGGTGAGCTTTTAGGGAGACTCCTTTCACAGTGAGGATGAATCACAATGAGGGCAAGAAAGATATTAAGAACTCACTACTGGTTTCACACAATGAAGCAGGTCACATACGTTTATCACATATTAAGATCCTCCAGCTTGAATGGGGTCCCTCGCCAGTTTCGCGTAGTGCAGGCACCCATCCCAGGGCAGATGCAATTTCATTTACTTCACCAATAACAGATAATGTGTCACGTATATAGACACGCCCATCTGGTCTTAGCATCCGATCCATCTCAAGCATGATGGTTGAGAAATCACATCTTTGCCTGACACATAGCATTTAGCGAAAAGTTAGTATGTACTGAGTATAAAATGAGGTTTGCATCCACAAACAAAATAAACGGAAATGTGAGAGCAAAATTCATACCTCTTTTTTTCAACAGAGAAGAGACCATTTGCATGCAACAGGTCATATGTTCTAGGATAAGTGTCAAATGGTTCGCACCTAGAATAAGAATTTCAAGCACTACAACTTAAGTCCAAGTTTTTTTTTTTTTGATAAGTAAAAAAGAAATATATTAAAGAACACTACCTTATGCAGGAAAACATAAGGCAGAGAAAACAGTACAAAAGAAAAGATAACAAGAAAGAAAAGAAGAAAAGAAGATAGGAAAAAGAAACAAATTACAAAAGGAGAGAAATAAGAAACAAAGGGAGAGAGTCACTAGAGGTGAGTCCCCAAGCCCTAGACCAGTCAAATAGAGTGCCACTAAAAGAGGCCAAAAGCTGGTCGTCCGAACTTTCCATGTCCTCAAATGTCCTCCCATTACGCTCCTTCCAAAGACACCACATTAGGCACAAAGGGGCTAAATTCCAAATGCTAGACGAAAGTTTTCCAGGCCAATTCCACCAACCCAAGAGAGTATCTGCAGCCGTTCTTGGCAATACCCAAGAAATCCCAAAAAATCTAAACACCAAACTCCACAACTTATGAGCCTTACTACATTGAAGTAGCAAATGATCCACCGTCTCCCCTTCCCCACGGCACATAATGCACCAGTCTACAAAAACCATCCCTCTACCCCTCAAATTATCACCTGTGAGGATTTTATTCCAGACAACAGTCCACACAAAGAAAGAGACACGCCGAGGAGCCTTAACCTTCCATACACCTTTCCAAGGAAAGATAATGGGCAACGGTCTTCTTAACTTATTGTAGAACGATCGGACATTAAAATCTCCATTCTTTGACAACTTCCACCGCATACGGTCTCCATTCCCAGTGGGAGGTAGATTGGAATCCAAGGTGCGGAGAAAATCGTCCACACCACCCATTTCCCAATCATTTGGACTCCGAAAGAAATGAACATCCCAACTTCTCCGCTCCTCTAACCCCAACCGCTCAAGAGAAGAGGCCACCGATGCCTCTTTATTGGAAGCCATCCCGTACACACTCGGAAAGGTCAAATGAAGTGAAGACTCCCCACACCAATGATCTGTCCAAAGCTTAACTCTATCACCCACCCCTACCTCAAACCGAGTATTTTTGCTAAATTCCTCCCAACCCATACGGATGCTTCTCCACAAGCCACACCCGTGAACCCCTCTACCTAGCTTGGAAGTCCATCCCCCCCATTCTTCCCCGAACTTTAGGGCTACAACCCTCCTCCAAAGCCTTGACTCTTCGATCCCAAACCGCCATAACCACTTTCCTAGTAAGGCTTTGTTAAAAGTAGTTAATTTCCTTACCCCTAACCCACCATATTCCAAAAGCGCACACACCTTGTCCCAACCCACCAAGTGATTCTTGGAATCCCCCCATAAGAAATCCCTTTGCAACCTCTCAATTTTATTGGCCACATGCGTAGGGATGGTAAAAAGAGATAAGTAATAAGTAGGAAGACCAGATAAAGTGCTCTTGAGCAACGTTAGCCTTCCACCTTTTGACAAATACATCTTCTTCCATCCGGCCAGCTTACGCTCAAATTTTTCCAAAATAGGATTCCAAACAGTAGGGGACTTGTAGGACGCTCCCAAAGGCATACCGAGATAGGTATTTATCACAACTTATAAAAGCATCCACTGATATATCTTTTATAATTATCCAGCCACATGTAGGAAACTGTGAACAATTAAAGTGAAAAATTACAGTTTGAAAACGTTATCAGCATCCAAAATATTCATGTGTGCTTCAATAGTCCTACTGATGTCTTGCTTCCTCTTATACTACAACATGATAGTCTTACAGTTTCTCATTTTTTATACAAAGTTTACTTTGACAAGTGCTTTCCAGCACCAACCAAATGATAAAATACACTTGTAGTGGGCGGAAGAGTTTAATTGCTCCACCGTGCTCAATATCATCTGATGTAAGGAAGAAAGGAAAAAAGAAGCCAAGAAAGAAAAGGAAAGGAAGAATTTTTTGTTCTTAGTTTTATAAATTATAAGCAGGTATAACTTGTGTGTCTTAAAACATTTTACCTTTTTTATTTGGGGGAGGAGAGTTTTCTAAGAGGCCTGGCTACCTCAAATTAGCCAGATAATTAGCGGTTTCTGTTGGTGAATCTATTATGGGTGGTTTTCGTAGTTTTTTTATCGAATCTAAATTTTTTCAGCTAGTGGTTGAGGAAGGGGGACGGTATTTTTCGTTAAGGATTTTTGAACGGGGGAAATACTTTATGAAATCAGTCTTCATGGGTAAGAACGCGACACAATGGTTGATGAAGAGTATAGAAAAGGCTGTCGTTGGGATTAGTCCTAAGTTTTTTTTATACGTTCAGGGATGGTGATACAGCGTATACCTTGCAACAGAGTTCCAATTCTTTTGGCTTGTTTTTACTACTGACTGAATTCAAAGCTGGCGGGTCTAGGAGGTCTGTCATTATTCCGGAGGGTAGAGCAAAGAATGGATGGAGGGTTTTTGGATTAGAATTAAGGAAGATGTTGGAACCTGATCAATATGTGAATGGTGGATTTGGTTACTTGAAATTTGTTGCTCAGACTCGTAAGGTTAGTTCCGAGATTCAACCGTTTAAGACTTTTGCAGATACAGTTCGTGGGCATCAGGTGCAAGCTAGGGGCAGAAATCTGCCACATCTGTCCAGCGTTAATGATAAGGGGCAATTACAATTAGGGGAGACTAAGGGGGTGAAGCAGAACTCAGTTGTCGATAAGTTGGGGCTGAGTGAAAGGCCGGTGAGCAAACCAGATCCGTTGGCTTTGGGAGGAGGAGATGAGGTTTATCAGTGCATTAATGTGGATTTTAATTTGGGTGAGAAAAATCCGGTAGGAATTAAAAAGAGATTCCCACTGAAGTTTAGTTCAAATTCAAATGAATCTGTATATGGGAAAGAACGTGAACTAAGGAAGTATTTCTGGACAGGAAAAGGCTTGATTGTGGAGGTAAATGGGGAAGGAAAAAGACATGCTGCATGGAATCACAATAAAGGTGGTTTTAAGAGTTTTAAGTGGGTCACAAGAAGTCAAAATGAGTACGTGGTGGGGTGTGATAATTTTAAAGACACAAGGGCTCAAAAAAAAGAGGTGGTGGGCTCGGACCTTAATGACCAACAGATGGGCTTCCCAAATCTCCATAACTCAGAGCCCATAGGCCCAATGAGGATGGAAGTGGGTGAGAGCTCCTCGCTGGCTGACTTGAGATCACTAACGCCAAAAGCCCATGTGTCGGCGACGGTGGTGATCTCCAATGCCCTTCACGATGCTTCGGTGAGTCAAAATGAGGACTTGGGTCAACAAGTTGAGCCACTGATGGTGGTCGACGACACAACTGATGGTGGATTTCACGACGGGAAGTCACCGACGCCAGAATTTCAGGCCGATCCAGTACAAAGTCAAATTTCGGCGTCGGCGACGAGTTCTGTTGATGACAGTGTGTTTATGGTTGACCCAACTGGGATGATGGGTCGACTTGCGAAGCCCACATAGGTGGCCAAGTGCTCTGTTTTCGATGGGTTCTGCACTGGGGACATACCGAGAATTCTGGACAAACCCGAGGCAGACTTAGTCCACTCCATGAGGATGGTGAGGAACCATGAAGGTGACTACGAGAAGCATGTTCCTCATTCCGAGATGATGGGTTGCCTTGCGAAGTCACCGGAGGAGGCTGGGTGTCCTGTTTCTGATGGGTTTCACGCCAGTGAACCTTTAAGCACACTGGATAGGGCAGAATCAGAGGGTGCCAGGGCATTAGTTAGGCCTTTGCCGTCCAATTTTGGACTGAGTTTATCGAGAGATGGGATTGTGGGGTTAGGTGCTCAGGATGGAGACAAAGGTGGTTGGGTTGATTGTGTGAGTGATGTTCAGGAGATAGTTACTTCCCATCAAGTTGGGCAGTTATCGGTGTTGGCAGATCACAGTTTTTCTGAGATGGGAGTAGTGACTGAGGTAGAAGCAGTAAATGCAGCCCTGGACATGGGTAATGTGGATAGCCTCTCCCCTCTGAGGACTATCAATCCTATGGGGTTGGCTGTGTCTATGGAATTGCATAATAATACTGAGGTGATGGGATTTGCAAGTCCGCTGAATATTTCTAATTGGGTGAAATATAGACTCCTTGGTTTTAGTAAAATGACGGGGCTTTCTCTGGGAAGACATGAGGAGATGTGTATTATGCTTTTACAAAGGCTTGAGAGGGAGATTGAGGCTGCTAATCTGTTACATAGAAAAGATGTAGCCCACCGGAAAACTGTGTCTAAGGACAAAGGGAAGAGGGAGTTGCAAAATCTGATTTCCTCGGTTAATTATGATGGTCGATAGTCTTCTTTGACTGCAAAACTGAGACTGGAGTAGGGAGTTCACAGTTTTTATGAATTTGAAAATGGTGTCTTGGAATGTTCGAGGATTGAATGATTCACGGAAACGTTTGGTGGTTAGAAATTTATTACGAGAGTGGAATTGTGATGTAGTTTGCCTTCAAGAAACTAAGCTTGCTGGTATGGATAGACAGTTGGTTTGTAGCTTGTGGAGTTGTCCTTATGTTGACTGGGTGGCTATGGATGCGGATCAGACAGCTGGTGGGATTTTGATGATGTGGGATAGGAGGGCTTTAGAAAAATTGGAGGTAATGGTGGGTTACTTTTTCATATCGGTTCGGTGGAAGGGTGTGGGGGATGGTTTTATTTGGGCTTGCTTTGGGGTTTATGGCCCAAATGATAATAACTTAAGGGGGCAAATGTGGGATGAGCTGATTGGTATTCAACAACTTTGGGATGTTCCATGGTGTTACATAGGAGACTTTAATGTTGTTCGTTTTCCAAGTGAATGGTTGGGGGGATCACACCTTACTCCGGCTATGGAGAATTTTTCTGAGTTCATTGAGGAGCTTAATTTGATAGATTTGCCGTTGGAAGGAGGGAGTTATACTTGGTCTAGTGGCTCGGATCAGCCTTCGATGTCCAGGATAGATAGGGCTCTGGTTTCTCATGATTGGGAGGACCACAACCCGGATGTGATCCAGCGGGTCTTACCTCGTCCTCTTTCAGATCACTTCCCCATTTTAGTGGAGGCAGGGAGGATATTGAGGGGGAAGTGTCCTTTTAGATTTGAGAACATGTTGTTAAAGACTGAGGGTTTCACAAATAAGGTTCATTCATGGTGGAATCAATACTCTTTCTCTGGTACTCCCAGTTTTGTGCTTGCTAAGAAGTTGAAGGCTCTGAAGGGAGACATTATTCAGTGGAATCGTAGTGAGTTTGGAAATGTAGACCGTCAGAAAAAAGAGTTGATGGAGGCCCTGAAATTATTGGATGCTAAGGAAGGGGAGTCTGGCCTTTCTGAAGTGGAGATAGATGAGAGGGCTGTGATGAGATCTCAAATACAGAACCTTCTTTCTCTGGAAGAAGTTTTGTGGAGACAGAAATCGAGGATGCTTTGCATCAAGGAAGGAGACAACAATACCAAATTCTTTCATAAGGTGGCTAACTCCCGGAGAAGGTATAATCATATTAGTACGCTTGAGGTGGATGGGATTATTTACGAGGATGATTCAGAAATAGTGGACCAAGTGGTACAGTTTTATAAAAACTTGTACAAGGAGACAGCGGAATGGAGGCCTTTTGTAGAAGGATTGGAGTTTGACCAGATTGCAGGGTTAGAGAGGGATTGGCTTGAACGGAGGTTTGAGAAGGAGGAGATTCTTTGTGTTGTTAAAGAGTTGGAAGGAGATAAAGCTCCAGGTCCTGATGGTTTTTCTATGGCTTTCTGTCACCATTGCTGGGGAGTTGTAGAAAGAGATGTTTTAGCTGTGTTTGAAGAGTTTTATCAACACAGTAAGTTTGAAAAATCTCTTAATGCAACCTTCATAGCCCTAATCCTTAAGAAGAATGGTGCCTCCAATATCCGAGATTTTAGACCTATTAGCTTGGTGGGGAGTGTATACAAGATCTTGGCTAAGGTTTTGGCAAACCGTTTGAAAGAGGTTTTGGATCAGTTGATATCCGAGTCTCAAAACAGTTTTGTGGGTGGCAAACAGATACTTGATTCAGTTCTTATAGCTAATGAGTGTGTGGATAGTAGGGTGAAGAGCAAGATTCCAGGGGTTATTTGTAAGCTAGACGTTGAGAAAGCCTATGATCATGTGAATTGGGAGGCTCTTCTAAATTTGTTGAAGAGAATGGGATTTGGGGTGCGGTGGTGTCGGTGGATCCGTACGTGTATATCTACTGTCCAATTCTTTGTTTTGGTTAATGGGTCTCCAGCCAACTTTTTTGGGAGTTCAAGGAGATTGAAACAAGGGGACCTGCTATCTGCTATGTTGTTTCTGGTTATAGTGGAGGTTTTCAGTAGGATGATGAAAAGAGTTGATGGTGCTGGTTTACTTCAAGGTTTCAGGGCTGATGGTAGAAGGGGTGAAGGGGTATATGTCTCACATCTTTTGTTTGCGGATGATACCATTCTGTTTTGTGATGCAGATGAGGGGCAGATTCTACATGTTCGTATGCTCCTTCTTTGTTTCCAGGCTGTGACAGGATTAAAGGTTAATGCTTTGAAGAGTGAGATGGTTCCCATTGGGGAGGTTCCTAATATTCATGTCTTCGCAGAGATCTTGGGTTGCCGGATTGGGTCTTTGCCCATGACTTATCTTGGTATGCCATTAGGGGCGTCCTACAAGTCCCCCACTATATGGAATCCTATATTGGAGAAAATTGAGCGTAAGTTGGCTAGTTGGAAGAAGATGTATTTGTCAAAGGGTGGAAGACTGACGTTGCTTAAGAGCACATTATCTAGTCTTCCGACTTACTTCTTATCTCTTTTTACTATCCCTACGCATGTCGCCAATAAAATTGAGAGGTTGCAACGGGATTTTTTGTGGGGGGATTCTAAGACACATCTGGTGGGATGGGATAAGGTGTGTGCACCTTTGGAAAATGGTGGGTTAGGAGTAAGGGAATTAACTACTTTTAATAAAGTCTTATTGGGAAAATGGTTATGGCGGTTTGGGGTTGAGGAGACAAGGCTTTGGAGAAGGGTAGTAGCTCTAAAGTTTGGGGAAGAATGGGGGGGTTGGACTTCCAAGCTAGATAGAGGGGTACATGGGTGTGGTCTATGGAGAAGCATCCGTATGGGTTGGGAAGTTTTTAGTAAAAATATCCGGTTTGAGGTAGGGGTGGGGAATAGAGTGAAGCTTTGGACAGATCAATGGTGTGGGGATTCTCCACTTCAATTGACCTTTCCGGTTGTCTATGGGATTGCTTCTAATAAAGGGGCATCCGTGGCCTCTTCTCTTGAGCGGTTAGGGATAGAGGAACGGAGAAGCTGGGATGTTCGTTTCATTCGGAGACCAAATGATTGGGAAATGGGTGATGTGGATGCATTTCTCCGCACTTTGGACTCTAGTTTACCTCTTACTGAGAATGGAGATCGTATGCGGTGGAAGTTGACGAAGAATGGGGATTTTAATATCCGATCTTTTTATAGTAAATTAAGAGGTCCCTCGCCTATTATATTTTCTTGGAAAGGTGTTTGGAAGGTTAAGGCCCCTCGGCGTGTTTCTTTCTTTGTGTGGACTGCTGTATGGGATAAAATCCTTACAGGTGACAATTTGAGGGGTAGAGGGATGGACTTTGTTGATTGGTGTATTATGTGTCGTTGTAATGGGGAGACGGTAGATCATTTGCTATTGCATTGTGGTAAGGCTTACTGTTTGTGGAGTTTGGTGTTTAAATCTTTTGGGATTTCTTGGGTCTTGCCTAGATCAGTTGCGGATACTCTATTTGGTTGGTGGAACTGGCTTGGAAAGCATTCGTCTAGCATTTGGAATTTAGCACCGTTGTGTTTAATGTGGTGTCTGTGGAGGGAGCGAAATAGGAGGACTTTTGAGGACATAGAAAGTTCCGATGATCAGTTATTGGCTTCTTTCAGTGGTTCCCTTTTTGATTGGTCTAGGACTTGGGGACTCACTTCTAGTGATTCTCTCTCTATATTCCTTAGCTCCCTTCTTTGTAATTAGTATCTTTCTTCCTGTTTTTTTTGCTTTTTTTAACATCTTTTTCTGTAATTTTTATACCTGCCTTATTATTTCAGCATGAGGTAGTTTTTTTTGAAATATACATCTTTATTACTTATCAAAAAAAAAAAAAAAAAAAAAGACAAGTGCTTTCCAGCAATCCAGGTCAATTGTTTGTGAGAGATTTATTTGTTACCATAGAAAACGTCATTATTTTCACAATTTAGGTTGGACCAAGATGGCCATTCTTTCCTTTGTATTTAAGTAACAAACAAATGGCTCTGGATAAACTGCTGTATGGAGTTTGAAAAGAGCCTATGAAACTACCAAGGGCAAGTACGAAAGCAGCAGCAATTTTCAAAAGAGATACTTGAAGGTGATTAGTACATACCAATCATGCCTAACTCCAATTAGTCCACGGTCATATATGACAGGCAAGGTATTGGGGCCACTAACTGGAACAACATTCATAACCCAGCAATTAATCCCAAGGTCATGCAGTGCAGCTGCAAACCTGCCACAGTAAAATGATTTCCATTTTCTTTAAGGTTAAAAGGAAAACTGAAAATGGAGAGGGTTTATAAAACATCCAATTACTATGCAAGAATATGGCAAAGATATCAAGAGTTGTTAGAATGATGTACCCTCCATATCCAGCTCTCATGTCTAACACATTTCTTAATTTGAATTCTCTCCAGTGAAAAGCACCAACATAACCAGTGATTATCTCATTCCAATACTTTGACTCCGCCTTGAAGATTTCCTTTCTGGATATGTAGGCATCCATCTCTATGCTCTGGAGCCTGTCTGGTGGATAATGAAGGCGTGAAGGCCATGTAGTAACATTAGCTCCATATCCATTCTCTGGTAATCGAGTGATGCATGTTCTCAAATTAACATACCTGCAAAAAGTATAAAAGTTATTACATATTATTTATTTTGACAGTCCTCTCCTTCATTGCTTGTTAAGCCTTATTGAGCTCTTGTGGGATGTTGAAAATGAAAAGCATAACGTATGTCCAATAAAGCAACCAGATTAACAACTACCAGAAATTGTTGTTAAATTAACATGCAGAAATTTAATACAAAACATATTTCCCTATCTTTTCTCACAGAACAGTGATATTGAAGTACAAAGAAAACTTCTTGGTTCCAGCCAAAATTCTTGCCTTTACAAAAGTTATATGAGAATCTTAATGAAGATTTGGAATACTTTGTTTCTCCTTTATTTATTTTAATAGCCAGATTATCACTACATTCCTATTATTTTCCTCAAGTTGTTCACGCTGTAAATGCAGTCACACCCTACAGAATTCCTGTCTCTTAAATAATTAATTCAAGCTTAAACATAGAAAAGATGACAAAGAATGAACGTTTCATTCTATATGACTCAACTCAACAAAAGACAGGCTAAAATTATTTATCCCTAGGGCAAAATTGTGGAAACCATTCTAAATAAAAGGCAATGTTTTGTTCTAATTTCAATATTTATAGCCAGAACTGAAATACTAACCTCTTAAAAATCAATTTCGGAAAGACTATCGCAGCATCAAGGGTCATGTGCTAAAGAGCACATTTACACTATCTGTCTGTATATTTAATTTAAATTGACAAATGTGAAATCCATACATTCATTCAAAGTGAAGTCAAGGGTGTGAAGGTCATACCAAACTTTGTCTGGATCATCGTCAGAATCACACAATGGAGGTTGCACTTCACCAGCACGATTAAGATAGCAGCTGTTATTCAAAGGTTTTCGCCATACAGCAAGATATCCCTCCTTCTTTACTAGTTCCCAACAAATGCGAGTAGCCAAGTTCTCCATTCCTGAAAGTGTATATAGATAAGCCCAAATATGAATCTGTGAGATAAATAAGAAAATTATCACCAGAAGAGGAGAATTTTTGGTTTGGTGGGGCGGGGGGAGGGGTTGGGTGTGTGTGTGGAGAGAAGATAATAAAATGAAACAAAGATTATGAGACTGCACAGCAACAAACTAATAACTAACAAGTGCTGAATAAGACAAAAAACCTAGAAGAGCATTCATTGTGAGCTACCTCTCCATTGTTCTCGTAGGTTTTCTTCACGTTTATAAACAGCCTCTGCTGCCCAAATAAAATATCCTCCTGCCCTTAGCATCCTGTTGGCTTCAAGAAGCATAATTCCATCTGCATCCAAGCCAATGAAAATGGAATATCAATGTCAACAGATTCAGCAAAACAGTATCAAATACATTTACAATCCCTTTTTATTTTTACTCCCTTTTCATTTATTTGTTTTGAAGAGAAAATCATGAAAAAAAAAATGTGTTGCCGAGAATCACTGCATATATGTGTGTGTGTGTGTGTGTGTGTGTGTGTGTGTACACACAACAACTTGGGGAGGGGAATTTGAACCCTGGTTCTCCTTATAAAGGAGACCAGGTAATGCCACTGAGCTACAAGGCCTTTGGCTGAGAGTCACTTCAGATATGTTCCAATACTCACAAAAAAATAAGCTTTTAATTTATCAACAGGCTGGAAATAGACCTAGAGCATCTTGATAAAGAAAATCAGAAAAGAGCTACTGATCAAATATTAGAAGCCAAAAATGTCTTTAATGCTATATATACAAGGGGGAAAAGGGAGTGTACCATTTTGGGCCCAATTAACTCCACATTCTGAACAATGGATGAAGTCAAAAGCCTGGCTAGGATACAACAGACGATGCGTAGCAAATGTAGCTACCATGGCAGGCACACCCCGTTCTAGAGCAAACTGAATCTGGTTTGCATATTCGTCTTTTGGTGCTATTGACAGAGTGGTCACATTACGTTGCATCAAAATGGCACCAAAATCTGCTACTCCACTACCAATGTCCAATGCTACTCGGGTCTTTTGGCCAAAACCAATGTCGGGAATCATCTGTGCGTTCAATTAAAGAGACGGAAATCAATGTCATGCACATGCATACTAATATGTAATGAGAATTACAGAACAGACCAACCTTGGAAATCCGATCCAAGTGGCTAATCGCCCTTCCACCTCCTGGAAAAACGTACATATTGTTTTTTATCGATATCCATTTTTGACTACCTTTAGCTTCAAACAGACTTGTACGGGGAACGTTAGTCAACCACACCTGCAATTCTATCTCATAGTTAGTGAAAAATAAAAGTCCCCCAAAGGTCTGAACAAGATGAAACAGTGATGTACCACAGACTGAATAACTATGGAAAATGTTTTAAATAGAATGAACACTTTATTGGAGACAAATCAGTTCTTGTAAGTTGTAACAGCTGAGTAATTGGTTTTCCTTGCCACCAAAAGTCCCTAACATAAACTTTTTTTTTCCTTCTAAATATCATCAATTCGGTTCTATCTCTAGCTTCTCAAGAATAAATTACTTTTGTAAATCAATCAATCTCATATAATCTAGAGGCAAATTCTATAATGAAGTTCAAAAAAGCTCATAATTTGAAAAAGTGCAATTTAAAAACGCGTTACCAAACGGGCACATATATCATCTAGGCTTTAAACACATAATCCATCATTACCGAATTCTTAACTAAGCGACACAAACAATTCTACCTTAAATCACTCAAACAACTAACTAAAACAACAATAATCATAATGAATTATGAATAGTAATCAAAATTTATAAAACAATATAATAAAATAACCAGAAAAGCAGGCATATGTGACTAGTGGAAATGAAAGTAACCTGGTTTCGGCTCTGAGGCCAAGGTACCCTAACTTGATAACCCTCAGGCCTCGGCACCACGCAATCCAAGGGCCGAGGAGGACAATGCCGCTCGTATTTTTCAACACTCTCACCCAAATTCAAGCGCTTAATCTCCTCCACATTGTCCAAACAGGGCACATAGTGGCTCAGACTTTTATCCTCGCACACCTTAAACTTCTCAACCTTAACCCTCTTACCACCATTCCTCTCTTTCTCCTTCTCCTTCTCTTTCTCTTTCTCTTTGTCTCTCTCATGCTCTAACTCCTCGTCATCAAAACCGTCGTCGATCTCGCCGATCTCGAAATCCGTCGACATCGCGCCATTCTCGTCTACTATCCCCATCCTTATCAACATGTCCATCTTCGGCGGCTTCGGCGGAGGAGGAGGAGGCGGCGACGGAGACGGCGGAGGCGGAGGCGGAGGAGGAGGAGGAGATGCCGTCGTTGTCGCTTCGTGAAGCGTAGTAGGACTAGGAAGAGGGGGTGGAGAAGACGGTGTCGTATTGGAGAGGAGAAGAGGGAGAGACGAAAAGATGAGAGAAGGATTGTAGGAGGAAGAGAAAGGGTTGAAGAGGAAGAAGAGGGAGAGGGAGAGAAGGGCAATCACTGTAATTTTGATGAAAGCCGGAGTTTTAACCACGTCGTTAAGCCTAGTCGTCGTCATGATTCAGCTTCTTTCTCCCTCTCTCACTCTCTGTTTGTTTCTCGAGAAAGTGTGGGAAAAAAAATGAACAGATGTATCATAAATATACTATGAGTCTATGAGATGAGAATTGAGAGAGAGAGAGAGATGAACGCAAACGGTACGGTACAAAGAAGAGAGTGAAGAGAGAGAGAGTGTGTGTGAGAATTTTAAGGAAAGAAAAGACAAAAATGGGATTGACAAAGAAGTTGCTGTTTTTGGATTTATTTTAAAATCAGTGAATGTAGGGGACCGGGAAGTCAGTGAACTATCGAACCTCACGTGGGGGACCCTTCCTTATCTATAAAAATAAGAAGAGACAAAGGGGCTAAATGTTATGTTTAAGTTCTTTTACTGTACTAGTTACTACTTTAGAAGAATCGCTAACTAGTAGCACGTGCACGCTTTAGAAGCTTACGGTGTCGGTGCGGTATCGTTTCGTTTCTCGGTCGGTTGTGAAATGTGAAATCAATTACTGATCCATCAGTATAGGACTAGGGGAAGAAGTGTTGTATTTTAATCTCTTTTCTTTTTTTTCTTTTTTTTTTTCAATAATGGGGTTTGTAGGGCTAAAAATATTTATAGTTGCTTGGAACTTTTTATTTCACCGCCTCTTTAATTTGACAACTGTTCTATAGAGCATAGACATAATTTCATATCCAATTTTATATCTTGCCAGGTTGTTAATTTATTATTACTAAAAAAAAGTTGTTAATTTATAATGGGAATAGCATCATAATTTACATTACCCAAAGCTTTATAACTCTATTGACACCTAAATTTATTGGTAATTTTACTTAGAGAAATGTTATGTCTACAACATTTTTAGAAACAAATTTTAGGTGGCAAATTATTACTAGTGAACAAAAACTTAATTTCAATAGTAGGTTCAAATTAAAACTAATAACAACTTGTTGGTAGGCAAAATGTGCATGTATCATGAGTAAAGCTATAAAGAAACCAATTTACAAGATTTTTATTGGTTTCATTCAACATAACATTTTTATTTACCAATAACCACCTATCACATCAATCATTTATAAAAAAATTTGTAAAATAGTATTGGTTTTAGCATTTTTAACGTTACTCTTTTAGTTGAATAACTTCTTTGTGTGACTCTTGATCTTGAAAGAAGCGTTGGACTTTGGAGTTGGACTATTGAAGTATGAGAGACTATATAAATGAAATCTTGAAAGAAGCGTTAAACTTTAGAGTTGGACTATTGAAGTATGAGAGACTATAAATACATTTATCAACACAATTATTGTAAAAATTATTATGTTTGTTTTGTAGCATTACACTTTTATTTCCGGTTGAAATTTCACCGCTCCCTACTCCTTAGTCTAATGTAGCAAAAATAAGACAAGTATCCTTATTATTATTTACAAGTCAAACCTCTTGGCGAAAATTTTACACAATTAAGCATGCCAACATTTTCTTAATTATTCAATCATAGTAAGAAAAGCAGCAGAGGACATTATGGTGCACTTAAAAAAAAAAGGTTTTTGAATGTTTATACGAAGTCCTTGATTATGCACTTATCAAATAAAATAAAATAAAAAGTCATTGACAGGGCAATGCCCATGCCTTCAGCATACTGCTCCCAATATATTCTAAATATACATATAGAATACACCCAAGGCTATTCAGACCCAAAGATTCTTTTGTTGAACCCAATTAATGTTTTTCTTTTTTCATTTACAACAATTAATTTTTAAGATAGAGTGCCATATGATAATCGGCACCTTATGATTTCACTTGATGAATGAGCAAGTGAGGTATCGAATATCAAAAAGAGTGCCAACCACTTCAGTTCCCAACTTGACCAGTAGCTAGTCTTCTGCTTCACCTTCCGGATCTTCTTGATCTTCATCCATGTCTTCCTCGTTTTCATCTGTGTCTTCCTTGTCCTGCTTCTTCTTGCCATCACCATTTCCTGAAAATAGCAGGGTGCGAATAAATAAGCTCATGATAAAAGTTTAATAGTGCTCTGTTAATTCCTTCGAAGAGCAAGGATCGTGAATAACGAATAAAGGAAAAGTGATTTTATGATAGAAAAGTACTAAAACAATAATATTGAAGGTGAACAAGTGAGGGATGATATTTAGTAAAAGAGATTTTTTTTTTTTTTGACAAATGATATTTTAGAAAAAGAGATGTAACAAAATAAATAAAGGAAACAGAATAACACCAGAAAAACGAAGAACCAAGTATCCAATAAATATCATAAGGTGCGGATTATCACAAGCCCTGCTGATTGTATAGGAAGACAAAGTTTAAAAGGGAAGAACATATGTGAATGGGAGAAGAGACGGGACTCCATAACTGGAAAGTAAGAAATGCAATTAAGGGAAAATTAAATCTGGGAAGCCTAGACCATGGATCAGAAGGATGTCATGAAAGATCGATAATATTAACAGGCAGGACAAATCACAGAATGTCGAAAGGTCCATTGAAGGCAGGTTACAACCAAGTTAGAGAAGATTAACAGGCATCATCATTATAAAACCTGAGCAGAGATGTGATTTATCTCATTTAAACATGACTCAGAGCTAGAAACTGTAATATGCAAATTTCTAATGGTAGCATGCAGAGCATCCATTGAAATATGTGTATATATATATATATATATATATATATATAAGAAGGATGTGGGCTTGGAAGCAGGAACTTCTGTTTAGAGGATGTAATTAAATTGTTTATGAAGGTCTAAAGGAAAGCAGGTTTTGTGTGCATAAAGAATGAGAAGAAATCAAGCGTGTAGAAATTTTTTGGAGGAATGGTTAAAGTAGGTCATGGTAGACCTGCATAGGGACGTCTTATGGCATCCTTGTAGTCAATCATCCATTGTATCCTTAGTTGATTACTTCAAAGTTAAGAGACGTATTCCCAATATGTTATCAGGTTTATTACAGCCAAATATAATCTCATTGCTAGAGGAAAAAGTAACATGTTATATGCGAGAAATATACCATATTCACTGAAGATGACTCCACCAGAACATAATCCTTCCTCAATCTTGATGAGTTGAAGAGTCATTCTGGGTCCAATCTCTTGAAGCTTGACAGCACTTTTTGTCGAAGCCTTGTTAATTCTACCAAGATCACTAGCCAAAGTCACAGTCGCTGCTTCATCATCTGCTTCACTTTCTGATCCATACCCAGCCCTTTAAAGTCACAGGGAACATAAATATAAAACCAGAACAAATGACCAAGATTAATCGATCCAAACACACATGGTATTACAAGGATGTGTACTTTTTCCTTCTCAATTTGTACTTGGTAATGAGTCTCTCTCTCTGTGACTAGTAAATTATGAGCACACACTTGTGGGAGGAGGGAGTATCATTTGAGCAAGAGCTTATTGATATAGTTAAGTTGGCTGTTAGTTATGAGTTTCTTATTTTTCACTGCCAACTTATGTACAAATTTTTAAAGCCTTAATTTTTCAAGGTAAGACTATACTTTTACACTTTTTTCAACTTACATATATATATATATATATATATATTAAACCGAGGAAAAAAAGTTATACAAGCATATTCTTCATGAACAACCTGCAGACCTCAGGAAACACAAAGACGACAAATTCTATTTTAAATTCTCATTCCAATTCTACATGCTAGCATAGTTTTCCTTGACTTCAAAAATACAAAGTTAAATAAGAAAGAAACCTTACTTTGTGACAAAGTCGCTCACATCTTGAAGATTCCTTAAATCAGGAACTTGATGGTTCTGCACAATTTTCCTGATTCTACGGGAGACGCCCACAGGCTGTAATCTTATGGAATAATGCCGAAAATCAATAAGCTTTGTATCTTTGTTGTAATTAAGCAATACAATTCTCTGGCAAGAAGAAAGTTTGACCTGAAAATGCACATTAAAACAACATTAAGAGGGGGATATAAGATCATAAGTATTGCTGTCACTGGCACCAACCCGAAATTTGTTTGAAAACTCACAGTGTTTATATCAATAGCAGGAAAGATGTTCTGAAACATTATGGTTGTGAGCTTTAGATGTTGATCACCAGTCCCAAAACCGGAAAGAACAATCTGCCAATGATATAATCAGAGATTAACATGGGCAGAAGTTAAACAAACAAGAGTAAAAATTTCACCATATGTTTAAGTCAAATTATGCAGCTGTATAGCTGCAGCACTTTCCACTTTTGAGATAAGCATTAATTAACTAACATTAGCCTATAAAAGATAAGGGCGTAAAGACATATGGAGGGTGCAGGTGCCAACCATTCAAGGAGTTACAAATCAGTTCTCCTGCACTGAGATATTATGATTAACTTGTTATGTCTCATACTAAAGGCTAGTAATGATGCACAAATAGTCATGAATTTTTTTCTGTTTGTGAATTTGAGTGATTTTTCTTTTGGGGTATAAGTGGAGAATATAAAATTACCAGAGGAGGATTTTTGAAAAGATCTTGAGGACATCTAGGACGCAATTGAGATTGTGCAATATCAACTGCCAATGAGTATTCGTTTATTTTAAATGTAAGAGTTGGGCCTTGTGGAGTCCTTCCAACCCTCAGGAAGGGTGCAGCTGCAGTTTTTGACAATATGAGGAAATGTGTTACACCCATAGGCCCAGCAACATTCAAGAAGTCTTTGAGATTATTCCGTTTCTTCTCCTGCAATATTATATAAATAAACATTAGTTCAAAAGTTTTGGCAAACTAAATTAGGATTACCAAAAAATATTATAGCAAAACATTAGGACTGATATAGATGAATGCAGCACATAGGCAGCAGAGAATTCACTTCCAATCTAAAGTTAGCCTATTGCTGTAACTGAACACATCACAGTGGGAATCGCATTTATCAAAAATAAATACAGGGGAAATCACAGTTTGCAAGAACTAAGATATACCCATTTAAATACATGATCTACCTGGCAGAATTAATTCCTTTCTAAACTCCTCAATACATAAGATGATGAAACCACCATTCATATGCTACAAACCAATTCTTTCCAACTCCTAATGCACAAGTCTTAAAGAGAAGTGAAGAAATCTTCTCTAAACAAGAATTCTAAGATTGTGGCAAAAATATTTCATTTTTGATACAAGATAGAAATTTTACTTTAGCCTAATTTAAGTGTATATGTGTGTGAAGCTCCCTCCGGAGACTTGAACCCCGGCTTTTGCCCCTCGCACCCCACAAACACTTATACTTGTGGAGTGACTATCGCACCAAGGGTGTGCGATAGTGGTAAAAATGTTTCAACCCCTTTTGTGTAGTATAATTATTTTACACCCTTAAAAATCATCCTCACTCACATTAGGCATACTTCCATCAATCCCATTACCACAAAAATATTTTAGGAGACAGAGACACACAAACATACCCACACATTATGTGTATTTCCATCAATCTCATGGTATCGCACCAAGGGTGTGCGGTGGTGATAAAAATGTTTCAACCCCTTTTGTGTAGTATAATTATTTTACACCCTTAAAAATCGTCCTCACATTAGGCATACTTCCATCAATCCCATGACCACAAAAATATTTTAGGAGACAAAGACACACAAACATACCCACACATTATGTATATTTCCATCAATCTCATGGTACAACAAGAAGGCACTTTAGGAGACAAGCACACAGAGGGAGGAAAAGCAGATAATAAATAAATTTTACCTTAAGATTGAGAGCAGTATGGGGAAGCATCAACTTTCTCAAGTCCATTTGAAGTTGCCTAAGAGGACCAGGCAACTTCCCTCTCGAAAAGACAAAGCTCTTAGGAATCTTACTGCCTGTGATATGATCCACACTAGGTTGATTCTTCTTCACAACTGGCTTCATAAACACCTTCTTCTTCTTCTGTTTAAATCAAACAAAACAAAATCATGCAAACCCATTAACACTCATAAAACTAGAAAGCCCCCCCCACCCCCCTTCTTTTTTGGCTCAATAATTAGAACCCCATTTGGTTCCTCAGAAAATAAACAAGAGAAACACATCAGAAACTGAAAAAATCAAGTAAACAAAACTCCTAAGGCAAAAGGAGGAGGTGCCAATTGAGCTACAGCCCATTGGATTTGACTTAGCTTCTCACACTACAAAATTTTCCCACCTCCCAATGAAAAACAAATAAAACCCACAATTCATTTCTTTTCCTTTCTTTCATTTTCTCAGCAACCAAACAGTGTATGGTAAAAATCAAAAACCAAACATAACAATAATTTCACTTACATTTCGGACACGAGCCATGGCTTCCACAAACCTTGAATTTCACAAATTCAGCCCAAGCTTCAGATCTTCCTGATTGAATTTTCAAAAATAAAACAAAACATTTAGCATAATCAAGAACAATTACAAAAGCAAAAGGCTAGGGTTTTCAAAGTCCCAGCCACAGCTAATTCCAGAATTAAAATCAAAATTAAATAAATTTTAGAAATTTAATTTAAAATTTTAAGAACTATGTAACAGAAGCAAGAGAATTAGAGAAAACAAAAAACAAAAGCAAATAAGAGGAAAATTACCGTTAGTGGTATTTGGTTCTTTGTGTTCTGCAAGTGTTTAGGGTTTATAATTTTCCAATAGGGTTTTAGTTTAAGTAGTGAACCGAACATGGCGAGACCTAATTTAACCCAAAATATTTTGGGCCGAAACTTGTTAGCCCAATTTTGGCCCACCAAATTAAAAAGAAAAAAAAAGCTTAGTATGCTCCAGTCAATTCTAAATGGGTCAACCTGTACCCGATTCGTTAAAAAGCTGGGCCAAGTCGAATTAACCCACAAGGGCCACAACCAGGCTCATCCAGCCTTAATTTATATTCCGTCCCAAATTATTTGGCGAATATTCCATTTTGGAATGTCTCAAAATTATGTCATATTTAAAAAGTCAAACACCATTAAATTATTAACACTTTTTTTATGCCCTTAATTTATTTATGGAAGCATTTTTTTAATTGAAAACTTAAATTTTGAAATCCACTATACACATCATCTTTATTCAAATTAAGATGGCTATAGAATTTGGATTTGAATATAGGTTTGCAAATTGTAATGGTACACTAATAGAATTTGAAATCTACAATAACTATGAAAATTTCTTGGCAGTTGGCGCCAATACTAGAAATGTTTTTTTTTTTCTTAAGTAATTCTTCGATAAATTTGTTTAAGGGTAATTTAAGAAATTTCTAACTTTTTTTAAAGAGATAAAGCAGTTAATGATGTTTTTCTAAATAACTGGGTTTTTCTAATTAGGCCAAACAATTTGGGATGGAGTAAGTATGTAACAACTGCATTTGAGGAGGTTGATAACTTGATATAGAGATTGTATCTAGTTTTTTTTTTTTTTTTTTTTTTTTTTTTGTGTAGTGATGATAAAATTTTTAATTTTTGGATTGTTTGAACCTAAAAATTTATGTGCTACTTAACTTTTATTTTTGAGTATTTTGTTATTTAATTTGTTCTCTTATTCAAACTGAAGGACAATAAAAACAATATCATCATCATTATTATTATTGTGTTTAAATTTGTCTGCTTTATTATAATCATGGGGCCTAAAAGGATGAAGGAAAGCTAGAACTGAGTGATATTTTTATCATTCTTCTTTGTATGTGAAAATAATATTTTTTATGCATAAATTTTCCTCCACAACTGAATGAATACATGGCGTTGTTTATGCCTTCTATTTTTTTTTGTTTATTATTTATCTAATAGTTTTTGTTTTGATGTTTCCTAATTGAGAGAGAGAGAGAGAGAGAGAGAGAGAGCCTAACTACTTGTACGATTGCAGGTCATGCTATTTATGAAGATTTGAACTTCCGGTCTTTAAATTGTATAGAGAGACTTATAATTGTTTGTTAACATGAAAGTCATGCAGTTCATGTAGACTGCATGCACTCTTCTTTACTCTTGTGAATTGCACGTTGGATTGTCTATAAATAGCAGCTTGAGCACCAGCTTCTACAATCAATAAAGCAAATATTTGCTCTACTAGTTTCCTTGATCTCTTTAGAGTGAGTAAAGAATTGTAAGTGTCAATGTTGTATGGGAGAATTGGAGGCAACTGAATGGATTAGCGTTGTTCACTGCATTCCATTTAGTTTCCTCCAATATCTCATGTCCAACATTACATTCGTATGTATCAACTTTTCAAGCCTCATTGAATGAGTGAATAAGCTAATTGATAATGTCAAAGTCATATATGAGGATTGAAGGAAACTAAATAGATTGGCATCATTTGGGACAATCTATTTAGTTTCCTCCAATATCTTATATCCATTATTACATATATGTGTAAAACAAATGATTTTCCTGACTCACACAATTATTATTATAATCATACGTGTGGGGACTCAAAAGGTTAAAATAACTCTTAAGTTGAGTGGCGAGAGTTGAGGTAAGGGAGAACCAAATCTTGGTTAAGTTACTCATCGCCAATAATGAGTTGGGATGCAAGTAGCCTCTCTAGAGACAAGAATTTATATATTGCCCATCTTTTATATATATGTATGATATTCAACAATGAGAAATGATGTCTATTACACCATTGCACAATTTTGAATTAATATAAATGTCAAAATTATATGTAATTATCTCAATACAAATTATTCCATAAAAAAAAAAAACCAAATCTTCGTACAAATTATTCAAGACACATGATTTGAATAATGCTTGGTTGAACTGTCGCAACCAATTCGGTAGGTATTAAAACAAAATTAAATTATATGTACTTATCCCTTTTTAAATTTTTCATCAAGTAAATCAACAAATTGACTTTATACATTAAAAATGACAAAGACTTAAACCAAAACATGATTTTTCGCCTTGGATTAATCAATGGGAATTTCGCAGCAACACACTATAGTCTATAGGCATTGGCGTACAAGTCTTACATAATTTTACTATCAAATCAAATGGTCCACTATGAACTGCAGAGTTGAAGATACTTTATATGTAAAAAGAATTTTCAAATGTTATCGAATAAGGAACTTGTATTTGTACCCCACTAATACTAAAAACAAACTTATATAGTCAGATGATAAAATCATCTTGAAATGGAGGTTATAACTTAAAATCAATGAGTTCGAAACCACATACACTAGAAAGTAATTCAATGATACCTTAATTTATGGAAAGAGAAAAAGAGTAATTATCGTGAAATAAATATTTAAATTCTATGTATCTATTATAAATGAAAGAAAAAAGAAAATTTTCCAAACCATCCATTTCTACCAACATTTGTAACCACTTTCACAGTTTTACCCATAGTTTACCCTGTAGCTGACTTTTTCTAGTGCTATAATTAAAAACACTATTTGAACATTAGAACTAGTGGAAGTGGAACCGGAAGTGGCTCAGAAAAATATATTAAAATTACAAGGAAAAAAAAAAATCTGTCCATAGAATTCAAAACAATGGGCTCAAAAATATTGTTGCAGGGCGATCTGATCCTGTGAAAGACTTTACCAAAGTCAAAGGGAATAGGAGAAACTGTTGTGAGTTTTCCTGGAAGTGTATATCTTCTTAATTATTGTGTTTATTGTTTTTGACTAAATTAAATTAGCAATCTTTTCAAAATTCACCCTCATAAAAATTTTCATGTCAATAACTTCTCTAATTAAATAATACCTAAAAAAAAAAAAAAAGATATAGAAGTAGTTTGGAAGGCCACCAAGAAGATTGTTTTTTTTATTTATTTATTTTTAATTTTTTATAAGAGCAAGATTGTTAATTACGAAAGGTATAAAATATTTCCCAAAAACTAGGAAGGAATGGAATTAACAAAGTTAAGAATTTGTTAGTTAATAGGGTCATCTACTGTAATTGGGTATTCATTATTCCTCTGTTTTTTATGTTGGCCAAAGACTTAAAATTTGTTTCTTCTGATAATCTATTTCATTCTTCCAAAAAAAGAAAAAAAAAAAGTAAAAAGAAAAAAAAGAAGAAGGACGGAATCAAAGTTGAAATTGGGTATCCAATATGCTGAGTAAAGAGTAGAGATCTTCTTTTTTTTTTTTTTTTTTTTGATGAACAAGTAGAGGTCAATACAAAAGTGAATAGTCTCTTGATATATATATATATATATATATATATATATATATTGATAGGAATAGTCTCTTGATATTTGATTTCTTTACCATAGATATTGGTCATTGCTTTTCAGATATGTGGATTGTGGACAAGCACTCTGGTGCGAATTTTGTGGTTGCTATTTCATCTGGCTATATTGTCACATAGCAAAGTTGAGACCCTTCCAGTACGTACACTTACTGAGTTCTACAAATTTTTTTTGGGGTGCACAATGCTAATCATTACTTATTTGGGAATATACATATATACTTTTTGACGAGTGAAAAAAAAAGGTATATACTATTACTATATAATATATGCGTCAATAAATTTTAGACGCGACAAATGGGTGTGTTGGGTCATAAATGAGTTGGGTGTTTAATTACCAATTTATTCATTTATGATCCATTTATATATAAATTAATTATCTATTACCAATCCAACCAATTTAATTCGTAACCCACCCATTTAACTCAATATGACCAAAATATCTCTAAAATTACTTCTTTTTTTTTATTTTTTATAAATACCTCTAAAATTACTTGAATACCCTCTTGACCTCCAAAATTATCAAAATACCCTTAAATACCTAAAATGACGCAAATACCCCTATACTTCCAAAATTACCAATATACCCTTGGACATCCAAAATTATCCCCAAAATCTCTAAAATGAGTAAAATATTGCCAAAATTTCTAAAATAAGCAAAATACCCATGAAACCTCTAAAATACCCAAAATACCCCTAATATCTCTAAAATTACCAAATATGCTCAAAAACAACTAAAATGACCAAAATATCACCAAATTTTCTAAAATTAACAAAATATCAATGAAATCTCTAAAATGACCAAAATACCCTCAATATTTCTAAAATCACCAAATATGCTTAAAAACCACTAAAATGACTAAAATACCTCCAAAATCTCTAAAATGAGCAAAATACCTGCCAAAACCTCTAAAATGACCAAAATACCCCTAAAACCCAAAAAAATGACTAAAATACTCCTGAAACCCAAAAAATGACCAAAATACCCCCCAAATTTGAGAATTACCAAAATATCCCCAAAACCCATAAAATGACCAAAATACCCCCGAAATTTAAAAATTACCAAAATACCCCCAAAACCTAAAAAATGACCAAAATACCCCCAAAACCCAAAACTTACCAAAATACCCCCAAAACCCAAAAAAAAAAAAAAAAAAAAACCAAAACACCCACCTCTTCCAACGGTGCACCACCTATGGTCACACCACCATTGTATCAAGCCAATCCAGTGGCATCAACAGGTGGAGGCTATGATAGTCTCAATGCCAACACTCAAGCTCTTGAGGCTAATCATTAGCCTTGATCTTCTAGTTGGTTTATTTCCATATCTAATATCTTAAGAAACTGAAATATATATTGTTTCTAACTTACAATGGGTAGGACTCTAAGGCAGTTTTTAATGAAATTCCCCACATTGTTATTTTCTTTTATCAACTCTAGTGACTATTGAAAACTAATATAGATTCTATTGTATATCCTTAATATAATTGAATAAAATTACATAAATCCTCCATGTCTTTAAATTTTTTTTTTTTGATAAGTACATCTGTTTGATGCACTAGGTATCATACCCTGTATTTATGATGGTGACACTAGTGATAATGCTCTTGTCATAGGCAAATGAAGCAAGCCAAGAAATTCTTGTGGTTCAACTCCTATGTTGGGATTTCCATCATTTGGTCCAGTGATTTTTAGTTCTCACTGTGTAATGTGCATTAAGAGCTTGTGACCTGATGCTGAACATAAAGAATAGTTGTGCATTCTCATTTTTGTAAGAATCACGTCATAGATGCATATCTAGCAATATGCGGTATTTTGGTCATTTTCTAGGTTTTGGGGGTATTTTGGTCATTTTTAAAGTTTTGGAGGTATTTTGTTCATTTTTTTGGGGTTTTGGAGGTATTTTGGTCTTTTTTAAGATTTTGGGGGTATTTTGGTCAATTTTTGGGTTTTGGGGGTATTTTGGTCATTTTTTGGGTTTCGGGTGTATTTTGGTCAATTTTTGAGTTTCGGGGGTGTAGAGGCACGATTCATTGCCTAAGCCCAAAATGAAGGGGATATTGGTCCAGTGAGCCCAGAACAATAAATTTGTAGAGAATGGGGTCAAAGAACTAGGCCCCAATGAGTTGGACAACGGCTAGTATGGATTAAAAGATGATCAAACCAAGACAGTAAACGTTAATGTAAATGAACTCACTGCTCAGGGGTAGCAGCTTTCCCCAAGACAACACTGCTCAGGGGTCTTCTCCACATAAATGCGGTCTGAAAAGCAAGTGTAGCGCATTTAATGCGGTGGTAGCAGCTTTCCCCAAGATATTTTTGGGTTCCCCTCCTTCTCGTATGTCCATGATGCATGTCTATGTTATCGGGATTCATAGAAAGGTCACCCTGATTGTTGGAATACATATTTGGGCTGAATATATCATACTCGAGGAGATATCACTCCTCGGACCACCTTGTGCTTCCTCAAAATTTCAAAAATGTTATCGAGATCTCCCATGTGCTCGGACACTACCTTACTTTTCACTACCATGTCGTCTATATAGACCTCGATGTTCTTGCCTAACTGTGATTCAAACATTCTGGTCATCATCCTTTAATAGGTAGACCCTGCATTTTTCAAACCAAAGGGAATCACCTTGTAGTGATAGTTCCCAATGGGGGTGAGAAAAGTTTTTTTCTCCTGATCTTCTAGGGCTAGTGATATTTGATGGTATCCTTGAAAAGCATCTAAGAAGCTCATCCGAGGATGGCCTACGGTTGCATCCACCAGCTAGTCTATCCTAGGCATAGGGAAGGGCTCTTTTGGGCAAGCCTTATTTAGATTTGTGAAGTTTATACACACTGGCCATTTTTCACTCTTCTTTTTCACCACCACAGTATTAGCCAACCACTCAGGGTAGAACACCTCCTTGATAGCCTTCGCCTGCTTAAGTTTCATCACCTTGTCTTTGACAGCATTGGAGTGATCCTTGGATGAGCGCCGAGGTGATTGCTTTTTGGGGGTGACAGAGGGATTAACATTTAAATGATGGCAGATGAAGTTCGGATTCACCCCTGAGCCTTCGTAGACACTCCATGCAAACACATCAACATTTTTCTAAGAAACTCAATTAGCTCTTCCTTCTCTGGAGGAGGTAGCTGAGCCCCAAGCTGAAAGAACTTCTCCAGATCATCACCAATAACGACCGTTTCCAAATCCTCACATTTCACCTCCTAGGCCGATCCGGTGACAGGCAAGCCTGAAGCTCTTAATTGTTATGAGCCTTCTCTAGTAGAGGTCGAGGACTCAGCTTCTGGTTGATGTAAGATGGCACCCACCAGGCACTGCCAGTGGATTGACTTCCCAAGATCTCCCTTACCTGGCCCTCCAACGGATATTTCACCTTCTGGTGTAGGGTAGAAGAAACAACTCCTAGGGTATGAAGCCAAGGCCTGGCCACAATGGCTGTGTAGGGTGATTAAGTGTCCACCATGATAAAATCCACCTCCACCACCTCTGAATCGTTCTGTACAGGTAATTGGATCTGGCTTCTCAAAATAATAGTTTTCCCATCGAAACTTACCAAAGGAGAATCGTAGGCTGTCAAGTCTTCAGATCTTAATTTTAGCCCCTTGTACAGGTCAAGTACATAATCTCAACACCACTGCCCTGGTCTACCAGAACCCTCTTCACATCGTACCTCCCGATACTGAGTGTGACAACCAAAGCATCATCATAGAGCTAGATGGTTCCGATCTTATCCTCGTCCAAGAAGCCCAAAACCAGCGGGATTTCTATTCTAGCCTTCTTCGGCTCCGAATTAGACCCCTCAGTGGATAGCCGACCCATAGACATTACTCTGGAAGGGTGGGAACCGGTCCTCCTTGGAGCAGCAAAGATAACATTTATCGTTCCCATGGGAGGTCTTGAAGAGTCTTTTCTTTGGGGTTTTGAGTTTGTCTGGCCCCCCTGGATGCTGAAGTGATGCAAGGGTTGCTTTAACTTTCCTTCACAGACGAGCTGGTCCAAATGGTCCCACAGATTTCTACAATCCTCCGTGGTGTGTCCTTGGTCTTGGTGGTACTGGCAATAAAGGCTTTGATTGCGCCTTGCGGGGTTTCTTGCCATCTTAGTCGACCACTTGAAGAATGGCTCGTTCTTAATCTTCTCCAGAACCTAATGCACCGGTTCTCGGAACACAACATTGATCGTTTGAGTATTTGCAGATCTTGACTGCAAAGTCGAATCCCTTCGCGGCCGGTTGATATTGTATCGGTCGGACCTAAAATTCCTCCTCTCTTGGGGGATAACCTTATTCTTTCCTTTTCCCTGCTGCTGGTCTTCCTTAACCTTTTTATACTTGTCAATCTGGTCTATAAGTTGGCGTACACTGGTAACAGGCTTGCCAGTGATAGATTTTCTTAAACCGTGCTTGGCGGGGAGGCCAACCTTAAATGTACTGATGGCCACGTCGTCGAAGTCACCATCTATCTTGTTGAATATCTCCCAGTATCTATCGGAATACGTTTTCAAGGTCTCTCCCTCTCGCATGCTTAAGGACAATAGGGAAGCTAAAGGCCGAGGAGCTCTACTACAAGTGACGAATCGGGAGCCAAACACCTGGGTGAGCTCCTTGAAGGAACTAATGGAATATGCTCTCAAGCCATCGAACCATCTCATCACCACGGATCCCAAACTGGATGGGAAGACCTTGCACATCAAGGCTTCATCCTCGGAATGGACAGCCATCCTCTGATCGAAATGGCTTACATGCTCTACAGGGTCCGTCCGACCATTATAAATGGTGAATGTGGGCTAATGGAATCATCGAGGAAGTTTTACCCCTGAAATCTTGTGCGTGAAAGGTGATCTGGAGATCCGATTCAATGCCTTGCTCATGGCGTCATTTCCTAGGCCTTTACGAGGTGGGCTTTTATACCTACGCCTATTTTGGTGCTCCTCTTCGTGGGAGAAAGACTCGCTCGGTGGGGTTCTAGATCTTTGCCTATAACTATCGTCCTCAGAGGAATTGTCAGAGTTGAAAGGAGTTCGCCTCCGCTGCGCGTGTTGTAGCTTCTTCGTGAGATCATCAATCTTCAGCTGCATGGCTTTTTCATTATCTGGCCTTCGAGAAATGTGAGTTCCCACTTGTGAGTGGCTTCTGCTAGTGTGTGTAGTATGCACGCTACCCTCTCGATCTCTTTCGCGCCCAAGATTAAGAAACTTATCTTGTCGTTGAGAACCTGCAGACCCTGCCTGGTGTGGACCTGATCCCCCCATCGTCGACCGTTGCACTCACTATTACACAAGTTTTTTTTCCCACAGATGGCGCCAATTGTAGGGGCACGATTCTCGGCCTAAGCCCAAAATGAAGGAGATATTGGCCTAGTGAGCTCAGAACAATAAATTTGTAGAGAGTTGGTCAAAGAACTAAGCCCTAATGAGCTGGACAATGGCTAGTATGGATTAAAAGATGACCAAACCAAGATAGTAAACGCTAATGTAAATGAACTCACTGTCTGAGGAGACAATTTCTTCTATCAATCAACTAAACCGGATACCAATATAATTTTGATGGTTACAGTGTTCCTTTCTGATTTTTCCTCCTCTTCCTTTTTCACGGAGGGTCTCGTACATTATATATATCTCATTTTGGACCATCTTGATCCTACACTTGTTGACCATCCAAACTCCTACTTGAGTATCTGTCCCATCAGACACCCTCTTTAGCTTTCTGTGAGTCGTGGTAGCCAAGACAACACTACTCAGGGGTCTTCTCCACATAAATGCGGTCTGAAAAGTAGGTGTAGTGCATTTAATGCGGTGGTAGCAGCTTTCTCCAAGATATTTTTGGGTTCCCCTCCATCTCGTATGTCCATGATGCATGTCTCTGTTACAAGGACTCGTAGGAAGGTCACCTTGATTGTTGGAATACATATTTGGGCTAAATATATCATACTCGAGAAGATATTACTCCTCGGACCACCTTTTCATTTGTACCTCGATCATTTAAGTTTCAAGTCTGAACCATTCATTTCCATTTATTCGTACTCGGGCAACTCACGCTTTCGGCTAAGGCCCAAGGCCCAATATATGTTTTTGTGCCCTTAACCCTACAGAGGTTATTTTGGTCTTTTTTTAGAAATTTAGATTTTATGTTGTTTATTTAAATTTTGGATGGGTTTTAGTGAATATTAATGGGTTTATTCATTAAGATCCATATAATTAAATAACCTAATAGGTCTTTATTCATTTAACCAAAATATTCAAATGAGTTGGGTTAATACTTATCCAAATTAGGTGGGTAATGAGTGGATTCATGGATATTGATAAAAATTGCCACCTTTAATACTAATAGACAAATTGTAAGTTTGTTGCCAAGCATTTACTCTATGATATTGGGTAGCACATGAAAAATGGAAGTGAAAAGAGATAGGTAATAGAATATATATGAAGCAGCTAAATAATCTTGTTTTTGAGTAGAAATTGCATTGCATGTCGATGCTAATGCTTACTCATGTCATGCAAAACTTCTCAGTTCTTTCCATGATCTCATGCAGGTTGCAAATTAAAAAGAATCAACTATGGCTCTACCTATTCTCTCTCTCAAAAAATAAAAAAGAAGACCAAATGGAGTTTCATTATTTCATGGTTTCTGACTGGGGCCAAAAGACTTGTGTAAGACTTTGATTATGGACTTGGCACCTGAAGAAGATGCGAAAAGTACTGGCGTATGGATGGGGTAATATATTAGTAGCAAATTGACAAAATGGAGAATACTAGAACATTCCTTGGTTCTTAATTTGCAGCATTGACTGGACTTTTCATTAGGTTTAACTGTTTAATTAAGTGGTTTACATTTGTCCAACAAGGGAAGCTCTAAATCATGCATGATTATTAACAATAATGCACTTTTCATTTAGACTTAGACAGGTGGTATCTGTATAATTGAAATGGTACAAATCATGATTCATGTAGTAACAATAATGATCACGCTAACTCAAAAAAATAACACGACAATTAATACAATATAAAGTAAAGATGAGAAAGAGTTTATCACTTGCTTCGAGACACTAACTGCCGCATGTAGTTTTGGTGTTGGCGTGTGAGTGTATTCCTTTATCTCATCTCCTTCCCCTATATATATATATATATATATGTGTGTGTGTGTGTGTTTCTCAAAAAAAAAAAAAAAAAAAAGTAGAGATGAAAATAGCAAATTGGACCAATGAATATCTCTAAGTTGAACATCACAATCAAATTCACTTTTTTCTTTACGCGGAAATAGCTATAGTAGAAAAATTCCACAAAAATGAATATGAATCAAGAAATAGTAAGAAACATCATGTTCTTGAATTCCTCAAAATCAAGCTGCCCATCCAAGTTGGTGTCATAAACGTGAATCATAACTCTACAATCCTTGCCACTATCCTCATCCCAAAGCCCAAGCCTCGACAACACCTTTTGAAGCTCATCACAAGAAATGAACCCATCACCATTCAAATCAAACACTTCGAATGCCTTAACAAGGTCGCTCTCTTCATTCTCTTCCTCTTCTTCTTCTACTACCACAACTTCGTTGCTAGTGCTTCTACTATTATTGTTTTGCTTTACTGATATGGAACCATAAAATGACAAGAACTCATTCAAGTCGAGGCTTGATTTTCCCACTAGTGATTCGAGCTCGTCTAGGCTTATTTGCGTTCCTATTTTTTCAAGAAGCCAATTTAGCTCCTCGAGACTCACTAGGCCATCTCCATTCTTGTCAAGCTTCTCAAATATCCTTTGCAAATCGTTGGTTTTGATGAGAGACATGCTGACAAAGTCACCATATAGGATAGATATGAATGAGAGAATATGGTGTTTAATTGTTATAGTTGCAAATGGTGCTAAGGTTAATGGGGTATATATAGGCCAATTTCTAAAGACTCCTTTTTTATTGTACTATTTCGTACCAAATGGTACGGAATCTCAAGGAAGCTAGCAAGAAACTTAATGGGAGCTTGCTAAAATAGACTTTTGATCAGATATTTGTTGATTAATTGGTGCGTTTGGATTCGCACGTTTGCTGCGTTTCCATTGCTCCTGCGTTTTTTTTTTTTTTTAAGCTCCGTGTGTAGCACTGTTCACTGGTGATGAACAGTAAAAATAGGCTAATGAACAGTATTATACAGTAAAATAAACAGTAAAAATATTTTTTTTATTCTTTTCAGTTTTCAATTTTCAGCCAAATAAGCGGTATCCAAACGCATACTTATTCCCTTTTTAGGTGTAGAAAATTATATGCCTACTAGTTTTTTTTTTATCTAACATTCTACTTTTTATAGGATGGGAAATTTAGAGTTTGTGGAGAATATTATAGATCAGGTTTTGAACACGTACACAGGTCTTCTAATAAATTTTCCGTCTATAATGTCCACGAATTTTCTCTTTTGTCTATCTTAATAGGATTCAATTGGACAATATAGATTTCTATTGGCAGGTATAAAGCATAGACAATATGAGAGTTTGCGTATCAGACGGGTTCCAAATCATGGGTCCGTCAAGATTTGTTAGAGGAAATTTTTATTGGAAAGTTGTGGTAGGTATATGATTTGATATTATCCTTCAACTTATGAGAAGAGCTATCGTTTTTGTGTAACTTTGTAAGCTGGTGGTAGTTTCAAATTCAAACCATGTGCTGTAGTTGTAAAAAGCCTAGATCTTGAATTGTAGAGTATTAAGTATGCGTTTGGATACCGCTTATTTTGCTGAAAACTAAAAACTAAAAAAAATAAAAAAATAATTTTTTCACTGTTTGCTACAGTATTATGCACTGTTCATTAGCTTAAAATCACTGTTCATGGCCAATGAACATTGCACAACAAGTTGAACTTAAAAAAAAAAAAAAACGCCCAAAACGCTGGAAACGCGACAAACATGCCGTTGAATCCAAACAGAGATTATATAAGTAGAATAGTTCTTGCGATATAGATTTTTAACTGAATTTTTTTAATGTTTTAAGCGTAGTTAACAACATTGTGGGCTACTTTTTTGTACTCTCAAGGAAACCGTTTGCGTACTTTCTAGGAAACTTTTTGTAGTCCTACATTGAAGAGAACTCCCCCTACTTGTTGCCTTATAAGCGTGAAGCCGAAAGAGTAGTGTACCATCAGTTATTATTATGTGCTACTTTTTTGTACTCTTAGGGAAACTATTTGCGTACTCCTTGGGAAACTTTTTGCAGTCCCACATATAATAGAACTCCCCCCACTTGCTTCCTTATAATCGTGAAGCCGAAGGAGTAGTGTACCATCAGTTAGGAAGTACGCAAACATTTTTCTTAGGAGTACAAAAAAGTAGCCCACAATAAAAGGAAGCTACAGTTTCCCTGAGAGTACAAAAAAGTAGCCCACAAACACAATTATCAAATTATTTTTTTTAATTATTTTTTTATGCTTTAGATAAACATTGACATTTTCATGTTTTATATGAATTAAAAAAAAAATTAGTCACTAATAAATTTTCAATGATTTGGATGATTAGATCTTAATGTCAATTACACATGTTGAAAAAAAAAATGTCAATTTAACTATGTTTTATTGATTTGTTTGTAAATATGGGGAAAAAATGAAAACATATATTCTCTCAAATAAAATAAAATATTAAATTGTTTAATTCATTGATATCTCAAATTTTTTATTATTATTTTGTACATCCTACAAAATTATACTTTAAATAATATATGTTACTAAATTAGAATATAGTAAAAGAAATAATCTAACATATACAACCAAAAAGGGTCAAATATCCTCTTAAGGAAATAGGATAAACTCATGTGATCATGTCTTAGATTACTCTTAAAACACCAATATTACTATTTTCGTGTGTGTTTTAATAAGTATTACTGTTTATTAAAAAAAAAAAACTTAGTTTACTCTAATTTTCTGTTTTTCATTGATTCCCACTTTAATTCCCAACACTTTAAGCAAATGAAATCTAGTCACCTAGGTGTTAGTTTGGAAATAACTTATCAAGCTTTTTGCTAAAAGTATGCTAAAAAATATTTGTATCTTGAAAACATTTGAAAAGGTGAAAGAAAGCGAGAAAAAATGAAGTTTTAAAAAGCTGTATATAAAAACTAATAACTAAACTTATAAGTTGATGTTAAACATACTAATATAATTTTTTTTTTTATACAAGATAGAAATTCTATTCTAACATAATCTAAGTGTATATATGTGTGAAGCTCCCTATTGGAGACTTAAACCCCGACTCTTGCCCCTCCCACACTCCACAAGCATTTATACTTGTGGAGTGACCATTACACCAAGGGTGTGCGGTGGTATATAAAACTTTTACAAATATTTAAAATGTTATATGAAAATAAATTTAAATTTTTGTAATAAATGATGTATTTTATTAATAAAAAAAACTTAGGTACAGTACCTTAGGTGCTGCTCTTTAGGTTCACTTTTAAGATTCAGCTATATTGCTACTTAACTAAAACATACACTTCTATCACATGAGAAAAAATCCACATGATAGAATCTTAAGAAGAAAACCTAAAGAATAACACTTAAATACTGTACCTAAGTCTTGCTCTTAAGTTCTGTACCTAAGTCTTACCCTTTATTAATTTAGAGTACCACCTCAATTGTAATTCTGAAGGACATAATAATGCTTACTCATCAACTAAAGATATCTCAATTCATTTGTAACCGATGAAAAGTAATTATCTCTATCTCCCACGGCCTTGTTATTTTAAAATGAGATCGATACTTTTAGTCAGCACCTTAATATTTGTCAATATTAGTTCCTGTCTATTTGATCCTTCGTCAGTTTCTTAAACCTCCAAGCATGGGCAGTTCTTAATTTTGTTTTGTTTCTATATGTGTTATTCTTTTATTTATGTCTTTTAGAAAATATCTTTAAGAATAATTTAAAATGAAAAAAAAAAAAAAACACGTGACAAGTTGTAAATAATAGAACAGTGGAACACAAATGTGGTAATTTGGATTTGTATTTCTTAAAAAAACAAGGGTTTCGGTTCATTCTAGTAAATAAAGTCAAACAAAGAAGGAAAAGAAGAAAAAAGAAGAAGAAGCAAATCTCGATAATGGTGGTCTGTAACTGTAGATTGCAGACTTTCACTAGCATGAAGAGCCATTATCACAGTGAAGATAAGAAGCCAGACACTTCAGTTGTGACTTGTGAGTCTAAACTTGGGCACTGGACAAAGTTAGCAATTAGCTAAGGTAATTGCAGCAGAATTTCCCCATAGCAAAAACCGAGAAGCTGCACTTGACAAAAATTTCAAATATACATAGTCAGAAATTTGTGAAGCCTTTTGTGTATTTTGTTCAGGGGATTCGATCATGCAACAGATCATGGTTAGCAACCAAATTTTATACTTACATTCCGGTTGTTTCAACGAAATACATTTTCTAAACAATTTTTTTAAAGAACTAACTTGTTTTCTTGTGTTCTATTGTAACTTGTAACACTGAAAAATGAACTAGAAAACTTTTTATATTATTTGACTCGCGTAAAAAATCATTATTTTTTCTTGTAATTCCAGATAATTAGATGAAGAAAAATTTTCATTCACAAACTTCCCTTCCCAAAAAAAAAAAAAAAATATATATATATATATATATATTTTTTTTTTGGTGGCATTTGGGAATCTCAAATGAGAATACAAAGGAATATCACCATGACTTTCTAATCCTTACTTCCTTTCTTTTACTTTCCTTTCCCTCTTCATTCTCCTTGCAACAAATATATATCATCCATAAATGGTGGCATTATGGGGTGTTTCATACCAATTTTGTTTCTATTTGAAAGCTGAAAAATGCAATGCCACTTTGTTTTGGGAACTTCAAGGCATGCCTATTGATGGAATTAGACGAAATGGGCAATTACTTTATGTATAACAGTTCCTTAGACTTTTAGATGTAATATATTTAGTTTATCAATTAAACTCAAACATATAATTGTATTGAAGTAATAAAAAAAGATAACTTTTTTTGGGGGGGGGGGGTATTTTATTAGTTTGTGTAATCAGGTGTATAAGTTTAATTAAGGACCTAATGTACCGCATTTAAAATATTTTAACTTAATTTTACCAGAAGCACACTTGTACATTATCCAAGAGAGCATCATCCAGCGAAACATCAGTAAGCTCCATTTATCACACAAATTGTGCAAGTACAATTTAGAGCAACAACTTAAATAAAGTATATTTTATTTATTTTATTGAAAAAATCAAAGTATAAGTTTGTCAATTTCTAATGCAAGTAGGATTTGTGATAGATCATAAATGAACCATAGCTGATTCATTAATAGGTGCTAGCCGACACCTGTTAACAAAGTCCAGTGTTATTTTCATTGTTGGAAATAAGTTATAACAAAAAAAAAAAGTCATTGGAAATTTATGTTACTTCTTGAAAAATGTAACACAAATTTTTCCTTGCAAATGCACCGAGAGAGAGAGAGAGAGAGAGAGAGAGAGAGAGAGAGAGAGAGAAACTTGCAATCACAGTATTAATTAAATGCTAACGTGTTTACAAACTTGACTGAGCACTTGCATTCACAGTATTAATTAAATACCAATGTGTTTACAGAACTCAGTACAAACCTTTCTATTCATACATGAGGGACAACCTTTTTTTTATTACTGTCTTGAACAAGAAAAAAAATCCTACAAAATTTTTTGACAGAGAGCTCAGATCTCATTATTTGCCAAAAGAATTTTCACATCAAACTTTAGCTATTAATTAAGTCATAAAAGAAGTATAATCATAAAGGAAATTATTTTTGGCTAGAGGCAGGAATACATGATATGATAAAATTCTCTGGTTAACCTCAGGGTTTCAAGGTGAAGTTTCCAGACTCAGAGTAATTCTTTTCAAGCTGCTCTATTTTGTTGATTTTGAAACCCCTGATCCTTAGTTCCTCCGGCACTGAAGCATCTTTATAATCAATATTTTCAAGCGTCCAACCTTTGTTCTGTACAGAACCTTGTACTTTTACCTGTTTAAAAAGGTAAAATCATCAACAACAAAAAAAAAAAAATGCAAAATCAGAGGTCTAAGACGTAATCATTTCAAATACCCCCGAAAAAAAGATTGACACAGTTAACAAAATAAAACAAATTTAAATAACCAATACAAGTGACACCAACAGTGGAAAATAAACAAAATGAACAGGTGGTAAACAGTAATGAAAAGGATATATACAGATAGTTTCTGAGATGGTGTTTTTTTGATTAAGGAAAACAGGGTTAAAATGCAAAAATCATCCCCTTGGGTTTGAGTCGGTTGCAAAAACACCTCAGTTTTAATTCTTCAGTATAACTCTCTAAGGTTTCCATATCCAACAAATTGACCCCTAAGACTAACTTCCATTAGTTTTTATGGATGAAAAAAAGACATGACTACATTAAGAGGATCCACCAACTGATTCATGTCACTAATCACATGATGATCACGTAATTTTTCCATCCATTAGAGCTAATGGAAATTGGTCCTAGGGATCAATTTGGCAGATATGGTAACCTTAGGGAGTTACAAGGAAAAATTAAAATCTCGGGGGATGTTTTTGCTACTAAATCAAACCTCAAGGGGTGTTTTTGCATTTAGGCCTAATATATATATATATATAACATATGTGTGTGTGTGCGCGCGCGCGCGAACGCGTGCGTGCTTAGAAAGAGCAATAATTACAAATTTAGGAAAATAACACTAATTAGGCTATATTTGCTACACTCATGATAATAAAGAGACTTTTTGAAGGGTATAACTTGGAACATGTAAAACAAATGTATGTTCACAAGGTAAAAGAAAAGTAGCATGCAACCGGAAACCTGTCAAGGAAAGAAAAAATAAAGAGAACATCAAATTTTGCCACATGGGCAAGCTGTGTCTATTTGCAATTTTCTAATCCATCTTTGCTATCAGATTGTCTTAACTTACCTCTGCATCATCAATAGCATCAATGAGCAGAGCTCCATCCAAGGAGAGATCCTCAAGAAAGACATTACGGCCCTTAATGACCATGGTTGACCTCTGAGATATGGTGCTACTTCCACAAACTTTTCTTTTGATTTCTGCAAACGTAAGACCCCATTTTGGCTTCCATGTAATACGAGGCCACACTTCCACCTCTTGCCCATTGAACACCTGTACTACAGGATTGGCAACTTGGACACCAACCTGGTAGACAGACAAAAAGAACCCCCATAATTCAAACACAGAGAGAGAGAGAGACAGAGGTTCAAAATCTACAGGCACTCTAGATTTGTGTAGATTATGTTGCATTCTTTTTCAGGCAGTCCTGTTTACCAACAACTGAACTACCCACATTTCACATCTACTGGAGTTTACACAAAGTTAACAAAGTGGTACAATGGCAAATGCCCTTAGTCAGCACCATGATTAGTAACACTAGATAATAAATTATGATATTACTTACCTTTCTAAGAATATGGCTGTTTGAACGATAGATGGCCATTTCTCCTGAAGTTGCACTATGATATGGATTTCCTTTTGGTACCTTCAATTAAAAATTTAAGTAGATGATAAGAAATAAAGTCAAACTGAACTTAAACCCAAGTTCACATTTAAACCTAGTTAAGAAAAGAAGATAAAGGATATGGAATTGCTAAACACTTAAACCATTCAAATAATAGTCTTGCGCAAAAAAATAAAATAAAGGTAAACAAATACTTTCAATATTGACAGACCAAGGTTTCTGGACGGAGGCGGCATGGAGCTACCAAAAAAAGGGAAATGCATGCATAAGTATGAGTGAGTAATAAAAAAACAGATATATCTTCCGTAACAAGTAACATAAGTGAGTTATTCAGTTTCATTGTCAATTATTTTCAGAGTTATGACCACAATATATACAAGCCCTAGAAGATAAATGAAAGGAGTACATTATCTTTCAGGGTCATCTTTTCTGTTAATAGATCGGCTTGAGCTACCAGGAGGTTACATGTTATACTGAAAACTTCCAGGGGGAGATTCCATGATTTATGGAGAAATCACAGTGGTTGTGTACTTTTTCACCATTTTACATATAAGTAATAAATTTTTATTAAAACTTCACAAAAAGAAGCGCTATTCTAATTCATGGGGTGTATACAAAGAAAGAGCAAAAAGAAAACAATAACAAATTTGAAGAACAAATAAATTAAATTCTGAACAATAATCATTTGAGAAGTCCATGAAACGAAAAGTGGAGAATTGAATGGAATTTTATGTCTACTCATCCAAAGTCTTGAGAAAAGCAAACTTGATAGGTGGCACCGGTGACTCCCTTCACTCAAAAGTAACACCAGATTAGGCATAATGAAGCTACCATTCAAATTTCACCACTATTGAGTTTTGCCCAAATTCACCTTCCAAGAGGTCAACATAGCTGTAACTGAATTAGACATCATAAGAGTAGATCCCACAACTCCAAAGAGACACAACAATATCAGTGACGATTTCTTTTTTTTTTTTTTTTTATATAAGTAATTAAAAAGTTATTGAAATAAAAAAAAAGTCGCCCAAGTATGTAGGGAGTATACAACTGGGGACCATACAATCAATCAATTACATAAATCTATCAAATCAAGAACAAACATCCAATCCAACAAAGTTCTTAAGAAAAATAATTTGAGATCAGGCATAGTTTTCTCTGTATCTTTGAAACTCTACTTGTTCCGCTCCCTCCATAAACACCATATCAAGCAATGTGGGGGCAGCCATCCACAAATGACCACTCTGATGACGAACAATATCAGTGAAGATGATCCACGTACTCCCCATTGGATTTACACATACAATACCAGTCCACAATTATTACCCCCCCCCCCCCCCCCTGTTTTTCTCAAATTATCCGTCATTAGGATTTTCCCTAACACTGTAATCCAAGTGTAGAAAGTAACTTTAAGTGAAGCTCTAACCTTCCAAATGCTCTCCTCCATGGAAAGAGGCAACCCCCTCACCTCTAGATCTTAGTACCCTATAAAAGCTTTTAACTTGGAATCCAAGCTTAGTTGACGGAAGGCACAGCATTCTATCATCTCCATCTTGGTCAACATTAATTACATACAACACATTATAAAGTAATCCAACAATTCTACCTCCCAATCCTAAGCTTCTCTAATAAATCGAGATTCCAATGAAGTTTTCCATTAAGCCCTTTCCATATTTTCTATTACAAGAGCATCTCTGCCTCTAGCAGGTCTGTACAACTCAGGGTACTTGTCCTTGAACTTATTGTTACCAATCCAGTGATCCTTCCAAAAATGAATTCTGGCACCAGCTCCTCTAGTTGAGAATGACCAATTTTGTTGTGTCCATTTCTTATGTTTTTCAATAGGAGCCTTGCACAACATCATTACACCATTCATCCTAAACAATACCATATTTGTTGTCAATCACCTTCCTCTACAATCTGCCCCTTTCCTCACATAAGGCCACAACCACTTTCCAACCAAGGCTTGATAAATAACAAAAGTTTTCTAATCCCCACACACTATCATAATTTATCAAATGGAATTTGTGTTCATCTCCAATGCCACCCCAAAAAAGTGATGGGCAGTAGAGTTTGAACCCTGTGCCCAAGCACCACAAGAGGTGCTGAACTAGGTTTCCCTCGAACCCCACAAAAGCATTTTGAGAGCTGGAAATTACCTTTTCTAACACCTATGTCAACCTATTTTCCAAAACCTAGCAAAAATTTTGTAAACACTACCAAAGAGACTATTAAGCCTGAAAATAAGTTCTGTAAAAGTATAGTTGTACCTAGAAAAAATTGAGGCTTTAAGAAGTTATATCTAGACAAATAAACAAAATAAATGTAGCCAAACAGGGACTTAAAAAACATCTAACATCTTTGGAGGCACTTGATAACACGATAGTAGATCACACACTGGTTAATTTGGGAATATTTAGTGAATTAATCATAACACTGTATCAAGCAATCTATGTATAGGTACAAATATCTAATATGGATGATATAATTTCCAGGATGGTTCAAACAATTGTTTCAACAATGGAAGTGTGTTACTGACCACAAATTTGCATAAAATGAGGCAAAAATTCTGAATATCTTCTTTAACAAAACCATCCCATTGTGTTTACCACTTGATAATTGAGGATCTCTTGTATGGAGGAGTATATATTGACCATATAAACGTACGTAAAATGTAGTCATAGAAAAAAGGGAGTAGTCTGTCTTATACTATGGCATGAATTTTAATCAGTTTCAACATCATAAAATCCCCATGCCATCAATCAAGGAAATGCACTGTATCACACTTTTATAAAATAAAAAAATTATTTAATAAACCCTCAGATAAGAATATAACTTGTCTTAGTCAAAAAGAAGTTTCATTTTTTTTAGAAAACCCTCCAGAATAGAATTCTAACAAACAAAATATTTATACAATATTCTTACCTTAGCAGCATCCTCAGGGTTGTTCTTCACAGGTGCATAAGCAAGCCATGCATCCATCACCTAATCATCGCAGAATAACTATTGAGTAAACAGTGAGCTATTGAGTAAACAGTGAGCGCCACAATAGTGGCAATGCCTTTATAGCATACGCCATCACAAAACAATGTGAAGTGCTATTATAAGAGGGAAAAACACCAAATCCACCTAAACATCTAAGCAATCAAATTTAACGAAAAATGTGTCAGATTGGAAGTGGTTTCATCTTGCTAAAAATCCACTTATTCACTCAAGAAAGAGTAAATTACCGTAAATCCAACTCTTGCAGATGGAGGCAAAGTTTTTGGATAGTCCTGCATCATACATTCTAGTCTCGTCGAGGATTTAAATGAAGTTTTGCTAGCATCTTTGTATCTGCAGTAAGATACCACAGAATATAGCATTTAATGATAAACAAAAAGTAGAACTAGTATGTATTTGCAACATCACACACACACAAAGATTATAGGAGTCTGTTGACACCAAACAAGATCGTTTTGGTAATTCATGTTCTTCAATGCCCATCATGCTTGCTAAAAATCAAGTCAACCAGAGATCGGTAGGTATCCTATCTATATACTGCTGCAAATTGAAGATTATTTATATAAATATGGAAGTTACTGTATTGAATAGCTATTGGAGATGTATTGATATGATATTTGGTATGCTTAAAGAAAATGGTTTTTCTATGGCCTTCTATCACCATTGTTGGGGAGTTGTGGAAAGAGATGTTTTAGCTGTGTTTGAAGAGTTTTATCAACATAGCAAGTTTGAAAAATCTCTTAATGCAACTTTCATAGCCCTAATCCCTAAAAAGAATGGTGCTTCCAATATCCGAGATTTTAGACCTATTAGTTTGGTGGGGAGTGTATACAAGATCTTGGCTAAGGTTTTGGCAAACCGCTTGAAAGAGGTTTTGGATCAATTGATATCTGAGTCTCAGAATAGCTTTGTGGGCGGTAGACAGATACTTGATTAAGTTCTTATTGCTAACGAGTGTGTGGATAGTAGGGTGCTGAGTAAGATTCCATGGGTTATTTGTAAGCTAGATATTGAGAAAGCTTATGATCATGTGAATTGGGAGGCTCTTCTAGATTTGTTGAAGAGAATGGGATTTGGGGTGAGGTGGTGTAGGTGGATCCGTACATGCATGTCCACAATCCAGTTCTCTATTTTGATCAATGGGTCCCCAGCTGGTTTTTTTGGGAGTTCGAGGGGATTGAGACAAGGGAACCCTCTATCTCCAATGCTGTTTCTGGTTAGGATGGAGGTTTTTAGTAAGATGATGAAAAGAGTTGAAGCTGCTGGTCTGCTTCGAGGTTTCAGGGCAGATGGCCAAAGGGGTGAAGGGGGTATATGTTTCACATCTTTTGTTTGCGGATGATACAATTTTATTTTGTGATGCAGATGAGGAGCAAATTCTACATGTTCGGCTGCTCCTTCTTTGTTTTCAGGCTGTGATAGGATTAAAAGTTAATACTTTGAAGAGTGAGATGGTTCCCGTTGGGAAGGTTCCTAATATCCATGTCTTGGCAGAGATCTTGGGTTGCCGGATTGGGTCTTTGCCTATGACCTATCTTGGTATGCCTCTGGGGGGCGTCCCACAAGTCCCCTACAATTTGGAATCCTATATTGGAGAAAATTGAGTGTAAGTTGGCTGGTTGGAAGAAGTTGTATTTGTCAAAAGGTGGAAGATTAACATTGCTTAAGAGTACACTATCTAGTCTTCCAACTTACTTTTTATCGCTTTTTACAATTCCTACGCATGTTGCCAACAAAATTGAGAGGTTGCAAAGGGATTTTTTGTGGGGGAACTCCAAGACACATCTGGTGGGCTGGGATAAGGTGTGTGCAACTTTGGAATATGGGGGGTTAGGAGTAAGGAAATTAACTACTTTTAATAAAGCCTTACTAGGAAAATGGTTATGGTGGTTTGGGGTTGAGGAGACAAGGCTTTGGAGAAGAGTAGTAGCTCTAAAGTTTGGGGAAGAATGGAGGGGGTTAGACTTCCAAGCTAGAAAGAGGGGTTCATGGGTGTGGTGTGTGGAGAAGCATTTGAATGAGATGGGAAGTTTTTAGTAAAAATATTCGGTTTGAGGTAGGGGTGGGGGATAGAGTGAAGCTTTGGACAAATCAATGGTGTGGGAATTCTTCACTTCAATTGACCTTTCCGGTTGTGAATGGGATTGCCTCCAACAAAGGGGCATCAGTGGTCTCTTCTCTAGAATAGTTGGGGATAGAGGAACGGAGAAGCTGGGATGTTCGTTTCATTCGGAGACCAAATGATTGGGAACTAGGTGATGTGGATGCATTTCTTCGTACCTTGGGCTTTAATTTACCTCCATCTGAGAATGGAGATCGCGTGCGATGGAAGTTGACAAAGAATGGGAAGTTTGATGTCCGATCGTTTTATAATAAGTTAAGAGGTCCTTGGAAAAGTGTTTGGAAGGTTAAGGTCCCTCGGCGTGTTTCTTTCTTTGTGTGGATTGTTGTATGGAATAAAATCCTTACAGGTGACAACTTGAGGGGTAGAGGGATGGACTTCGTTAATTGGTGCATTATGTGCCGTTGTAATGGGGAAATGGTTGATCATTTGCTACTGCATTGTGGTAAGGCTTACCGGTTGTGGAGTTTGGTGTTTAGATCTTTTGGGATTTCTTGGGTTTTGCCAAGATCAGTTGCGGATACTCTCTTTGGTTGGTGGAATTGGCTTGGGAAGCATTCGTCTAGCATTTGGAATTTAGTTTCGCTTTGCTTAATGTGGTGTTTGTGGAGGGAGCGAAATTGGAGGAGTTTTGAGGACATGGAAAATTCCGATGATCATTTATTGGCTTCTTTTAGTGGTTCCCTTTTTTATTGGTCTAGGGCTTGGGGACTCACCTCTAGTGATTCTCTCCCTATGTTCCTTAGCTCCCTTCTTTGTACTTAGTATCTTTTCTTTTTGTTTTTTATCATCTTTCCTTGTACTTTTTGTTTCTGCCTTAAGTTTTTCTGCATAAGGTAGTTTTCTTGAATGAATATCTTTATTACTTATCATAAAAAAAACAATTTCATTGGGTTCTTTAACAATTTCCCAAAATGAATAAACAGACATGCTGAATCTAACTTAGATATGGCCTGCCAGGGAGTCCGAAATGAAAGCAGCTTCCTACATAGTGTTCCACTAAAGTATAACTGCTTTAATCCCTACACATTTCTGTGAGCAAAAAAGAAATCAAGAAAGAATGATATTTCTCCAATGCTAGAGGGTAAAACAAGAAACTAGAAAATTTATAATTTAATATATGTAAGATGTGACTAACCCAGTTAACCAATCAGTCAGATGAACTGTTGTCACTCTTTCTATTTCAGTACAACTTCTAAAGCCCACATTGTTCTACTGGCAAGGTGTGATGTATTGGGGTTGGGAAATTTTCACAAATAAACCAAGTCAAAAGATAAAAATGCATTTATATTATTTTTAGAGATTTATAACTGAAAGCACTTAAACATAGTAGCAAAACCACGTAGATAAATTAGAAGTTCAAAGGTAGCAAGTACAGAAGACTTACTTTGGATTAACAAACTCCTTTATAGCACCTCCCGTTTTTGTGAGTTCGTCAATGTAAGGACTAAGTTCCAAAATCAACTGGGAAAGAAATGAGACAAACAAGTCACAAGCCTAAGCATACAACAGTTCCTTTAAATAGATGTGCAGTATATCAAAATCTGAATCAAATACTGAAAACAAGATATATGATATTGTAATCTTATGCTAATTCAACGATACCTTTGGTAATATCTATTAGAATAATGTTAAATGATTAGATTCATGATTTGCTAATAGAGGATGTAGTCTTGAGTTCAAATCATGTCTCCAATCTACCTTCCATTAAAAAGTTTTTTTTTTTGATAAGTACCTTAAAAATTTTTTTGAAAGAAAACAGCCCCGTACATAGGAAATGTACGAACGAGGCAAAAAACATCAAGAAACCAAAGTACAACGATCAAGCAACCCAGAGCGAGGGAAGGTGTTAGATCTCATGTGTTAGGTCTCACTTACAAAAGAGAGTCTAAGCCCATGAGCGAGGGAAGGTGTTACAACAATGCTTAAATGATTAAATTTATTATTTTCTTTTTTGATAAGTATTAAATTTATCATTTTCTAATGGCTTAAACTTTTAGTACAATAGTAATTTATCAATTTTCATTTAAAAAGAAAGAATTGATGTTGTTAGGGTTGGTAAATTTATCAAAAAATCCAAGGCAAATTATATTTATCCTCCTTTTTTTATAAATTTTTTGTTATCATTGTGTTGTGATGACATTATTCCATGGCTACATAGATCCCAGCATGTGTGGTAATGAAATTGTAAATGTCTTTAAACATCCATGAGAGAGAGAGAGAGAGAGAGAGAGAGAGAGAGAGAGAGATGGGAAGAAGGGAATACATGAGACACTACTCTCTACCAATTTCCACTCTAGTTCTCAGCTTTTACACTTTGGTAACCAAATTTAGGAAATTACACACTAGTTCTCAATTTTATGCTCAGGTAACCAAATTTATTAATATGATACATTGTATTAGTTATATACAGAAGTCTTTACTGGATATATCCACCCCCATTCAGTTGCCTGCTAATGCGGTGGGGGAAATTCTGAAAACTTATCATGAGATTTTCATTAGCAGCTGAAAATATCAGCGAATTTTCCAGTATACTCAGCAGAACTCATATTAAAGTTGAAAATACCAAATCCAATAAATTAAAGCAAAAAATAAATAAATAAATAAATAAGAAGATTATAAGGGACAAACATCCCTTTTAATGGGGAAAGATTATGAATTTGTTGAAGAAGATTACTTGATTTATATTTCCTGGGAAAGGAGAATAGCCAGTCTCACAATTAACATCTCCATCGGGATTTCCAGTTGCTCTAAGCAGAGGGTCGAGCTGATTGTATTCCACATTGATCACCATTGTCCTCCCTGGAACAATTTTATAGGTGAATGATTAAAGACTGGAATAGGAACGGTATTGTCTACATGGATGCCACAACAAATGTAAGTTCCACAAGTATATACAATGTTTTATACACAGAATTAAGCACAGTAACAAAGTTGTAGAACTGGTAAGAATCTAGACAGATATGGCAATTTTTATCTTCCCCTGCAACGTAAGGAAGAAGGCATTGAACAATTGAATTACAAGTTTCGAGGATTTTCAACATTTCTTCAGTGACATATTCTCTATTACCTATCCTTCTCTCTCTCCCCAGGCCTCCTTTTCTTTAAGTGTCAGGACACAACAATTTTCTTATTGATAATGCAAACATATATATAAGACATGACTTTTGAGTCTTCATTCATGTTATTGAATGATGGGTCAGTAACTATAGCTTTGTTACTACAGTCTAAGATCCATGCAAATAACATCCAGGCAAAGACAGTAATGATGCAAGTTGACAGTAATGAACCAAAAACAAGGGAAACATGCGTTCAATAAAATAGCAAAATACCATCAGCATGAGTAAGTTTGGTAATTCCTCCAATAGCTTCTTTTGCTTTGCGTGGAACAGCAAGAGAGTTAACATGGTATTGTCTGGTAGCACTTACACCCAGAGCAGCTGGAATTGCCTACGCAAACAAGTAAACAATGATCAGTGCTTTGGTCTTATAATCAAGCTATAAATAACAAGACATATTTGGATTAATGAACGAAATATTGAAACAACCAACCTTGAAGAGAAGTCCATTTGTATCTTGGAAGAACAGAACCCATCTCAATCCAGCATCATGCCTGAAATAATCATGAACCACTATTACAATCATGAAAGTGCATATTACAATGCCAAATTTGAAATCAAAACACATTACGGGACACTTTCACTGTATACAGTACTAAAATTCTAAAGGTAACCTTAGGCTATTAAACTTCCAATTGATAAAAGGATTGTAAACCTATTAATTTACACTTCAGATAGGTGCACAAAAATAATGTTAACAGGAGATAACTGTGAGGCATAAATCATTATTATTGTTTACCAAACAAAGATGTAGCTATTAGCTATAGTTTATAGTTACGTAGTGGCTTTCAATCTGCTAGAAGTTCAAATATTTTTAAGTGTTCCAACCAGTATTAGATGCATGTGAGAGCACACTCACACGAGATCAATTAATTAAGAGCCCATAGTTGTAATCAAACAAGTAGACCAAGATGAGCAGTGACAATTATACAGTGAGCTTTTTTTAAAAAATTTTTTTATAAATCAGCCATTGGGGGTGAGGGGACTTGAACCCTAGACATCTCCGTTGGAAACATCAAGAGGTGCTAGTTGAGCTACAAAGCTCTTGGCAACAGTTATACAGTGAGCATAAGGATGAACTCATATGGACAATAACAAAATTCCAGAAACTAGGTGTGCTTTTGAGAATTACCAAACTTTCAGAATGCCACTAGAAAAGAGAAGTGCATGCACATCACCATGGCCATGAGGTTTTGTCTATCAAAAATAGAAAAAGGTTAAGTAAACACATATATTATGAGGTTCCAAGGTTAGAGTAATTACAGAGACCTTAAAATTTATTAAAAAAAATTCTAATCTGATGTCAATGACTAAATTATGAAGTACACTAAATTGATGGCTACCTGAATTCTATATTTGTTACGTAGGTCAACTGCAAGCCTGGCATCATTATCATCCAAGCAAGCAACTTTTTCCTGTAATAAATAGAAACTTAGCATTTCAATGAGGCCATTTTACAACTACAATAAGCTCTCCATAACACTTCAACGGCCCATCACATACCTGCTTTAAAAGTTTCACTTGCGTAGGTTCCATTCCGAAATAAGAATTTGATTCTAACAGCTCTATGGTACGTGCATGTGTGTCATCGGAGGTCATTATAACGAAAGGAATCTTTGTCTGGCAATCACCTACAAACAAAAAGCAACATTACTTCAAACACAAAAGAAAAAGATAGGAAGTAGGTTAATGCAATAATCACCCTCATGTACTAGTCTTCATTAACCAAGTGATGCCCAATTTCTTAAGACACTTAGATAGATGAATAGAAGTACCAAGAAAGAAAAAATACGGAATAAAGATATCTGTTCAGAGGTGGAGATAGCACCTATTAAGGAAAAGGTGAGGGTGAGTCGCCCAAGGTGGTCTGCCAAGTGCTAAGGAGATCAATAGTTGCACTAATGAAAAAAAGTGATCTGATTTAAGTTCCCTGAAAGGGATGAGAAAGACAACTAAGACCAGGATAGAAGTCATGAAGAATGAGGTAATAAATAAAAAGATGACAAGATGATGGCTTCAAATAGGGTAGAGTGGCGGAAAAACATATACACAACTGACTGCAATTTGTTGATAAAGGATTCAGACAACCCACCCTAGTTAGTTGATAAAGGATTCGTGCAAACCCAACCCAACATTTTGGGATTAAGCTTACGTGAGTTGAGTGGAGTATCTAATTATGAGGTCGCAGTTGCTACCTTTGCACATAAGAGGAAGGTCTCAACAAGGTAAAAGGTATTATAATTATGACCTTTGTCTTGATGAACTGCCTAATTAGAGAGATGCTAAGGAATTTATGGGGGGGGACTTAACGCATAATAATTGTGGAAAAATATGGGTCCTTTAAGTAGGCCAGAACACATAGATATAACCCAGGGTTGTAGTATATGGAAGAGCATCACGCAGGCCTTTAGTTGGTTTCTTTGGGTATAAGATGTTTGATAGGTTCAAGTGACTTAAATGAGTTTTGGGCAGGACAACTGAAGTAGTAAGGATTTTTTTTTTTTTTCATTTTTCTTTAATATTTTCTACTTGATTATTTTAAAAAATAAATTTAGTTAAAAAATAATTAGCAATTCTAGCAATGTCCTGTCTTACTGATGCATCATCTCTATGAGTGCTTGATTATGTGGAGAGCACATTCATTGGGAAGTAGTAGCCAGTTGAGCTAGAGCTCATACTCGTTGGCCTCAAATTTTCAAGTACTAATTGACTGTTCATTTGTATCTTCCATTTGAACTTTTTTTTTCAAAGTTTCAAGTTATTTGGTCTCACATGGCGCAACACAGAGTCTTTGAAGTCAACAGGATCTCTAAAAAAGAAGAAGAAAACTCTGGGAGAGAGAGGAAACTATTTAGAATGACAGAAGCTGCCTAAGGAGATGGTACTACATCCTGTTCTGTTCCTACTGGCATCTTACAATTTTATCTGATATGGTTTTAGAGGACTCCAACATATGACATCAGAGATAATCGGTCCTCTTCCAGCATTCACATAGTATCTAAATTTTCTGTTTATCTTTTTGCTGTGAAGGTTTTGCACTAAATAATAAATGGTGCATGGCAATTTAGGAAAAACTGAAAAAATAAAAAATATCAAGATAGAATTCTTTTTTTTTTTTTGATAAACATCAAGATAGAATTCTAACCCCAGTCTCTATATATGACATGACATAACCGTTGGACGATAACAAACCTTGTGCGAGTCTGCAGCTAGCATCTTGAAGAGCCAGAATAGACTCAATGTAATTCTGTAAGAAAAGCGTTCCTGTAGTGGTCTCCGCTGGAAGAGCCACCTGCAAGTGGTAAAGACAATCAGCTGAAGATATTGGAACCATTTTTAATCAAAATATGGGTAAATAAGTGAACAGCCTGCTAGTACAAGTGCCCTGTCATATTAACTATAAGACCTAGCTTTCGTGTAAGTTCACATGCATCTACTAATCTAATAATGGGATCAATTACACACAAACAGACCCATATGAGCAAAGAAATTTGAACATAAATAATTAAAATGACCATATGCCAGACATAAATTACTTCCAGGGGATATTGGGTCAAGAAACATGTGCATACTAATGAGGATACAACAAGAAATGCAGTAGTAAGAAGTTTTAAATTGCTCAAAATTGGGGGCAAAATGGGAGAAAATCAAGCAACAAAATATGACCTAGAGAATTTATACCAAGGGACAATCTACTAGGAGATTCAATTCAATTTAAACTTCAAAGACACCAAAAGAAAAGGAAAAAAAATGGGGTATAAAAGGACAATTCAGGGCTAGAAGAAGACGAAATTGATGGTTAAGTGTTAAGCCAACAAGGACAAAATCGATGTAGCTGACCCCAATGGTATAAAATTATGTTGGATGTCCAGATTGATGAAATTAAAAACATTACAATCCACCAAAGAACTAAATATAACCAAGGAGTTGTTACCTTTATTCCATTTTATTTTATAAGTAATAAAAAAATTTAGAAGTCAAAAGAACTAATTTTTGCATGAATAACAGAAAATTTTATTTAAACAAAATGGCACGAATCCAAGTCAACAGGAGGTATACAAGAGAAACACAAGGAAAAAAAAAGATCTAAAAGAAGTACCATAACAATTATATTGCAGTTACCTTTATTCCATTGTATCCCAGACGTTCCCCAAGCCCTCCTGCAACAAGAACAAATGCGGCTTTTCGGGCTTCCTTGACACCCATGTCCTCAAAATTGATAAAGTTGTCGTCACCAAATGTCAGAACTTCACCTTTTGGAACCTGCAAAATTATTTACTCATGTATCAGACAAGTTTTATTAATCTGTTAAACAATAGGGAATTGTGGGCTCAGTACTTCTTACTGAATATCTGAACCACATTTGTATAGATGAAGTACAAGGGGTCAAGATTGAGGATGTATGTATTGGCCAAACAAAAAGAACTCATACATACAAATAGGATTACTTTAGATGCTCCAAGTATTTACACATTTTCATTGTTTAGCTGACTAAACTAATTCAGAAATAATAATAATAATTATAAAGCTTATGTATCACTTTGTTTTTGAGGAATCAAAAAAATTCAAAAGAAATTAATAGGTCTCCTCCAGAACACACCATCTGCCCTAATGGAAAAGTAACATAAACATAATTCTTTTTTTTTTAGAATCAATATCGCCAAAATTCTAAATAGTAACAAAACCGACATTACCCTATGTTTGAATGGAGGGAGATGGAGCAGGGAGAGGAGAGAGAAGGTGGCTGGAATATTTCAGGTCCAAACATACCCTTAGACAAGTACTCCATGGAACCAAGTCATTAGGTTCTAAAACTACTAGATGACATAGTATACTGCACGTGTAACGTAGAAGGAACATGAACTTCCTAAATCCCCATGCACACCTGTAGCACTTGTGTTTTGGACTCCCTGCCTTCAGACCCTAAGTCTTTAAGAAGCACACTGGATGCTTTTGAGTGACAACAGAAAATGCTCAGGTGGCAAGGTGTACAGATTTACGCATACCAAATGATTAATATTAAAAATTAGATGAGAGCACTAAAGTGGAATTTGATATTATAGAATTTTCCATTTATTATAAAGTCAAACTTGCATGTGTTTGCATGTCTCTGTGCAAATAGCATGCTGCATTTATGCTAGGTTTTTGTGCCAGTTTAGATTGAAGGCCTCATTCATGAATTTATACGCATGAGATCTGTATTCACTTACGGAAGGTGTGAAGCCATCAAAAGGGTTCTTTCCTACTTTTGAATCTGCCAAGAGTTCTCTGGCAGTTTTAATATAAGATGCCAAACCCCCAGGATAGCTTGAATCAAGCCGAGCCACCTGTAATAAAATTGCAATTAGAAGAAGAAATGGAAAGAAAATTAGCTAATTTGGAATTAATCAAGCACATGAAGAGCCATTGTTAAGATCCAGTTTATTTATTTTTTATAAATAAATAATCATTTTATTGCAAAAGACTACTTCATGTACATTGAAGTAAAGTAGTAAACACAAAGGAGGCGAAAGAATTACAAAGGTTATGCACAAAAAGACAATGATTTTAAAAGCTCAATCATGGAGGTTTTTGCTTTTTTAGATAAACCAAAAACTCAGCCATGGAGTTACTATTAGTAAATCCCCATGCCCGAGACCACTCAAACAATGACCATTGTTAAGGGCCAGTTCAGAAACCAAAAACAGAACTTAAATGGAAAAAGGAGCAGGATGAAAACACAAGCTCTTTTTAAGGAGGAAAAAGAAGGTCCTCACTCACTTAACTCATCCACAAGGCATTGGTGTTACTAAATCAAAATTTATTTTTCATTTCATTGAGAAATATATACATGCACCCAAAATTTTATATATATATATATATATATATATATATTAACAAAAGAAATTTTTTTGAATTATCTGTGGGGCATTTTAATGAGCAATTAGAACCTGCTGGCATGTTTAATCTCAATCTGTAAATCGGTAACAAAAATTTGTCTCCTTAAGTAGTGGCTTCTCAAGTTTAATTCAAACCAACTCACCTATGCCATTTCAACTAATGTAACTTATGTCCAATAATCGATAAATCATAATTTTTTTCAAAAAAAAAAATGGAGTACCTTAGGCCTAATAAAAATATAGGAATTTGTGCCCAAAAAAAAAAGTATGTGCTCAATGTCATTAAGAGAGATCTGCCAACCACATTATTTAACATACCATCTGCATAGATTTTCACTGCACACTAACTCTTCTAAGTTCTAAATCCCAGTCACATCCGAGAACAACATTTGCTTTTTTTTTTTTTCATTTTATTGTGCAACTTGACCCAAATCTGTTTCTTCAAAGCCAGATTAGTTTGCAAATCAAATCTCATATGATCTTTCTCTTATGCGGAACTAGAATTTTAAGAATTGGGTAAGGGGGCAAAAATAATATAAAAATTGAACTGATTTAAAAGTGTCATACAAGAAATATGAAGAGTTTGGGGGGGGGGGGGGGGGGGGGGGAGGGATCATATATCTTTCAAAAATATTAGGTAAATTTAGGTGTAAAAATCTATTATTTGAGAATTTTGTGAGGGCTATGGCGCCCCAACCTTCTATGTGGTTCTGCCCCTTATTTAACATTGTTTTACATGAACTCGCGTATACATTTTCTCTTTTGATAATTCGATTATTATAACCGTGGAGAGAAGGGATTTGAACCCCAAACATCTCCTTTGGAAACACCAGAAGGTGATAGTTGAGCCCTTGCCGTGTATCATTTAATATTCGCTTCAAATCCATTACAATATAAAAGAAACCAAAACCCCATATTATGAGCCAGGAACTCCTCCAATCTCACTCTACAAATTCATTCTCAATCCTAAAACAATTCACAGATTTCTATATATGGATCCACCAACCAAAAAAAAAAAAAAAATCCATGTGAAAAACTAAATCTTCAGATAATTCTAAATTCCCAAACCATAATAAGCAAAAAAAAAAAAAAAAAAGACGAAACCTGATCAAAGAAAGCTTTTTTTTCATCATCTTCAACACCAGGCTCAGCCCAATGCTCAAACAAATGGGTCTGCCCTGTCTCTAGCAACATCTTCGCCAGCTCAATCTGCCACACCACCACCATCCCAAAAATTCGATAAACAAATCAAATAAAACACTCCCACCAAAATTGTACTCCATTATACATATAAAGGTGGAAACTTTTTTGCAAAATTTACATGTTTTTACACAAACACACACAAATACAGAGAGAGAGAGAGAAGAGTGAAAAGGGGACCTGTTGAGGGGAGAGAAGGTGAAGGTTGTGCTGCAGATTAGGAGCAGAGGAGGCGAAATCGGCATTGATGTCGAGTTTTGAAAGGCTTTCTGTGGCTGTTGAAGCCATTGCTGAGACTGAGAAAATTTGGAATTCTCAGGGAGAAGAGAAAATTTCAATGAACCAAAGCTACGTAAAATAATGAGAAAGACAGCTTTGTTTTTTTAAGGGCAAAACTTAACGGTTGCTTAGGTACCTTACCTTTTAATTTCTTGACACCTGTCTAGACGTTATCACCGTCTCTTTTCTGTTTTTTAGCTTTGTCTCTCTCAGACGCACAATCTGAGAAGAACCCAGGTGGCTATTAGGATTCTCACACCCCAAACTCTTAAGAGGTCTAATCAAAATCAAGCGAAGAATGGCAAAGGGGCTGGCTCTTGCGCAACATATCATCAACAAAACTTCAACAGTAGCAGGCTTCGCACACTCAAACTCTGAAATTTCTCAAGCAAAGAAGGATAAAGGGGCTATTTTATCCATTAAACCCTTTATTTACATTTGAACGCATCTATGTGTTTGGTAACAAAAAGAAAAGACTCATACTATGTACCATAAAACTATGTGTTTTGCCCTCTTTAAAATTCTAGGTTCTGAAAAGGACGTTGAACTAGAAAAACAAAAAAAACATACGGGTGTTAACGTCTGTTATTTGACTTATTTAACTTGACAGGTGTCAACTATATTCAAGTTTTGCCCGTTTTCTAATCACGTGGATCTGAGAATATTTAAATAAAAAAAATACTCTTTGCACTTTTTTTTTTTTCTGTCCTCTGTTTTATTTTAAGGTATTTAAAAATTTTATTTTATTTTTAAAAATAAAAATTATTAATTTAATAGTATTTCTATTATACTCCTATTAATTTATTAATTTAATTTTTTGATAAATTTTTTTAAAAATAATTTTAAAAATTTATACATTTTTAAAAAGTAAAAAATACAATAAATAATTTTCTCTTAAAAAAATTTAACTTTTTAAATAAGGCAAAAAAAAAAAAAAAAAACACACGAAGATGGTAAAACATTTTGGTCACTGGAAAGGTCGAAGTAGATCCAGAGAATAATGCTAACGTGGCTGACATGGCTGTTAGTTAACTGGGTCCACCTCTCATTTTCCCTAGATTCTCTCTTTTTATTTTTTTTTTTTTTTTTCTCTTTTATAAAATTTTAACCGTGAAATTGTGAGAATAGTATAATTAGAGATTAGCAAAGATCCTCCATCCAAGCTTCTGAAAAGGCAGCCAATTGTAGCACTTTAAGGCTAAATATGGAGTAGGACTTTATTGTTAGTTTGTTATAACGTTTAAACAGAAATAAAACTTAAGAATAATTTGCTAAAAATATATCACTAACTTCCAAAACTATTGATGCTTCAAAATCCTAAATTTTATCCTCTTTTATCTCCTCCATTTTTAATATTGAAATTTATGTTCTCTTTTACTTTTTCTCTAATTTCCAAAATGAAATGGCTGCAAGTTTTATCGCCAAAAATGTTGGTTAACTACGTAAAAAAATATTTTCCAAAATTTTTCTGAACAGTTATAATAAATTTTAAAAGTTTGACACATATATTTTTTTAAAAATTAGCATATAATCATATACTATTTCTATTTATACATATCTCATATATGTTTGATGGAAAATTATTAGGTACTTTCGAAATATCATAAATGCGTATTTTCCTCTCTCACATAAATAATGAATCCCACCATGAATTTAATTAGTAGGACCTACCATTCATATGAGAAACAAAATATTAGCGCACACACCAATTTAAATATATCCTCATAACTTTTCATCCTTAAACTTTGTAAAAAGGTTTTTTAATAGTTTAGAGACAAAGTATGGATGAAAAATAACTTTTTTCACTAGTTTATACGCGAAAAATAAACTTTTGGTAAATTCAAGGACATAAATTAAAACATTTTCAATGTTTAAGGACGAAAAATGAAATTTTTAATAGTTCAAGAATGAAAAACAAATTTTTGGTAAAATGTAGGAACAAAAATAGTATTTTGCCCTTTATTATATTTTATTTTATAAGTTGATTTGGTTTGAAAATGTACATTTCTCTTCTACATTGACAGTTTTTGTTAGGAACATATGTCACTATTTTATGTAATTGGCTAATTCTTTGACAAAACGTATTTTACTTATAATTGGGTAGATCTAGGATGGGTTTAGTACTTCAAGGAACAAGATTTCAAGTCTAGTATTGAAGTCATGCAAATCTGTCTAAGAAACAAGTGAAGAAATGCTGATTTATTAAAGCTCGACAGCTGCTCAACAGATAGCTATTTATCGAGGTTTAATTAGGCTCGACAGATACCATCTATGAGGTATCTATCGAGAATTATAGAATTCAAATTTTCAGATTTGATTTTCAACCCATGCTTATGTAGTTGTGTAGAGTTTCTTTTCTCACAACTCTAGATATATATATATATATATATAAGGCTTATTTTAGAGGCCGTCACACAAGAGAATACAAGGAGAACACATGCAAAAAGTGATCGATACCTTATTCTTTCTGAAAGAAGTTACTGCGTCTTTGCGCTTTAGGGTTTTGTAACCAAGTGCTTCTTGATTTTCATTGTTGATGAAGCGAAGAACTTTGCAGCCAACATTCTCCTTTTTCAAGTTGATGTGTTAATCACGTATTGGGAGCCATGCATCTTTGATTAGTCACGTACTGGGATCCGTGCATCAAAAGGGTGGTGTTTATATATTGAAGAGTTCAGAGGTTATGAAGTGATAGAAGGTTTCTACTGTAAGTTCATCTACGGGGATTGTAGAGTCTTGGGACAAAGGTTTTGTACTAGATCTGAAACTTCTTTTTACTATAGTGGATTGCCTTTTAGGAAGGTTTTTCCTAGGTTTTTTACTGTGAAACTAGTTTGTTTTATTGGTTTTCTTGGGTCATCATATCTTGTCTTATTTATTTTTCCACTGCATTATATTGACATAATATTGATGTTTGTTTATTTGTTTTAACAAGTTTTATTCATAATAAATTTAATTAACAACTTGGGTTTAAAACTTGTTAATTCTATCAATTTCCCAACAGTTTTAATTTCAAACGTAGAAGATGAATCATTACCACCAATGTGATTGTGTTTATGTTTAGGTTTATATTGATTTGGTTTGGTGTATTCGTTTATTTTCTTTTCAAAAACTCTGTCTATGTACCTCTACAATTTGGGTGGAACCATGAAAGAAGAGTGTTATTTTTTTAGCAATTAATGGTTAATGTGGATTTTGAGTTGAGTTAAAAGAAACATATATATATATATATATATATATAAAATTATGACATTAAATCTATAAAAAAAAATCTCATCGCGAGAAACGTGTACTGTGTGTGATGCTGCTAGTTTCAAACTAAATGCTTTAAGCTGGAACTACAGCGAGACACTTGATTGAGCAACCAGTCTCCACAGTGATGTTTTGTATATATGTCAATGTCAAAAGGTTAAAGCTTGACAAACAGTTGAGTGTGACAGAGGAGTCAGAGTATTGTAGACTATAATCTTAATCCACAATTAGAATATAAGAACTAATAATAATTTTTGCAATTGTAAACTCTTAAAGAATTATAAAACTAATGCCAAGTGTCTTGCAACATTATTTACTCTCCTTTCATAAGGAGAATCAAAGTTCATATCCACTTCCTCCATTATTATAATTATTATAACTATAGAAGTATAATAGAACTATCAAAAACAAATTGTAAATTTAATCATGTTTATAGACAAGTCTTGAATCATTATAACTGTAAACAGGAGACAAGGAGCTAAATATATTTAGGTTTCACCTTTAAATTGCAATTTCAAATAAAAATGGGCTGTCATTCTAACTCTCAAGTAATGTAGAGTTGCTTATATTAATAAAATAAATAAATAAATAAATAAAAACAGTTCATTTTGTTCAAACACATTGAAAAATATTTCAAACTTATAGCTACTTCAAAAAAATAATGTCATTATTACTGGTATGTATTACTTAATTATAGCCTAGACAGATTAATTTTCCCATTTTGATCGTAGATAAAGTTATTCATTTTGGTAAGCTGTTTGTTTGCATAGGTGGTGGTAGGGGTGTTCACCAAACCGCATAAACCGTATAAACCACAAAAATCGCACCAAAATAGTCCGCAAAATAGCATAACTGCACCACACCACAAATAATAGTGCACCGCATTACACCGTATGGTGCAGTGCGGTTTGCGGTTTTATAATAACAAAACCGCACAAACTACTGCACCACACTCTCTCTATATATTAATTTATTTATTTATTTATTTTTAATATTATATATATTATTAATAGTTTAATAACCCTAGTTTTTTTTTTTTTTTTAAGTTTAATAACCCTAGCAAGTATTGACTTGAAAAGCCAACCCAGAATAAAGAAAAATTAGCTCAATAATTTAAAACTTGGCCAAAAAAAAGGGAAAAATTAGTTATAAGCTGAGTAAGAAATTGACTTCAAATCGCATTTTATACATAATACCACATATGTGACCACAAAAATGAGATGTGGTGCAGTTATGGTTTTGGTTAAACTCTAAACCGCACCACACTGCACTGAACATGTGACCGCAAAAACAAGGTGCGGTGCAGTTATGATTTTAGTAAAACCGTACCGTAAAGTGCAGTGCTAAAAATGACTCAAAATCGCACTGCACTGCACCGCGAACACTCCCAAATGGTGGAATTAGTGTGTGTTTTGGTAATTGACTAATTATTTACTCAACACATTTTCTTTAAACCTACTACACGTAAATGTCACGCTGTATTTTATTTATTTATTTATTTTGTGTTGTCGTGATTGTTCGTCCAGGATTAGACGGATTAGGCATATGCTTAGCCACGTACAAGCATATTCTCGCTTTAGAATCTTATTCTTTATCCTTTTTCACTTGTGAATTTAAGTTTTACCCACCAGATATTCTTGCTTTTTAGCTTTAATTGAGTACGGTACCACTCCCAGCAGCCGATCACACCCTTGCAATAATGATATATGACCCAAATATATAAATATAAATATATATATATATATATATATATTATTTGATTCTGCTTTATTATGCATTGCATAAACATATTGTTTTTGTTTTCAGAATAAATGAAAATATAAAATTGCAATTTGTAGTGCTTATATAGTACCATGCTAAATTATTCTTGTTGCCACGTCATATCATATTACTATATAAGAGCATCCACAGTAGTGGAGTTAAATTTTTAGCAATTTAGTTCCACCAAAAGTTACTTTATCTATTTTATTTACACACGTGCTGCAGCAGTGAATCTATTTTAGCTTTCAACACAATAAAATAATATAAACATTATAATAAAATAATATATTTTCTACAATAAAATAATATATCCCACTACTCAAAAAATATATACCACTCCACCACTACCACCTCTACCATCAGCCACAGCCACAGCCACAGCCACAGCCACAGCCACAGCCATAGCCACAACCACCACCACCACCACCACCAGCAGCAGTAGTCCACAGCAGAAAAAAAAGAAAAAAAGAGAGAACAGATCAGATTGGCGACAAGTAGTCCACAGCAGGGAAAAAAAAAGAGAGAACAGATTAGATTGGCGACGAGTAGTCCACAGCAGGAACAAAAAAAAAAAAAAAAAAGAGAACAAATCGACGACGTGGATCGGCGGCTTGGGGCTTGGGTCGTCTTGGGCCGGTGATGTTAAGGCCGGCGGAGATGTGGGACGGCGTGGGATGGAGACGTGGATCGGCGGCTTGGGGCTTGGGTCGGCTTGGGCCGGTGACGTTGAGGCTGGTGGAGGAGCGGGACGGCGGCTTGAGACGTCGACGTGGGTTGGCGACGTAGGTCGGCGTGGGACGGCGATGTGGAACAGAACGGCGAAGCAAAGAATAGATGAGGGAGAGAAAAAAAAATGAGAGGAAGAAGGAAGAAGAAGAGAAGCCGGAGAGAGAGAGAGAAAAAGAAGAAAAGAAAAATATTTTTAAAATGAAATAGGAGAGAGAAAATTAATAAAATAATATTTTTTTTAAACTTTGATGAACAGTGCACATCTATCTATAGATGTGCACTGTTCATGTGAAGCTAAAAAAATAAGAATATAGCTCCACTGCTAGAGCTGTATTTTTGTGCTTGAGGAGCTATATTGCTATATATTATAGTAATATAGCAATATAAGAGCACTGCTGTGAGTGCTCTAATGAGCATTGGGCCCTTAAAAAATCTTGATTACACCAAATGGTTATATAACATATCCTCAACAAGTCTCTACACCCTAGTTCTCTAAAAATAAAAGGATAACGAGATCCTCTCCCCGTATTAGAGCTCTCTCTCTCGTTCTCAACGAGCCTCTCCCTCCCTTGGCCTAGGTCTAAGGGTATTTTTCTTTTTTCTTTTTTCTAGCTCTCTAGGTTACAATGGTAGATGACATTATAGATAGCTTAAAGAATATGAAGTTAACAACTGATGAAGAGGAAGTTATTCCTATTTCTGATGAAGGGCGATTGGAGGCTATTGAGAGTTGCAATTTGAGTCTCATTGGTAAATTTCTTACGTGCAAACCTTTCAACAAAAAGGCGACAAAGAATACTTTGAAAAGAGCATGGGAGGTGGAAGATAGGATGTAAATCACTGAGGTTGGAATGAACCTGTTCCAATTCAAATTCCAATCAGAGTTCGATATGTCTAGAATCTTGAGAGGTGGTCCTTGGTCATTTGATAATCAAATCCTTTTGCTCCAACGTTGGCAAAAAGGGATGAAGGTGGGTAACATAAAGATGGAATATGCTTCTCTTTGGGTCCAGATATGAGGTGCCTCATTTGATATGGTTTCTCCCAAAGTAGCGAAGGAAGTTGGGAATAGACTGCGATTGGTGGAAGAGGTGGAATGGAAGTGAAGACAGGATGATCTCAATTTCTTTATGCGAGTCAGAGTTGCATTGCCAATAGCAAAGCCACTTTGACGAGGTGGTTTCATTGCTGGTTCGGATGGTGTACATACATGGGTGACGTTTAAATACGAAAGGTTACCAATGTTTTTCCACCATTGTGGTATGTTAGGACATGACTTGAAGCACTATGCCTCATACTTTGTAATGGTTAAAAATGGAGGAGAGGTGGACTACCAGTATGGGGACTTTCTAAGAGCAATGGGGGGTCGGCCACTAACTTCCCCCACTAGGGATGTAGTAACAAGTGATGATTGTGATCAAAGCTCAGGGGATTATCCAAATCGGACAACTAACTCGGTAAGGCTGCAACATGAAGTGAAAACGACGGAGGGGACGAAGAAGGGAAACCCTACCACGTTTGATAAGGGCCAGTCCGAGAATCCAAGGATGCAGCCTAATTTTTAGCAAGTTGATAATGTTGAAATTGAATGCCATGCTTATGTGAAGGATGGAAATACTACAACTATGGAAACGGGTCCGAAATGTCAAGAAAAGAATGAGGAGTATAAGGGAATTAATGCCATCATGACAGCTGGATTGCAATCTACTATAACTGATGTGCTAAAGGATAATTCAAGTGGTGGTGGTTCTAAGTGCTACGTATTTGATAATGTGTATCAATCCTCAGATATGGGTAGGTTATGTCTTACAAAGCTCAAACCCATTTAGACTAGAATTAACCGAATGGACTTTGGGCTTAGTGGGATATCTAAGGCCCTCATGTTACCAGCTCTTGGAAAAAGACTTTCAACGTTTGATCTTGAAGCAGGGCAAATTGGGGTTCATGATAGAGGGTTGGTTAAGTGTGGGAACGTAGGTAATGAAGGAGCAAATATTGATGATGTATCGGCGGGGTGGTGAACCACCCTTGCCAGGAGCAATGAGGCTTCTAAGCTGGAACTGCCAAGGGCTTGGGAACCCTTGGACAAGATGTAGCCTTCGCAAATTAGTGAGGGAACAAGCTCCCATGGTGTGTTTTCTTATGGAAACATGTTTGGACAAGGAAGGATTTGGTAAACTTTATAGTAATTTGCCATATTTGAATAAGGTTATTGTCAAACATCTAGACTCAGGTGGAGGGTTAGCTTTATTGTGGAAGGATGATATAACTATGGAAGTTATTATCTTCATTACCAATCATGTTTTAGCAAAAGCAACAGAGGAAGATGGATTTGTATGGTATATGATAGGCTTTTATGGATGGCTGGATGCACAACAAAAAGTTAAATCATGGAAGCTATTGGCATACTTGAGAAATTTTGTGGATGGTCTATGGTTATGCGTTGGGGATTTTAATGCCATTCTTAATGCCTCGGAGAAGCAAAGCACAAGGCTGCCACAAACAGCACAAATTAATGCCTTTCGGGATGCTTTGGAGCTCTACCAGTAGGAGGATCTGGGTTATAGAGGTTATCTGTTCACTTGGACAAACAAGAGACCTAGGGATGCGAATACGAAGTTGCGGCTTGATAAAGCTGTAGCGATGAAGGAGTGGATAGAGAAGTTCTAATTGAGTATAGTCATACACCTTCCTCCTCATGCATTGAACCATCTACCTAATATTATTCAGGTTTAGAGATTCAGTCATAAATGACAAAAAATGGCTAGGTGGTTCAAGTTTGAGGAAACCTGGCTTCTCTGGGATGACTGTGAGGGGGTAATACAGGAGGCTTATGTTAGGATTAGTGCCCTTAAATCCTATTGTAATATGCCATGTATAATATTATGTATGACATTATGTATTAAATGATGTATGACTTAATATTGTGATTAATAAAGTTGCTTTATTCTTATCTAAAATGATGGAGACATAAATATTCGAACATTATCATATAGTCCATGAGAAGCATAGTATGTGATTTATGTGATTTAGTCACAAAAGATATAGATCACAAATTATTTGTAAACTCAGAATTTTGGTTCGTAGTCAGTGATGAAATTGGACATTTCATTTGCAAAGACTATAACATATCAACTAAGATGATTTGTCTTGATCATGGAAGTGGAAACTTCTAGTTGATGTGTTGATATGTTTTAAGAGTTAAGACATATTGAACTAGACTACTGTGAGATTTATTATTCTTCTAACGACTGTCAAATGAATAATAAATCTCACGACTTATATTTATATGAACTTTTAATCCTGAGAGAATAATAGACCTGATCATGAAGTGTAGGTTGCTTTGATATATCAAGAATGAGATCTAAAGTATCGGTCAAAACCTCAGTATGTTAGGTAGCCGCATTTAGTGTTGATGGAACATATATTCTTAAGATGGAATTCATAGTCTCTTAACAGAGATATAAAATATTCCCTTGAGATAAGTTTAATAGGTTCAGTTATTCAGAGAGTTAGGCCTAACCACTTTAGTAAGACTAAAGTATATATTTATGAAATTAAATTTCATAAATATATGATGAATAACTTTAAAAGGATTAAACCGGATACTCAAGGATTAAGATGTAATAATTTACAAAGTGGTAATCAACATTTATGACTTTATATTACTACGAATATTTTATGAAGGGGTTGCATGTATAATAAAGTCTTGAGATATAATTTATTAATAAAGCCTAGAGTGCAATTATATTTATATAGTGGTATTAAATATAATTAATGGTAACTTTGGACTTGTCAAGAGTTGATAAAAAAGCCCAAGGCCCATTGGAGCTAGTGTCTTATTTGTTCCCTTTTGGTCCTACTCCAAGCCACATACTAAAGCCCAATTGGAAAAGCCCAAAAGGCTAGCCCAATTGGAAAAGCCCAAAAGGCTAGCCCAATTAGATAATTGGTTATTAAGGGAGAAACATACAGAATTTTTATAGAGTGAGACTTCTTCATGAAATGATATATATGTGAGTGTTGGACACTCTTTGATTCTCCCTTGAACAAATTCATAGAAATTGATTGAGAGACCACACTTCTTGGGCACAAGTGGAATTGGAGTGAAGATTGAAAGTGTTTTCAAGAACTTCTTCTCATTGGTTTGAATTTCACGGCACCAAGGTACACTCTCTTGTTCTTATATTCTGAAACTTACATAGTGCATTTTATCAGTTGCGAATAAAGTAGATCCGTTAATTTTTTGTTGCGTATGTTTTGTATGCGATACAAACATGATTTTTCCATCAGCTTGGAATATGGCAGGTAGTAAGGAAACTAGGTTAGCCTCAATAAAGGAGAAAATAAGTGTTTATGGGTTAGAATTGAAGGCATGGGGAGCAACAAAAATAGAACCAGATGTTAAGGCCATTAAACAACTCCAAAACCAACTTGATAGTTTGAACAAGGCTAATACTACTAATGATAGTAAGGCCAAGTATTTGGAGGTGAGCAAAAAAATGGATGATCTATTATTAAAGTAGGAGATTTACTTGGCACAACAGTCTAGAGTTTCTTGGATGAAACATGGGGATAAAAACACGAAGTTCTTCCATTAAAAAGCATCCCAACGGAGAAGAAGAAACCATATAAAGGGCATTAAGAATGCACATGATCATTGGATGGATGAGGTAGAGGATGTTGCCAAGGTAGTAGTTGATTACTTCGATAGTTTGTTTTGTACAAGTTCATGTGATCAGATGGAGGAGTGTCTGAATACAGTCTTAGGCAAGGTGACACCTGATATGCAGGAAATATTGTCCAGTGATTTTAATGCTGGAGAGATTAAGGCAGTAGTGTTCCAGATGGGACCAACAAAGGCTCCTGGACCAGATAGTATGAATGCTCTCTTTTACCAAAAATTTTGGCATGTAGTGGGTGATACTGTAGTTATTTCTGTATTAGATTTCTTGAATGATGGTAACATGCTGCCTACTATAAATCATACTAATATTATGCTTATTCCTAAAGTGAAGAATCCAAAGAAAATGTCTGACTTTAGACCAATCAGTCTATGTAATGTTATTTATAAAATTATTTCCAAAGTTCTAGCAAATAAACTAAAATAGGTGCTTCCTAATATTATCACCCCCACTCAGACATTGCACACTATGCATTCCAGGAAGAAGGGTAAAAAAGGATCTCTAGCGTTGAAGTTAGATGTCAGCAAAGCCTATGACCGGGTGGAATGACTTTTCCTATAAGGAATCACGTAGAGAATGGGTTTTCTAGAAAAATGGATAGAAAGAGTGATGAGTTGTGTTACCACACCATCCTTTTCTATTCTAATCAATGGGAAATCATATGGTAATGTGCTTCCATCCAGGGGGCTCCATCAAAGAGATCCTCTTTCACCATTGTGAGAGACCGCGAAAATTGGGTGCTCTCAAAAAAGAGATTAAGTGCTTTTAAGGGCATCTCTTTTTTTTGAGTAAGTGGTGTGGAGTCGCCACTTATTTTTTATACAAAAAAATAAGAAAAAATAAATACAAATTACATGATCAAAATACTTAATTGTCATTGATTGAATAAAGAAAAGTACAAGTTTGGTAAATTAACCTTACAAGGCTTTGGTTCCTAGTTACAATCTACCAAAAATTAAAAGACAAAACACTAATCTACTTATCCAAAAATCTTAAGCTCGGGGGCTAGGTTACGGAATGGGAATGTGTTAGGCACCCATTCTGCCTAGGGGTGTCAATTCCGGTTAGCATGTCGGGTTCGTGTCGTGTCGAGGTAGAGGTATTTGACTAAATTGTTCAACCCTAACCCGACCTGTTAATAAGGCGGATTGACCTGACCCAACCCATTTGACACGCTTAATAAACGAGTCATGTTGGGTTAACACGAATGTAACACAACCCATTTCAACCTACATAATATTAAATATAACATCCATCTAAAAATAATTTTTTTTACATCTCAACAGCAGTGCATACACTTCAAGTCTTTAACCCAAATTCAAAATAATATAGTTCAACAAAAATATAACATTCATCTAGAAATAAGTTCTTTACACACTAAAAGAAGTGCATACACTTCAACCAAAAATTCAAAATAATATAGTTTAACAAAAATGAAATAAGATAGTTGAACAAAAATATAATATCCTTGGAACTCGCCAAATTCTAAGTATTAACATTGAAAGAATAGGAGCAAACAGTAGACTAATCTTAACTATGACTACGATTATCATCTATATATTCTTTGTTGATGTCCAAATTCATAACATCTTCCACAAACTCATCCAATTTCATTTGTGCAAGTTATATGCCCAATATATATATATATATAAGTGTTAGCAGTTACAAAATATGATCATGCCTCAACAGTTTTTAAAGCAATACCCATCAGATCTAGTTTATAAACTATCTCAATAAACCCATTTGCAAGATATGTAGACGATGTCCAACACTAATACAAACACAAATAAAAACACACGGCACAAGACAAAAGCTACAACCGTGCCCTTAATCAACAATTAATACATCTCATATATTAATAACAGCACATGGGTTCAAAGTTTATAGAACAAAAACATTATGTAGAAAAAATTACTGTAGAATTTTGAAACACCAAGAAAACAGTTTTCTTTAATTCTAAAACTCACTAAACACATGAGAGAGAGAGAGAGAGAGAGAGAGAGAGAGAGAGAGAGAGAGAGAGAGAGAGAGAGAGAGCAATAGCCGGTTTGAAACTTTGAGTTTGAGAATTGGACATGACTCTATTAGATAGTAGAGTGAGTAGTACAACTGAAATAAAAAAAATAAAATTAGATATTTATAAGAAGGTTTAGAGATTTAGGATTTGTAGGGTTTAGAGATTTAGGATTTGTAAAGTTTCAATTTTCAATTATATCCCTTGTAAGTTTTTGTAATTACTCGCTTTTCTTTTTTAATTTAAAATATATGTTGGATATAAAAGGTATTTGACAAATCTAAAATAAAATAAATATTTATTTGTTATACGAATTAAACGGGTTGTGTTAAGTGGGTCATTTTGGGTTGACACAAATAAATTGGCGTGTCAAATGTGTCTATTGCGGGTTACGCAGGTTGATCCGCTTATGACATGTTTCTTATCGTGTCGCTTTCGGGTTGGCCCGTTTATGACCCAAACCCATTAAGACCCAACCCTAACTTGAAAAAGCCCGTGTCGAGTTTGTGTCATGTTCGCAAGTTGGGTCAAACATTGACACCCCTAATTCTGCCCAGACAGAGTCTGATCTTCTAGACTCTAATGACCAATATACCATTTTTGCATGATGTTGGATGATATGTTGAATACACACGACACACACTTGACAAAATTTATTTTAATAAATTTGCCTTATAGATGTGTCCTCTTTTTCAAGAAAATTCAGATTTGTTTTGTGAATAAAAAAAATTGGATTTGTAAAAAAAAAAAAAAAAAATCAGATCTATTTTTATGTAAAAGAAACAATAAGATTTTTGTTAAAAAGTATTAGATATGTTTTGTGAATAAAAAAAATTGAATTTGTAAAGAAATCAGATTTGTTTTTATGTAAAATAAATATAAATGTTAGGGATATATTTTATGTAATTGGCTAATCCTTTGACAAAACGCACTTTACTTGTAATTGGGTAGATCTAGGATGAGTTTAGTACTTCAAGAAACAAGAGATCAAGTCAAGCATTAAAGTCATGAAGATTGGACCAAGAAACAAGTGAAGAAAAGCTATTTATTAAAGCTTGACAGATACCTCGACAAAAACAGTATCTATCGAGATTTAAGAACGAAACTCGACGGAAGTTGAATCTGTCGAGACTTACGGAATTAGAATTTTCAGATCTGATTTTCGGCCCATGCTTGTATATTTGTATAGGGTTTCTTTTCTCACAACTCTAGATATATATAAGACTTATTTTAAAGGTCGTCACATAAGAGAATACATGGAGAACATATGAAAAAAGTAACCTAGTGCCTTATTCTCTCTTCAAGAAGTTACTGCGTCTTTTGCGCCTTAGGGTTTTGTAACTAAGTACTTCTTGATTTTCATTGTTGATGAAGTGAAGAATTTTACAGCTAACAATCTTTTTCAAGTTGGTGAGTTAGTCACGTATTGGGATTCGTGCATCATTAGTTAGTCACGTACTGAGATTCGAGCAAAATTGTGGCGTTCATATATTGAAGAGTTCAGAGGTTCTGAAGCTGTAGAAGATTTTTACGTAAGTTCATCTACGGGGATTGTAGAGTCCAGGGACAAAAGGTTTTGTACTAAATCTGAAATTCCTCTTTACTATAGTGAATTGCTTTTTGGGAAGGTTTTCCCCCAGGTTTTTTACTGTGTAACTAGTTTGTTTCATTGGTTTTCCTGGGTCATATTTTGTCTCATTTACTATTCCGCTGTGCATGATTTTGACTTGTTTATTTTAACAAGGTTTATTCATAATAAATCTAATTAACAACGTGGGTTTAAAACTTGTTAATTCTATCAACCGAGGTCTAAATTTTCCCAACAATAAAAAAAGACTTTTTAAAAGACGATCCATATTCATGGGATAAATTTATTATACATGCATCATATAATAAAATAATAAAAAAAAAACTTCAACCTAACTTTCAATTCCTTCTTCTAAATTTCAAACTTTGCAATTTTGTAACAAAGAAAACTTTTTTCTAAAAAAATTAGATTTGTATTTAATGAAAACATATAAGTTTTTGTGTTAAAAAAGTCAGATCTGTATTTAATGAAAATACAGAGCAATTTTTGTGTTAAAAAAATCAGATCTGAAAAATTAGATCAGTTTTGCACTAAAAAAAATCAAATCTTAAAATACAGATAAGTTTTTGAGTCTTTTAAAAGTCAAATCTGAAAAGTACAGATCAGTTTCTATGTTTAGAGAAAATAAAATATAGATTCCTTTTGTGTTTAGAGAAAATCAGATCTGAAAATACAGATCAGTTTTTGTATTTAGAGAAAACCAGATTTGAAAATATAGATCAATTTTTTAGTTTTCAAAAAAGAATTTTGTTAGCCATTGCAGATTTTGAAACTTAAGAAAAAGAGTTACAATAAACAATCACCTAAGCACATGTTAAAGAAAATTCTAGCAATGTATTTAAGCATGGTAACCAAATCAAGAACAGAGCATAATAAAAATATGCTAAACATATTCATGCATCAAATAATAACCAAAATTAATGAAAGATGAAAAGAAAGAAGAAAATAGAATACCTCTTGCATGAGCGTGCCCTTTTAATGAAAGAATATTTTAGGATTCAAAGAAATTTGTTCACCTCTTTGAAGCCTAAAATACTTTACTTACAAAAAAGAAGTTCCTAAAGCAAAAGCCTCTAGAACGTCTTTAACGTAAGGGGAATTGAAAAGTCAAAAGAGAAGAGCACCTAATTCTGATTTGTTTCCTCTATTTATAGAAGTTGGGATGCTTAAAAAATGAGATCAAATACGAATTGGAATGCGTCCTTATCTCTAAAAAATTGTAAAAGATAGGCCTTATCTTAATCAGGGAGTCCCTAGGCCGTGCCAACAATTTGGGCCAATCGGCACTCCAAGAGTGCCGAATGGCCTTCTTAGGTGCCGAGTCCGAGTTTGAGTTTTGGTCAAATTTGGACTCTTTTTTGGAGGATTTTTGACCTGAGAATTGTACTTAGATGCATTTTTAATCCATATTCTAAAAATTAATCCATTTTTTCGGATATTCAGGTCTTTAAAGTGATAATTATCTTATAGATAAATATTCCATAAAGTCTTGATTATCCCCAACTTCTTTGTTATTTGATTATCCACTTTATTCCCATGCAAGCAAGTTTATTTTTGACACTGACCAACAACCAATCACAAAATTATTTAATTAATTTTAATTGTTTAGCCAATCAGAATTAATTTAAATTAATCATGTGTGGTTGGTTCCACCTAAACAAAATGCATGCAGTCCGATTTGGAAATTGGACACACCGTCGTGACCATTAGAACCTCAAGATCATTTTTATGATATGCAATGAATGAATTAATGCATGTAATGCAACTCTAAATGTTGTGTATATGAATGGTCACTTTAGCCATCTTCCTTGATTAAATTATGGATGCAAAATCGAGTGTCTACAACCATATTTGTTTTTGTTGTGTGTAGAGGCCTTCACGTCTTTCTATTGGCAAAGGCGAAAAATGATAGAAGAATCAATGGTGTATCCATTTGAAGAAGGGCACCCAGGGTGTCTAATCTTTTATTTGCAGATGATTCATTGTTGTTTAGTCAAACAACACAAAATGAAGTGGTGACCATTTCTGAGATCCTTCAAACTTATGCTAATGCATCAGGACAGTACATAAACTTGAAGAAATCTTCAGTATATTTTAGCAGTAATACCTCAGATAGCCAGAATCAAGAGATACTGAGGATTTTAGGGGTTAAGGAGGTGAATCGATTTGAATCATATCTGGGGCTGCCAACCTTAATTGGCCGAACTAAATATCATACTTTCTCTTATTAGGAAAGACATGTTGCTATCTAGGGCTGGTAAAGAAGTGCTCATCAAGCTTGTGGCTCAATTCATTCCCACTTACACAATGAGTGTATTTCAACTCCCTATGAAGCTTTGTGATGAACTTGATGCGATGTATGCCAAATTTTGGTGGGGACAGGTAGGAAATGAAAGAAAAATTCATTAGAAAATTTGGGAGAAGTTAACACTTTCAAAGAAAGATGGTGGAATGAGATTTAGGGACCTAAGAGCATTTAATCTAGCCATGTTAGTTAAGCAAGGGTGGAGATTGCTTCAAGATACTGATTCTTTGATGTACCATTGTTTTAAAGCAAGATATTTCCCAAGATCTACCTTCCTTGATGCTAAGGAGTCACCAAATTGCTCCTTTGTTTGGAAAAGCATTATGGCAGCCTTGCCCATCTTGAAATCTGGTTATTGTTGGAAAGTGGGAAGTGGGTACTTAATCAAGGCTCTAGGGGATAAACGGATTCCCAATCACCCGACAAACTCAATCCTTCATTCAGCCAAGGAGGATATTAGGGACTTTTTGTTATTAGATCTTATAGATTAAGAGCTGCATTTGTGGCAGAGTGATTTTATTATGACTTTGTTTGAGAAGGCAGATGCTGAAACCATTTGTAGGATCCCATTAAGCCGAAGGTATGTGTCAGATTCCCTAGTTTGGCTGCATAACAAAAAGGGATTGTTTACAGTCAAATCTGCATATAAAGTGGCCAGGGAGATAATGAGGGGGTAGATGTGGCTGAATGTTCAAGGGGTTGTGCTGGAAAGAGGGTATGGGCTGCTATATGGAAGCTTCGAATTCCAAACAAGATCCTTATTTGGATGGAAAGCATGTCACAAAATTCTGCCAACAAGGATGAACCTTACCAAGAGAAGGGTCATTAATGATGCAGCCTGTCCAATCTGTACCAGGTTTCCAAAGTTAGCTGTGCATGTATTATTGGATTGTGATGCTGCTCAAGATGTATGGGATGGGAGTTTGAAATCACTACAAAAAGGCATTCACGGGCAGACTGATGTGCTTCAGCTATTGGAGTATTTGATGGATCAGTTGGCATTTGAAGATATGGGGTTGGTTTTGATTCAAGCTTGGCTTATATGGAACCAGCGAAACCGAGTCATTTATGGAGGTAAATTTCATGATCCTATCTGGCTGAACAAGTGAGCAACAGAGTACTCGGAGGAGTATCATCTATCACAAGCTCATCTGACAACAGAACCGGTGGTGCAGTCCAATCGAGATGTCTGGAAGCCTCCTCCACACCTGGCCTATAAGTTGAATTTTGATGCAGCTGTGTTTATGGGGTTGGACAGGTTTGGTTTAGGTGCAGTGATAAGAAATGATAAAAGGGAGGTCATGGTAGCTATGTCTGCCAAGGGTCTAATGGTGCACTGCAGTGAGGAAGCTGAAATGCTTGCATGCAGAAAGGCAATTGAATTTGCGATGGTTGCTAGATTTTCTGAGCTTGTCATTGAAGGGGATAATAGCAATGTCATGCATGCTATATCTTCTTTGAACGCTGATAAGTCATTGCTTGGGAATGTGGTGGGTGATATACAGCAAATGATTTGCGGTCTGCACTGGGTGAACATAAGCAACACGAGAAGAGGAGGAAATAAGGTCGCTCATGTTCTTGCACAACATGCTAGAACTATAATAGATGACATGTATTGGATGGAAGACTTACCTCCATTAGCTATGAAAGCTTTGTATCAAGATGCAAATTTTAATGATTGAAAAAAAAAAAAAAAGTCTACACCCTCGTTAATTATTAAGTTAATTTGCCTTAAATTAAACTCTATTAGCAATAATTTACTCTGTGGTGTTTCCATGTTTGTGCCAAGAACCGTGTAGCTCTATTGACATCTCCTCATACACAAAGTGTTTGGAGTCAATGGGGGAAAATGTTTGAGTAGCAGAGTTTGTAGCATATTGTAACTATATCAACAAAAAAAGTTTAAAAAAATTAGAAATTTTATTTCAACTAAAATTCTATTACCAAAAATTTTAAGCAATTTAAAATAAAAATTAATATCTATTTTAATTATTTTGATTATGTATCACAATTTTATGCTTTAATATAGTAAAAAATTTACACAGTACATACCATATTTGCACCAAATAGCTCAATATATGTATGTATTACGTATCATAAAATTAATGTGCTTTTGTCATATAACTCTTTAAGATAATTAATTTACTTTATGCAAAACTTTATTTATTTAAATTTCATGTAATACACTACTTGTTGATATAATTTTCAATTATATATATTTTTCAATTAAGTTTTGTATCAAATATACTCCTTGAAGGAACTAGTCATTTATAATATTACAAATTCCATTGCATCTAATGAAAGGAACTCATATAGTTTTCATTAGTTTTAGATATATGAGTACCTTATAGGTGGTATTATCTGTTCTTTTTTATCAGGAGAATTGGCATTCAAATTCCTCCTCCATTGTTATAGCTATAGAATTATTAAAAAAAGAATCCTAAGACTAATCATATTTATAGACAAGTCTTGAATCATTATAGTTGTAAAGAGGAGAAAAAAATCTTATTGGACTGATTGAGTCTTTCGTAAGACATGGGCTATATATATATAGATCCGTATATTGTAATTTTAAATAAGAATGGCCTGTTATTTTTACTCTCAAGCAATTAAAGTTTATTTTAATAAATAAAAAAAGTGAAAATGGTTCGTTTTTCAATTAGTAGCTCAATTTGTCAGCACTTTGAGGTGTTTATTTATATATTTATTTTGACATATGAGGGTATTTTGACATTTTCGAGTATCTAATTATTCCTTCGAATGTATACACTTGGTGGTGTTTCTAACAGAGATATTTAGGGTTTTAATCCCCTCTCCACCAACTATTGAATCATCAAAAAAATAAAATAAAATAAAAAACCGTTATCAGCATGTATTAGTTATTTGTAATCTAGATCAATTAATTTTCCTATTTTGATTGTAGATGAAGTTATTAATTTTGGTAAGCTATATGTTTATATGCCATCAAATTGCTGATGGAATAAGTGTTTTGTGTTGCTAATTGATTATCTAGTATCTACTCCACTTCCTTTAAACTAGGGGTGTTCATCAAATCATACAAACTGCATAAATCACAAAAATCGCATCAAAACTATTCATAAAATGGCATAATTGCATCACACTATAAGTAACAGTGCATCGCACCGCATGGTGCAGTGCAGTTTGGGGTTTAATAATAAGAAAATTGCACAAGCCACACCGCACCGCACCTTCTCTATATATTAATATATTTATTTTTAATATTAAATATATTATTAATAGTTTAATAATCCTAGTTTTCAAAAAAAAAAAAAAAAGAGTTTAATAACCATAGCGGTTAGCTGTTAGGGTATTAAACTATTATAATATCAAACAAACATTATTAATAGTTTAATACCCTAGCAACTAGCCGCCTAACTCATTGTATCAGCTTCTAAAAAAGAAGAAGAAAAAAAGCGTATCACTCTTTCACTCTCTGTCTCAGCATCTCAACCCTTAGGGCCGTTCGTTCAGACTCTGCCGCTACAGTATAGACAATTTCTTGTTGGATTTACAATTAATACTTGTTTTGGATTTGTAATTTATTTCATGCTTTGCTTTAGACTTGTTTACATTATGGTTTTGATAATTGAAACTTGAAATTAGTAGGCATGACTAGCATTGCTTTGAGTTTGGGTAATTCTTTTTTGCTATGTATTTGGTGTTTCACATAAACTCTTTACTGATATATGTTGAATTGTATGGTGATTTATGTTGAATTTTTATATAGTAGGTGTATTATGGGCTGAGATAGTGATATATGCCCAAACCAACCTAACAAGTGTTGATTAGGAAAGCCAACCCAAAATAAAGAAAAACTAACTCAATACTTGGTCCAAAACAAAGGGAAAAATCAGTTTTTAGCTGGGCAAGAAAAACCCAAATTTTGAAAAATATATTGGCTTTAAACCACATTTTGTACACAACACTGCACATGTGACCACAAAAATGAAGTGCGGCGAGGAGGGGTGTTCACCAAACTGCAAATAGCACATCAAAACAGCCTGCAAAATGACATAACCGCACCACACCGCAAGTAACAGTGTACTGCACTGCAAGTAACAGTGTACTGCACTGCAAGTAACAGTGCACCACACTGCATGGTACAGTTGAGTTTGCGATTTTATAATGAGAAAACTGCACATACTGCACCTTCTCTATATATTAATGTATTTATATTTTAATATTAAATATTTTATTAATAGTTTAATAACCTTAGTTTTCAATATATATATATATATATATGTGTGTGTGTGTGTGTGTGTGTGTGTGTGTGTGTATATAGTTTAATAGCCTTAGCAAGTGTTGATTAGGAAAGCCAGCTAAATATAAAGAAAAGCCAGCTTAATAGTCTAAAACTTGGCCTAAAACAAAGGGAAAAAATTAGTTTTGGGTTGGGCATGAAAAACCCAAAATTTGAAAAATATACACTTCAAACCGTTCAAACAGCATCTTAAATACCACACTACATATGTGTTCGTAGAAATGGGGTGCAGTGTGGTTATGATTTTGGCTAAACTTTAAACCGCACTACCCCGCACATGTGACCGCAAAAATGAGGTGTGGTGTTATTGTGATTTTGGCTAAACCACACCACAAAGTGTGGTGCTAAAAATAGCTCAAAACCACATCACAAATTGTGGTGCTAAAAATGGCTCAAAATCACACCGCACTGCATCGTGAACACCCCTAGGTGAGGTTATAGTTTTGGATAAACTATACACCGCACCGCACATATGACTTCAAAAATAAGGTGCGTTGAGGTTATGATTTTGGATAAACCGCAACGCAAAGTGCAATACTAAAAATGATCCAAAACTGCATTACACTGTACCGCGAACACCCTTACTTTAAACCTATCCCACGCAAATATCTAGTTATATTTAAGTTTTTTTGTGTGACTAAATTACAAATTGCATCCTCTAAATTTGATCAAAATTTAATTCAATTTTTTAACTTCACTTTCATTCAATCAAGTTCTCTAAATTTCAAGTTTATTCATTTAAGTCCTCCATGTCAACTTCTGTTAGATGTTGCCGTTAAATGTCCCAATTTTTATTTTCTTTAAATTTTCAAATTTAAAATATCCAGTTAATCCCCACCCTCCCTTAAAAGTTATCATGGCTTTTGAGTAGAGTTGTGGTGTGCATTTGTGTTAGAACACCTTTCTCTCTCCCCTGTGTGTGTTTGTTTCTCAAAAAAAAAAAAAAAAATCCAATTAATTATTAAAATTTATTCGGGAAATAATTTTTTTTTTTTTTTTTTACAACCCCAAGATCTGAGAAGTGCAGATCTGAGTGCGTCTTCAATTCTGACGTGGTGTCAAGGATGGACAATCAAAGCAATGTACCATATCAATGAATTGAAGACCAAGATAAGAGTTGGAGTCACAGCTCCAAAGAAAGACCAAGAAGGTAGAGTTAGAACTTGGAATTTTGACCGAAATGGATAATGAAAGCACTTCCAGCTCTCTTAGACCAAACCAAGCCTAATACTAACTCTGGGTCGGTGCTAGAGTTGAGGTGACCACTGCCCACATCCAATGATCCAAAGTACTAAATTGGGGACCATCATCAGGGCATCCACATTCCATGTATGGAAAAAAGTTACATTTTTTATAAATTAACAATTTTATCCATTTTTCCCTCCCTCCCTTCAATCAATAAAAATAAAACTAAAATAAAATTATTATTATAAATTGATAATTTAAAAAATTATTTTTGTATTATACATATTATTTAAAATATTCTATGTTGTGGTTTTATTGAATTTTCTGTCATTTGTAGTTTTTATATATATATATATATATATATTTCTTATGATTTATATGGAGGAAGATTTATAAATATAAAAAACTCGATATTGGTGTTTACTGCTTACAAACCATATGATATTTTGGAAATAATAAATAATTCTTATAATATTCTTAAAAATAAACCAAATATAAGTTTCCTATATTCCTAGGATTCCTATTAGATTCCTAATTAAACCACGCATATGAATGATTATATTCATAGGCATTCAAATTGTCAAGCATCACATTTCAAGAAATTTGATTGCTAAGAAGTAACGTAGATTCTCCCAAACCAAATGCCGGATTATAATTTTTTTTTTTGTCTTTTTTATAGACATGTTTTGATGGGCGTAGTAATTTGAATGACTATCATAACCTTTCCAATATCCAAATCCGAGAAAATCTCCACCTCAAATTCAGGATGGGTTTCTTAACATTATGAGAAATGGGCTTTTGGTCAGAGTATTCTCATTGATGATGATCAATATAAATTCAAAGGTAAATCGTATTTTTTATATTAATATGTGTACATTGTTTAGTTATGTTATTAATTTTACCATTGTTATTGTTTTTCATAAAGTTTCTTTGGTTTAGGCCGAAATAGTTCATTTTTTTCCAATTCAAGTTACACCTCAACGATGTAATCTTAATGGCCGATATTCCTTAATAAAGTATTTTTCTTCTATAAAAAAAAGTTAATCGTCAGGAACTTCCTCAAAAAGAAAAAAATTAATTAATTGTTCGAAAGTATGAGTCGCCCTTTTGGTTGCTCCAAAAGCTATTCATGAGGTTGGAAAGGTTTCCAAATTTTAAGGATGTCCATTTTACCCAAATTAGATAAAAATTATATACTATATAATAAAAGTTAGGCTTAGAAACCATGGTTGTGCCAAGTGGCTGCATCAAATTGCAGAAAATTTATCCAATTTCTATTTAAAAAATTAAATTTAGTTATTTGGTGGTGTTGATGCTCATTTTGAAAAGCCCAGCAGCTGGAAGAAATCCAATAATATGGGTAGAAAAGAGATAGTGGATTGATAAGAAAAAACCATTAAGTCCAAATGGTAGGAATAATGAATTATAGGCTCATAAAATAAATAAATAGGCCAAGAGGAGCCCAGAGAAGGAAATAGTAAACTCATGGGCATTATGTGATGTAGAAAAGCAAGAATGAGCCACAACTGGCCCGAAGTAATAAAGTAAGAAAATAAGGGGTAGATGGAAAGCCCATGAGCCCCAAGGATGAAGAATGAAGTAATTGGGTCAAGGAAACCCAAAAGAGTTAGTAAAAGCTCATGAGAATGGAGAATTAGGAAATGAGCCGAGGATGCCCAAGGAGAAAGAAATAGGCCAAAGAAGCCCACAAATAATGTAATGGGCCAAGAAAGTCCAAAAGTAGCATGAGTATAAGCCCAATGACTAAATTGAGACATTTGAACCAATTGAGAGAAGAATACACAGTAGGCCTAAAAGAAGCCCAGCAAGTACGGGTCAAATAACACCACAGTAGGAACAGCAGATTGGTATGGCAGGAATGACAACAAGATTACTGAAGGAGTAAAAAATGGGCTAAAAAGGGGAAGACCCACAATCAAGTAAGGCCCAGCTCTTGAAAGGAGCAAGTCAATAAAGAATGAAAAATAAAAAAACAGTTCATGCCATAAGAGGTCAAGGATGAACGGCAGAATGCGCAGATGAGCCTTCAAATAATGGTAAATGCATGAGTAACAGACAAGCTTTTGGCATACACGGGAAGTGGAGCACGCACAAGGCCCAGGCACCACCAACCTATACCCAGTCAATATAGGAGTGGTGGGTCATGAGTCAGAGGTAAGAGGGAGTATGGTTTGGTGGTGGGGAGAAGGGAAAGCCTATTCTGGGGTTCTCGTTCAAACTCTTTTGGGGGAAATGTCCTGTTAGGATAACATTCTATCCAAAAGTAAGAGGATGAGCTGGAATCACTAGGTGCATGCCATAAGGGATAGCAAGAGAGAATACCCATACTGTGGTAGATGAGAATGTCACGATGAGCAAGCAAACAAAATAGTTTTCTTTGTCTGGTAATGGGAAGTGGCATAGCCAGCACAGGAAAGTGGTGGTGGCTGGATAGCTGAAAAACCTATGGGTGGTTGGGAAAGACCTCCTAATCTAGACAAAAGTGATAAAATGCTAAAATGGTAAAAATCAGTCACGATAGGCAGTATATAAAGGGCCCTTGTCGTGCACAGCATCATCATCACAATAATAGCAACCTCTAGGAGAGAATCACAGCACCACCATCACCATAATATCAACTTTTTTTTATACCATATCAACTTCTTGAGATGAGAAGTTCTATATCTTTTTGATTTTACAGACTTTTTTTAGGATATATATATATATATATATATATAATTTAATGTCATTAACGTCATAGACTCCTTTTTCTTTTTTCTTTTCTTTTTTTTTTTTCCATAAAAACTTCTTGATATGAGAAGTTCTATATCCTTTTTGATTTTCTGGACTCTTTTTTTTTTCCATGTCAACTTCTTCAAGAAGTTTAGGACACACACACACACGCGCACGGTTATTTGATGTATTTTTTCATTCTCTTACCAATTGTATAGTTTTTTGATTTAGTCTTTCCTTCTACCTACAGCGCCTACAACCTCACAAGTATGTATTTGTTTATTCTAATTTTGTTTTTATTATAATCAAATTGAATAGGTTTTATGTATTTGTTCTTTTGTTTAAGCTAATTTCCTTAAATTTGATATATTTTATATGCTTATGGTTTGAGAATCATTGATTAAATATTGTTAGACATGCTTCCATAGTGATAAATCTTCCATGAGAATTGATATATTAATTTATACAAATCTCTTATTCACCTTTTGGATGTTCTTTTATTTTGTATATCATATACAAATTAAATGTTTATGACATTGGTTCCAATGGTGATATGTTGTTTCCATCCCCTCAATTTCGATTTTGAGGACAATCTTCTTTTTGGCTTATGTATTTGTTATAATTTATTAATTATTTTCATTAAAATTCTTTTACACCACATTATATATATATTTTTAATCTTGACATTAATTTGATGTTAGATTATTGCTAACAAAAAGAAAAGGGTTAGTATAATTTTAGAACTTCTTATTTCTAATAGTTCAATTTATATTTTCTTAAATTAGTATTTTGTGAACTAAAATAGTTCAACAATAAAATATTTTAATATGTTGTATTTCAATATAGTCTTGAAGAATCCGAATTCAACCTTGATGAGAAAGAGAAAAAGATTGAGTCATTGCATTTTGTTAATTTTGACATTTATAAAGATTGAAAAAGAATAGGTTAGATTTATTTATTTTTTGTTAATATTGAGATTTATGTTAGAATGATAACATTTACCATTGGTTAACTTTGAATATATATTTACTATTGGTTAACTTTGAGTATATATAAATATTAATTGATATAAATGGAAAAACAATATTTTAGATACATGCTGGACATGCAAGTTGGAGACACAATAGAATTTGCAAATATGCAAGTCTAAATAAGCATAAAGATATGCCAAAGAATCAAATGCAAGGCACAAAAACATGGGAGACAGAGAGAAAAAAGTACTTGCAATGCAACTTTCCAATATGGAAGAAGAGGTAAGAATGATAGAAATATGTTATTTGTTTAATCAAAATTTGATAGGTTTCTCACTATTGTTTTGAATATATAATTTTTATGCATATATATATGTGTGCGTAGTTTTTTTATGAACAAAAAATGGACAGAGAGAGTGACTTGAGTTGACGTCTTTTACTTCAAATTCTATTAAATGTTTCAATTAATTTAAAATAAATTAAATATTTTCATTATATATCATAATTTTATGTTTTAATATGTAAAATATATATACTACACACCATGTATACACAAAGTGACTCAATATATTTATGCATACATGTTGCAAAATTAATTTGTTTTTATCGTTTGACTCATAAATTATTAATAGAGTTTCAACTTTTAACATATATAATTTTTAATTAAGTCGTGCATCGTATGAGTATAATACTAGTTTTATTGTAAAGTAGTCTTATATTCTTTAATTAAAAATGAGCATTTGAAAAAAGTTGTGTTGGATGGTTCTTTAGAGTCCATGGAAGCAAACAACACTTTATTCTAGGATATAATATAGGAGATCGTGTATCTATTTCTCCTAAATCAAAGGTTTGCAGAAGAGCGTTGGAGACCAAGCTGACATGCTTCAGCTTATGGAGGAGATGATTGTCCGTTTGTCTACTGATGAACTCAAGCATTTCCTTGTCCAAGCCTGGATTATTTGGAACCAACGAAATGGCATAATACATGGGAAGCAGCTGCCACCACCTGAGGTATTAATCAAACGAGCGCAAGATTCTATGGAGGAGTTTTGGTGAGCTAACGTTCAGCTATCCGTTCCATCCACATTACCAAGTCCGACGAGATGGAGACCACCCCCTTTAGCTCGTTTCAAGCTTAACTTTGATGCTTCGATCTTCCAGGAAGGTGGGGCTTCTGGTGTTGGAGCCATTATCCGCAACAATAGAGGGGAAGTCATGGCGGCTTTGTCGGCAAAGGGTCCCCCAGTGACGTGCAGTGAAGAGGCCGAGGTACTAGCTTGTCGCAGTGCAGTGGAGGTTGCTGTGGAGTGTGGATTTTCAGAACTGGTTCTTGAAGGAGATAATCAAGCTCTCATGACAGCCTTGAGTTCGAGGAAAGGGTTGTCGTCTCGGTTGGGCCACATTCTCCAGGATGTGATTTGCATGCTTAATAGACTTCATTGGTCGCAGGCTCTTTTTGTCAAACGGAGCGCTAATACTGTTGCCCATGTTCTAGCTAGATATGCAAAGGACCTCCTAGAGGATGTTGTATGGATTGAAGATTCTCCTCCTCCACCTGTGGAGGCTTTGTACTTTGATTCTACTTCTATTTAATGAATTTTGAGGATGTTTTCCTCTTCAAAAAAAGAAAAAAAAAAGAAAAAAAATCAAAGGTTGTGATTTATTTGTGTGTCCACTTGGTTGGTATTCTTATCGGATTGAGATCAGATGCAATTGCACCGTTCAGTTAACACCCCTTTCTCTCACAACAATTTTTTACTATTCTTAATTTTTTATTTTACTTTTTCTCATTTTTTTATTCAATAGTTGAGATTTCAAGTTGTTTTTTACAACTTTAAATCTCAGTCATTCATCGCAATTGCATTAGGTACATTTGATCTCAATCCATATCTATATCATAGTTTGTTAGCTGAAATATACGTATGGTGCTCATTCTCAGGTCATGATTTGTTTTTTATCTATCCTTTTTGTGGACATGTTTTGATTGGAGTAGCAATTAGAATGACTATCATAACCTTTCTCATGTACATATTTAATAGGTGCATAGCTACATCTGTGGATGTGGGTTTATAATAATATTAGTGTTCCTTCTTCTTCTAACCTAATCAAAATGTACGCATGTGAAGCTCCCTTATGAAGACTTGAGCCTCAGCCTGTAACCTCTCACACCTCACAAACATTTATATTCGTGAAGTGACCATCGCGTCAAAAATGCGCGGTGGTGTGTTCCTTCTTTTTAGTTTCCCTTCATTTTAGCATTTGGTTATCTAATACGGTTTGATGTCTTTGAAAGAGTCCTTGCTAACATTACATTTTGATTTTGTAGTTTTTGGGTCTGTTGTGGACCCAAGTATGTTGGGTTTTGATCTTAGTAGCCCACATTGTGGAAGGCAGGTCCAGATATTTAGTTTTTAACGTTGCTTGGTTATGTATTTAGGTAGGGAAGTATTATGAAATAAAGGCATCAAAAAACTTAAACCCAATTTTAGAGACCAGGATTTCATCAATTAAATTTAAAACTTATCTTTGTTTTTTTAATTTGTTTTCATCCAAAGCAGCTATCATAGATAAGAATTCGATCAATTTGGATGGAGGGGGAGTAAAATAGACATCCAAACTGGGTGTAAAGGATACAATTTAGCTTTAAGGCTCTAGTCCATCGCCATATCCTCCGTACTGAGTTGTGTTATTGCTTAACAATAACATGGCCGGGCTAGCCTCCTATGGCAATCTCTTGTGTGGTTCTGTTTGTGACGTAGGACAAGGGGAAACTAGGTTTAATAGGGCTTTAGGAATGAAACAAAGGTGAAAAATGAAGATTTGGGTTGCTGTGAATAGTAACTGTGAATAGTAAATAAAAGATAAATTCCTAAGAATCACTCCTAGGGTTCCTTGGCATCACACCTAGGAATAGTTTGCATCACAGAAACCATAACACGCTTATAGCTCTATAATTTGAAAATACTATTAATCTCTGCCTCAATAGAAAACACCACAATTCTTTAAATAGAAGACTAAACCTAATCCTAGTACAACTAGTGTGAGAGACTGCCAAAATTGGAGTGCCCTCAAAAAAGAAATTTGAGTGCTTTTAAGGGCACCTCTCTTTTTGGATAAGTGGTGTGGAGTCGCCACTTATTTCTTTTATACAAAAAATAAGAAAAAACTAAATACAAAAATACATGATCAAAAAACTTCATTGTCATTGGTTGAATAATGATAAATACAATCTTGGTAAATTGAATCTTATAAGGCTTTGAGTCCTAGTTACATTCTATGCAAAAGAATACACAACTTTTTGTCCTAGTTACAATCTATCCAAAAATAAAAAGAAAGACAAAGCACAAATCTACCTATCCGAAAGAATTAAGTTCGGGGGCTAGGTTACGGAATGGGAAGGTGTTAAGCACCTATTCTGCCCATACAGAGTCTAGTCTTCTAGACTCTAATAACCAATATACCGTTTTTGCATGATGTGAATGATATGTTGAACATACATGACAGACATTGACTGAAATTAATTCAAGTAAATTTATCTTATGAATGCATCCTTTTTTGTAGAAAAAATTTAGATCTGTTTTGTGAATTAAAAAAATTAGTTTGTAAAGAAAAATCAGATTTGTTTTTATGTAGATAAAAAGAATTAGGTTCGCAAAGAAAAAAAAAAATCAAATCTATTTTTATGTAGGTAAAAAGAATTAGATTTGTAAAAAAAAAAAATTAGATATGTTTTTGAACATATCATAAAAAAGGCTTTTGAAGAAAGGAGTCACACTCATGAGACAAATTTATTTTACATACATCACATTTAAGAAAAAGAAAAGGCTTCAACCTAATTTTTAATTTCTTCTATTAAATTCGAAAATCTGCAATTTTTGTGTCAAAGAAAACTTTTCTAAAAAAAATCAGATCTGTATTTAATGAAAATAAAAATTAGTTTTGTGTTGTAAAAAAAAAAAAAATCAAATCTGTATTTAATGAAAATACATATCAGTTTTATGTGTTAAAAAAATCAGATCTATATATAATGAAAATACAGATTAGTTTTATGTGTTAAAAAATCAGATCTGTATTTAATGAAAATACAGATTAGTTTTTAGTTTAAAAAGATCTTTGATCATGAGCAGATTTTGAGATTTAAGAGAGAAATCTTCACAACAAACAATCATCTAAGAACGTAATTAAAGAAAGAAAAACTTAAAAAAAGCATGGCAATTATATCAAGATCAGAAATAATAAAATATCCTAAACCTATTCATGCATCATCAATCAAAATTAATAAAGAAGACTAGGAAAAGAAAAGAAATTAACTACCTCTTGCATGCGTGCACTTCTTCGTGAAAGGATATTTTAGGATTCAAAGAAATTTATTTAACTCTTTGAAGCCTAAAATATTTTGCTTACAAAAAAAGAAATTCCTAAGGCAAGAGCCTTCAGAACGTCTTTAATGTAAGAGAGAATTGAAAAGAAGAGAGGAGCCAGAAAAGAAGGGTGGGCGGGGGGGGGGGGGGGGGTCAGAAAGCGTGAAAAAGTCTGTTGAATTTTGAGAGGCTCCCTCTATTTATAGGGGTGAGAATGCTTTGAAAAATTAGCTAAATGATCAGAATACGAATTGGGATACGTCTTTATCTCTAAAAAATCGTAAAAGGTAAGGTTTATCTCAATCCAAAAGTCCTCGGGCAGGGCCTTGAATTTGTGCCAATCGGAACTTGAAAATGCTGATCAGCACTCCAAGAGTGCTGAATGGCCCTCTTGGGTGCTATTCCTGCTTTTGAGTTTTGGTCCATATTGGACTCCTGTTTTGAGGTTTTTTAAGTCGAGACTTGCATTTAGACGCGTTTTTAATCTATATTCTAAAAAATTAAACTTATTTTCTGATAATTCAAGTCTTTTTCGCAATGAATATCTTGTAGATAAATACTTCAAAAAGTCTTGATTATCTACAATTTTGTTGTTATCTGATTATCCTCTTTATTCCCATCCATGCAAGCCTATTTTTAACATTAACTAACAACCAATCACAAAAATATTTAACTAATTTTAATTGTCTAACCAATCAGAATTATTTAAATTAATCATGCGTGGTTGGTTCCACCCAAACAAAATGCATTTAGATCGTACAAACTTGATCATACGATATCTTTCAATCTGACAGTTCAATTGGAAATGTCGCGATCGTTAGACTCTCAAAATCATTTTTATGATATGCAATGAATGAATTAATGCATGTAATGCAATCATTTATTTTGGGTATATGAATGGTCATTCTAGCCATCTTCTTTGATTAAATTATGGGTGCAAAATCGAGTGTCTACAACTAAGAAACCTAATCCTAATACAACTAGGAAACCTAATAAGACTAGAACTTGGAATCCTTGGGCTTTAATACTAAACCTAAATTAAATAACTAAACTTAAATAAAACCCAATCGACTAATAACACAGCTCATTCTAGAAAACATAAAATTGCTAAAATACCCTTAACACTAAAAACTAATTAAAAGTCTTAGGACACCTTTTAAATGTCTTCAATGGTGGCTGCCATAGTCCTCCATCATCTCTCCTTAGCTTGAAAGAACTCAACCCCGACAAGTTAAAAGCATGGAATCTGTCATAAAGTTCATGATCAAGTGCAAGAAGTTCATCTGTGATCCATGTACAATCTGAAAGTGGATGCCCTTTCCATTTCACAAGATATTTTTCTTAACCCCTACTCCTAGTAGAAACCACCTGATGATCAACAATATCTTCAATCTCTTTTTTCAATCTTGGAGCTGGTGGAAGACAAACTGTTGTTGCATCAGCAGATTCATCATCATCATGACCATGATACATAGTAAGATCTTCAACATTAAAGACGTTGCTTATTCCCATGTCTTTTGGCAAGTCAAGGACATAGGCATTAGAGCTGATTTTCTTAAGAACCTTATATGGACCAACACTCCTTGAATGAAGCTTTTTGTAGGCGCCTTTAGGATAGCGTTCAGGCTTGATCCATACCATAACCATGTCTCCTTCTTCAAATTCAGCAAACTGTCTCCTCAAATCAGTATGTGTCTTATAACTTTCATTGCTCATTCCATTTCTTCTTCTAATCTCGTCATGTATGTCACGAATATGTTTAGCAAAAGTATCAGCTTCAACACTAGGACGGGCTATGTTAGGTAGAGGAACTAAGTCAATTGGTATCCTAGGAAGTACACCTGTCACACATTCAAAAGGACTACAGCTTGTAAATATGTTTACTGAGCTATTATTAGTAAACTCAACCATAGGAAGAATTTGGTCCCAACTAGCAGCATGATCTCCCACAAGACAGCGAGGAATATCACCCAAACTCCTATTAATTGCTACAGTTTAACCATCAGTTTTATGGGTGGAACAAAGAAGAAAACTTCAGTTATGTATTCAACATTTTCCATAAAGTACGCCAAAAGGAATTCATAAACTTCACATCTCGATCCAAGACAATGGTTTTAGGCAACCCATGAAGACGAACAATCTCTTTATAGAAGAGTTTGACAATATGGATAGCATCTGCAGTTTTAGAACAGGCAATGAAGTGAGCCATTTTTGAATAATAGTCTATGACAAAGTAGATGGAATCATGACCTTGAAGAGTCTTAGGCAAGCCTAAGACAAAATTTATACTTAGATCATGCCATGGCTCATGTGGAATAGGAAGAGGCGTATATAAACCTGTATTTTTCTTCATTCCTTTACATACTTGGCAAACCCTACACCTTAAAACAATTCTGGCCACATCCTTCTTTAAGCTTGGCTAATAGAATCGGACTTCAACCATAGCTATGGTCTTATCTCTCCCAAAATTCCATACTACTCCACCAGAATGTAGCTCTCGAATAACGTTTTCATGTATAGAAGTATTAGGGAAGCAAAGACGAGTACCCTTAAAGAGGTAACCATCATGCAATGAGAAATCCAAGTATTCAGCATGCAGCCACCAAACCAGCATAAATAATGCTAAAATCCTTGTAAGAAGGATAGTCCCTCTTTAGCAAATCAAACCCATAACTTGGACCGCCATTGAAGAAAGAATGAATACCACTTGACTAAGTGCATCAGCTACTTTGTTTTCTGTACTAGCCATATGTTTGATAACAAAACTATATGATTGTAAGAAAGATCCCATTTACCATGTCGATAGTTTAACTTTCTTTGAGAGTTAATGTGCCTGAGTGCCTCATGGTCTGAGTACGACACAAAATCCTTTGAGATCAAATAATGATGCCAATGGCGAAGCGCTTGAACCAAAGCGTAAAACTCCTTATCATAAGTAGAATACTTCTGCTTTTCATCGTCAAGCTTCTCACTGAAGTATGCAATTGGGTGTCCTTGACTGAGTACATCTCCACTGCCTACTTAAGAGGCATCACAAGCTACCTCAGAAACTTTAGAAAAGTTTGGAAGGCCTAGGACAAGAGCTTCAATCATTCGTTGCTTGATTTCTTCAAAAGCCTTTAATGCTTCCTTTGTCCAAACAAACTGACCCTTCTTTAAACAACTAGTAATTGGAGCCATGATAGTGCTGAAATTTTAAATAAGGCGCCTATAGAATGTAGCCAATCCATGAAAACTACGAACTTCATTCAAAGTAGTAGGAATTGGCCAATCTCGAATGGCTTTGACTTTATTTGGATCTACCTCCACACCTTTAGAAGAAACAACAAAGCCCAAAAACAGGACACTCGACTTCATAAAGTTGCACTTCTTCATGTTCACATAGAGTTTCTTGACGGAGAACTCTCATAACTTGTTGAAGATGAAAAATGTGTTCCTCATTTGTCTTGCTATATATTAAAATATTATCAAAATAGATGATAAGAAAGTGACCAATAAAAGGCTGGAAGATTTGCATCATGAATCTCATGAATGTGCTTGGTGCATTGGAGAGTCCAAATGGCATGACTAGCCACTCATAAAGACCATCTTTGGTTTTAAAAGTGGTTTTCCACTCATCACCAGGCCTTATACGTATTTGATGATATTCTCTTTTGAGATCAATCTTGGAGAAAATAGTAGAACTAGCCATTATATCTAGCATATCGTCAAGTCGAGGAATTGGGATTGATACTTAATTATAATCTTGTTAATGGCATAACTATCAACGCATATGCCCTAAGAACCATCATTTTCAAGTGAAAGCAAAGTTGGAACAGCATAAAGGCTCAAACTTTCTCAAATAAATCTTTTGGATAGTAGCTCCTCTACTTGCTTCTTAAGCTCAGCATGTTTGCTTGGATTAATGCGGTAAGCTGGAAGATTAGGCAATTGGGATCTCGGTACAAGATCAATTGCATGTTGGATGCTATGTAAAGGAGGAATCTCATTAGGCAAATCTTCTAGTGCTACATCAGAAAATCCAGAGAGCAAAGTAGATACCTTTAAAGGCATGCCAACATCACAACCCACAATTGGCTCTCTCACCTTTCGCGCAATTACAACAAAGACAACACTAGCCTTATGGCTTTCTACTTGAAATTTCTTCTTGGTAAGAACATAGAGTAGCTTGGTATTGTTTTCAAGATCTCTTTTCTTATTACCTTCAACAACTTTTGGCTTTGATTCTTTGAATTTATTCATCTCAACTAGAGTCATTGGTTTCAAAACGACTTCCTTCTTACCAACCATTAGAGCATAGGTATTTTCTTTCCCATAATGTTTTACATTTCGATCAAAGAGCCAAGGTCGACCAAAAAGGATATGTGTAACTTTTATAGGAATTATATATAGAGTCACTATAAATACCACAAAAAAAGAAAAAAGATATAAGGCATCTATGAGTTATCGGAATAGAAGTGTTGTCTATTCAAGCCACTTTGTATGGTTGAGGATGAGGTTCAACTGGAAGCTTAAGGCGTTCAACTGTGGAAGATGACACAACATTCATGCAACTTCTCCCATCAATAATAAGCTTCTTTGCTTGATTTCCACAATGAACCAACGTTTGAAATATTGAAGTTCGCCTCTAATCCTCTTTCTCTACTTTAGGGGCTGCTAAAATACATCTCACTACAGATAAAAGAGAAGTATCCACTTCATCCTCCTCCAAGTCATCTACAGTAAACGCCCCATAATCAAATGCATCTTCCTTATGATCTTCATCTTGGTGTATCCCTTCATCTTCATCTTCATCTTCAACTCCAATGTGTAAGCTTCTCTTCCACTAGAATTATTTGACATGGCACCTTTGCCTTTAGATTCAGCCAAATTAATAGATGGTTTTGATCCATTCAACTAGTTAAATGGTTTAGCACCACTAGTTGACTCAGCACACCTTTCAAATGTTGTCTCCCCAGTTGGTGATCCAATTTTCCTAGTAATTGGATACCTCAAGTATTCCTCCATGTCTAGAGCCACTTGGAATGCATATTCCACATTATAGACAGGTTGTCTAAGCATCTCCCTTCATATATTAGCCCTCAAACCAGTCTTGAATTGAGCTAGTGCTTGACAAGGCTCTTGGCTACCTGACTCCTAGTCTTAAGTTCATCAAATTTCTGAATATACTCAGCTACTGACATGCTATCCTGCTTCAAGTTAGAAAGTTGTTCACACAACTTATCTCAATAATTAGCAAGCACATATTTTTTTTCAAAGCTTAATCTTCATCTCTTGCCATGTGCCTATGGGTGGTTGGCCTATTCTTCTTGTATTGTTTTCAACACCAGAACACCACACTTTCGCCAAGCCTACAAGCTTCATCTTAGCAAACCTTACTCGCCTATCATCTACCATATCATACCAATCAAAATACTCCTCAATAAAAGCAATCCAATCTGAAAATACCATGGGATCAACCCTTCCTTCAAAGTCTGGAACTTCCATTCTTACCTTCTTTGTGATATCACCAACTGTATCATAAGGTTCATCTCGCCTTCTTTCTAATAGATCTCTAACCCACTCAAGAATTGAATCTTGTGGTTCTCTTTGGGTATGATACCCCTTCAATTTAGACCCTTGATTGGTGTTGACACGCTCTTTTGATGTTTGTTCCTTTTCCTTCTTATCTTTCTCACCCTTATTAGCTCTAGATGCTTCTCCTACTGTAAGAACAACTTCTTGATCATTAGGTTTAGAAATTTGACTCTCTACATCATTCAATTGAAGGTTAAATTCATCAAGTTGAGCCAAGATTTGAAAAATAAAATCATCGCGGTCACCATCACTCAATTTTCCCTTAAACGATCTCCCTGATTGTGTAGACATGATGTAAAATCCCTGCTCTGATACCAAACTGACGTAGGACAAGGGGAAACTAGGTTTAATAGGACTTTAGGAATGAAACAAAGGTGAAAAATCAGGATGGAAGTTGTTGTGAACAGTGCTGTGGATAGTAATAGTGAATGGTAAATAAAAGATAAATTCTTAAGAATCACTCTTAAGGTTCCTTGGCATCACACTTAGGAATAGTTTGCATCACACAAATTGTAACACGCTTATAGCTCTAGAATCTGAAAATATTATTAATCTCTACCTCAATAGAAAACACCACAACTCTTTAAATAGAAGACTAAACCTAATCCTAGTACAACTAGGAAACCTAATAAGACTAGAACTTGGACTCCTTGGGTTTTAATACTAAACCCAAATTAAATAACTAAACTTAAATAAAACCCAATGGACTAATAACGCAGCCCATTCCAGAAAACATAAAACTACTTAAATACCCTTAACACTAAAAACAAATTAAAAGTCTTAGGACGCCTTTTATATGTCTTCAATGGTAGCTGCCATGGTTCTCCATTAGTTTTCCTAGCCATTGTGCATTTATACTTGTTCCTTGTTGTTGTGTTCGTTTTAATGCCATGATATGCATAAAGGTCCTCCTATGGCAATCTCTTGTATAGTTTTGTTTGCCTTGCCATTGTGCATTTGTACTTGTTCCTTGTTGCTGTGTTGGTTTTAATGCCATGAAACGCATAAAGGTTCAAAGTTTGACGTCAATTCCAATACCCCTAAATCACTCACAAAAAATTTAAACGATTTCATTTTTTACCTCTTTTAACTTTTTTAAAAAAACTTTTTTAATCCAATGGTTGATATTAAAAGTAACTTTCCTAAATTTTGATCACAACTGTTAAAAAGGAATTTGTTTAAATTGACTTTTGCAACTTAGAGCATCGAAATTGGCAATATCAAAATTTTAGCAATTTAGCACCACAGAAAAACTACTTTATCTATTTTACAGTCTCACTTTACAATAGACTCAACATCAATGGTCCTATATTTTTATCGCTTTGATTAAAATAATATAAAGAACTCATTAAATTTACCACAAAAACCTTTCAACCAGCCACAACCTCTGTGTGGCAACCATAGCCCACGTCAAAGAAAAAAAAAAAAAAAAGCACAACCCATCACCACTAGCCACCGCCACCACTGACCCACCATTTTAACCATAACCCACTGTTACAACCAAACCCAAAGCCAAAATCAAACCCATAAACAAAATCAAACACCAAACCACCACCAACATAACCAAACCACCATTTCAACCATAACCTAAAGTCACAACCAAACCCACAAACAAAATTAAACACCAAACCACCACCATAGCCACCAAACCACCACCACCACAACCACCATCACCACCACCACAGCCACCAAACCCATAGAAAAAAAAAATCAAACACCACCACCTCCACCACATCCATATCAAAAGGAGAGAGAAGAGATGGAGAGGCGGAGAAAGAAGAGACTGTGTGAGAGATCGAGAGGTGGAGATCGCGTGAGAGATGGGTTGGTGGTGGCTTGGGGCATGGGTCCTTCGGCAGTTGGGCGATTAGGGAGAGTAGATGGCATCGGCGAGGGGATGGAGGAAAAAAAAAAGAAAAAAGAAAGAAAGGGAGGACTAATTAGGAAGAGAGATGAGAAATAGGAAAAAGTTTTTTTTTTTTTTTTTGAGATAACTGCCCTGAGGGCAAACTTCATTCAATGAAACTACAAAAATTACAAGACATCATGAACAACAAGAGGAGCTATATCTCCAGGAATGGTATCAAGCCAGACCTGTAGCTCACAACCGGACTTAGCGCGTCTAGCTAAATGGTGGGCAACTTAATTGCCTGATCTTTTAACATGATTGAAAGAGCAAAAGTGAAACTCCCTAGCTAATACTAGAATATCCTCAATAATATGACCATACTCAGGGTTATTTGTATCTTCCTTACATATAGCTTTAATAAGAACATCTGCATCACCTTCAAAGATGCAGTCCATAGCAGAAATTTCTTTTGCGAACTCCATAGCCCTTCGACAAGCCAAGGCTTCAACCATAGTTGCAAAGAAAGGGAGCGGGACTCGTTGAGACAAAGCTGCAATGACAATACCTGAGGTTTTTCGGATTACAATGCCTATTCCAGCCAAATCCAACTCCTTGAACAGTGCTGCATCAAAATTAATTTTGATGTGAGGCAGAACAGGGTGACACCAACGCACTACTCTATTCCTGCGCAAATTAGCACTGGCTGGAGAGATTTGGGAAGCTAGGAACTTCGAGAGAAAGTCCTTAGCTATGTCTCTAATTTGATGTAGCTCAACACTCTTCTCTTTAAGCCTGACCGTGTTCCTATTTCTCCAAATCAGCCAGAAGATCAATGCTAGCAAGTTTGTATTAAGCTGATCACTCAAGGATAACAACAGTCCCAGCAAAGCATCAAAATCACGAAATTCAGACCGTAATAACTTCATCAGCATGGCATCATCCTTCCATATAACCATCAAAGAGCTATAGTACCATAATGCGTGTATTGTGTCTTCATTTGCACAATGCCAGCCAGTGCAGGTAGAAAAAGAAATCACCTTACGCCTCCATAGATTACATAAAGTAAGTAAGGCGTTATGAGATGCTCACCAAAGAAAGTGTTTAACTCGATGAGGGATTTGAAGCTTCCAAATACCAATCCACAAAACATGGTTCTTGGCATGCGATGAATAGCTAGGTTGCAGATTTCTAGCCACCTTAACTACTAGTTTGTAGGCACTACAAGTTGTATAACTACCATCCGTGGATCGGAGCCATACCAGCTTATCTGGGATACTACGGTCACTTAGAGGAATACCCAAAATCAAATTAGCCTCATGAGGAAGAAATTCATGCCTTATTAAATCTACATTCCATGAATGGGAATCAGTATCAATGAGAGCACTTACCATTGAAGTTGGAGGGAGCACAGTAGGTGGGGATGTAGTTCTCGCTGTAGGCAGAGAGGGAATCCATTTAGCTTCTCTAATTTGGACAAATTGGCCATCGCTTATTCTCCAAACTGCTCCCACATCAATAACATGACAAGATTGAAGGAAGCTTTTCCAAGCATATGAGCCTTTATTTGAGGTGTTACACTCCATGATGAAGGAATTCAGGAAAAACTTAGCTTTGAATACTTTATAGAATAGAGAATTCTCGCAAGTCTGAAGCCGCCAGACCTGCTTCGCTAAGAGGGAATCATTGAAAATGGATAAGTCACGAAAACCTAAACCTCCTTCATTCTTGGGACGACACATCTTCTCCCAACTCACCCAATGAATTTTCCGCTGCCCCCCTTTATATCCACACCAGAATTTTCTGACTAGAGACTTAATTTCTTTAGTCAATCCCTTTGGAAGCTTGAAACAAGACATGGCATAGGTGGGAATTGCTTGAATAACTGCCTTAATAAGAATTTCCCGGCCAGCTTGGGAGAGGAGCTTCTCTGCTTTTTCCAAATTCACTCTTTTATGAGGCTAAACGATCTTTTCTTCTCTTTGCCTATCAGTGATGGAAGGCCCAAGTAATGCTCATAGCGCTGTGACACTAGCACTCCTAAAATGACAGATATGGCATTCCAAAGATTATGAGGAGTGTTTGAGCAGAAAAAATACTGGTTTTACCACTATTTGTGCTCTGGCCTGAGGCTTGTTCATACATAAACAACAAGGATTGGATTTGGACACATTCAGCTATAGTTGCTCTACAAAACACCAAACTATTATCTGCGAATAGAAGGTGAGATACCCGAGGGCCAGCAGCACATAATGAGACTCTCTTAATATTTCCATTCTCTTCAGCCTTCTTGAGTAAAGCATGTAGACCTTCGATGACCATTAAAAACAGATAAGGCGAGAGGGGATCACCTTGGCGAAGCCCCCTAGGTGGTGAGATGAGACTGTGGGGCTGCCCATTGAACAAGATTGAGTACGTGACTGATTTGATATAAGCCGAGACCAGAGCAACCCATTTTTGACAGTTGCCCATTTTTAACATAATTTTCTCCAAAAACACCCACTCCACCTGATCATACGCCTTAATCATATCGAGCTTTAACGCCATATAACCAAGCTTGCCAGTTCTTTTTTCTTTCAAATAATGTAGGTTCTCATGAGCAATCAAAATATTATCCGTAATATTTATTTCAGACAAGAAAGCGGCCTAAGTCTCAGAGATCAGATGGGGAAGCAAAGGTTTTAAACGATTAGCCAGCATTTTTGCAATAATCTTATACAACACATTGCACAAACTATTGGTCTGAAGTCAGATACCTTTCACGGACTATGTATTTTTGGAATTAGAGTTAAGAAAGTATGGTTAAGCTTATCGGGAATGATACCTGAGTTTAAGACTGATAAAACAGCCTCTGATACCCCATCACCCACTTTATTCCAAAATTGTTTATAAAACAGAGGGAGAAGACCATCAGGTCTAGGAGATGTATTCGAGTCCATCTGTTGGAGAGTTGCATATACTTCACTCACTACAAAGGGCTTCACCAAGTTAGTATTCATGGCTTTGGTTACTCTTGATTCCACACCAGATAAGATGGGATCGAATTGAATGGCAGTTTATTGTAGTTTAAGAGCTAAAAATTTTATCTATAGCTCCACTTAGTGCACTAGTATTGGTGGTGTTAAAAAACCATATTGCTATTTTTAGCACCACCAATAGCTCCACTTAGTGCACTATAGCTCAACTGCCAAATTTTTTGGCTTTCCCTCTACCATTACAACATACTTTTTACTATAGCTAAGAAGGTAAAAAAATAATATTTTATTAAAAGTTATATTATTTTATTTTGTTGTTGGTGGTGGTGGTAGTTGTTGTTTATTGTAGTAGATATATTATTTTATTGTGTTGTTTATATTATTTGATTGTGTTGAAAACTAAAATAAACTACTGATATTGGGTGTTTTTTAAAATGAGGTAGTAAAATAGATAAAGTAGCTTTTGTGGTGTCAAATTGCTAATTTTATGGCTCCACTGATGTAGATGCTCACAACTCCTTTTTTGTTATATTGATTGTTAAATTTGGCAATTTGACACCACCAATACTAATGTTCTTAAAAAGTTAAAACAAACAAATCTCGATAGTTGCCAACTTGCTATATGCTGGAATTTTTGACTCTTTTTTTGTCATTTTTTTTTTTGAAGTCAACAACCTTGACCACGATCAATGATCCAATATACAATAATAAATAATAAGCAAAATGCCAAATAGAACAATTTTAGAGAAATTTTAGGAGAATGGCATCTTAATAAATTTATTCAGTTGCGTAGCACTATTTTGAAACTCAAGTTTAAGAAACTAGGTCTAATTCAAACTCAAGTTTGCGAAACTTCCACAGTAAATTATCACAAAGTATGAATCGACAGTAACACAATTAGAAAGTCAACAACTGAGCTATAATACTTCATGATAACAGGATGATAAACAAATTGAAAGTTAACGACAGCAAATAAATGCAGAGCTTACGTGTACGATTAAGGAATAAATGAAATGATAGGTACATATAAGAGAAATTAAAACGACCAATAGTTTACACATTACAACAAGAAATGACCAATGAAATGCTTCACATGCTTAAAGCTGGGTCAGAAATGAGAAACAAATAAACTAGCAGTACCAGCACTTAAGAGCATTTAGCATCTCCGTAGATGTAAAAAAAAACCTATTTTTGTATTTTTAAATATTATTTTATCTATTTTATCAACTCATTTTACAACTTACTCGTCCTCGTTTGGATAAAACGTTTTTGCGTTACGTTTTCTGCTTTTGCTTTTACAAACGCAAGGGACCCACAGTACAGTACGCTCACAAACGCGCATAAGCCTAGCTGAAACGCATGGATGAAAAAATAGAGCGCACTGTTTCATTAAACAAGGGCGTGTGCGTGTACTGTGAGAGTGAGAGTAGGAGTGGAGAGTGAGAGAGAGGGAGAGGAAAGTGGGCAGCTGGGCTGGTTGAGATGAAATGAGATGTTAGGGTTTATAAGTATATATATATATATATATATATATATATAGTAGGGATTTTTGGTAATTTTAGTATTAAGCGGGTCGCGTCCAGGTTCAGGTCGGGTTTTGCAAAAATCCGGACTCGACCCGGACCCGTTTTGGGTTTTATTTTAAAAATCCAAACCCGACCCTATTGTTTATCGAGTCGGGTAAAACCCGATCGATTAGGGTCGGGTACCCGCGGATCGGGTAACAATTGCCATCCCTAAAAATTGCAACCTATGAATAGTAAAGTTGCATATATGTAACCTTACTATTCATAGGTTGTAAAAAAAAAAAAATAATAATCTTGTGGTTGTGTGTGAAGAGAAAAGATAGTAGGAGGAAAGAGAGAGATAAAAATGCTATTTATTATTTTATTAGATAGTTTATATTATTTTATTGGATAGTTTATATTATTTTATTGGATAGTGCAAGTGCTCTTACTATTCATAGGTTGCAAGCTTTTTTAAGTTTACAAACCTAAATGGAGTGGGTTTTGGGTGGTTTAGGTTGTAAAATTGCAATTAAAAGGTGTTTACTTCCCTTACACCGTCCAATGCTAGTGCTCTAAGATTACAAAAGTTGTGAAAAATCATTTGGAGTTCCGCATGGTTTTTTTTCTTTTAATCCATTTCAAACAACATTGCGACATATACATAATTTGAAACTCGAGTTTGATAAACTCAATTTTGAGTTGAAACTCGAGTTCCCACAAGAGTTTGCATTGCTAAATACCTTCAGTTGTATGCTATTTTTATAAATTATTTTATTTTATTTTTATACAAGATAGAATTTCTACTTTAGCCTAATCTAAGTGTATATGTGTGTAAAACTCTCTCCCGGAGACTGGAACCACGAATCTTGCCCCATATACCTTACAAGTACTTATACTTATAGAGTGACTATTGCAGCAAGGTACGCGGTAGTTTTCTTTTAAAAAGCCTATGAGAAGACCAATTTTCTTTTAAAAATACTATTCACAAATTTTGCCATCAGAAATCAAAGTCGTCTTTCTTGGTCTCCCTCCACTCTCCCATCTCCAAAAGCACCTCACCCATTCATTCCTCACCCGTCTCCACAACCATCCAGTTTTCCTACCAAATAAACACACAATAATGGCACAAAAAAAGAATCCAAATCCACTGGAATTAAAATCATCACCACCGACAGTTTTTCGCCAAATCCAAGGTCCTAGGCCTCCTCCTCTCCGAGTCAGCAAAGACTCCCACAAGATCAAAAAGCCTCCCCCACGTCGGCCGCCAGTAATTATTCACGAAACCTCAGCCGGTGACTTCAGGTCCATGGTCCAAAGCCTCTCAGATTATTCCGGCGGCGGACATTTAGTACCTGTGGCGAGACTGGCCTCTATAGTAAAGACCAACCCATCAAAAAAAATAGATAGAGACAGAGCCAACAGTACTAACACAACCACTGCTATGTTGAAAGAAGAAAGTGTAGGAGTCGTAGAAATATTACGTCAGGCATGTACTCATCCGGGAACGCCCGAGCGGTCGACTTTGCCTCCAATCCCAGATGGATTTTTCTCGCCGGCGGCGAGGCTGGCCTCTATAGTAAAGGCCAGCCCATCAAAAAGAGACAGAGACAGAGCCGACAGTACTAACACAACTACGGCTATGTTGGAAGAAGAAGTAGTAGAAATATTAAGTAACGCAAGTACTCATCCTGGGGTATTATCGCCATCGCCGTCGACTTTGCTGCCGATCCCAGGTGGCGTTTTCTCGCCGGTGATAGAGCCGCAGAGTTATTTGCTGAAGCATGAGCTGAGCCCACTTTGGCACAACGCGTTCATGGCCAGTAATTCTGGTGGGTTCTCAGCTCCTTTGATCTCCCCATCTCTTTCAAAACAAAATTCACATTATCTTGTTTACTCGCATTTCATAAAAATATCTATTTAAAAAAAAAATTTATCTTTATCCACTTTTTCATTCATTCTTAGGATAAAGAAAAAAAATTAAATGTAAAATAAATTACACATAGCAATAATGTATTTTTACATAATTTTGTATGACCTGATGTAGGGATAAAGAAAAAAAATTAAATGTAAAATAAATTACACATAGCAATAATGTATTTTTACATAATTTTGTATGACCTGATGTAGGTAAATTTTGGGCTTAGTTGGCTAAGAGCATTTGCATCAGTTAATGCAAACATTTATGTCCATTTTAGCATAAAATTTTACTTTTTTTTTTAAATTTTTTATATATACAGTAATAATCTTTATCCACTTTTTCATTCATTCTTAGGATAAAGAATAAAAATTAAATGTAAAATAAATTACACATAGCAATAATGTATTTTTACATAATTTCGTATGACATGATGTAGGTAAATTTTGGGCTTAGTTGGCCAAAAGCATTTGCATCGGTTAGTGAAAAAATTTATGTCCATTTTAGCATAAAAATTTACTTTTTTTTTTAATCTACATATTTACTTTTCAAAACACTTCATATTAGATTATCTATTTTACACTATATTTCATTAAAATATCAATTTTTATTATTTTTTTAATTGTTTCTCTTTCTTTACACACAATAATCGTCATTCATTCTCTCTCTTCTTCCTCAAGATATGTAAAAATAAATAAATAAATAAATGTAAAATAAATAGTGTCAGTATAAATTTAAATAGTTACTAAAGAAAACTTGTAAATTTACACAATTATATACTAATTGATGTGGGTCATATTTAGGCAAAATTGTGTAAATTTTACATATTTTTTATTATTATAAACCAATTGATGTGAGTGCTAATAAATGTGGTAATTTTTCTATAATACAAGCATTGATGCAAGTGCTCTATGAGTCGTTTTTGGGCTTAAATGTATAAATTTGACATTGATGTAAGTGCTCACAAAGAAATACAATAGAATTGTCATAAAACCATTGAATTCTATTCAAATGACACCTCTTTCTCTCATTAGAATTAGAATGGGTGGAGGTTGAGCTTGTGGGTTTAAAACCCATTGAGTCCATTTGTAGCTTATCCACTCTTTCTCTTGTTAGAACGAGTAGAGGTTGAGCTTGTGAGTTTAAAACCTATAGGGCCCATTTGTAACTTATCAATTATTTTCAGTAAATTATCTATTTGATTCCTAATCTTTAAAGTGTGTGTCAATTTGATCCCTGATGTTTTAAATGTGTTAGTTTAGTCTCTAACCTATTAAACAAAAGAAGAGTTTTATCTATTTTCTCAACCTCTCAGCAACTATTTTCTAGGTTTCCAAACAAGAAAAAATAAATATCAAAATAAAAGTAACAATCAATCAGAGTGTATGAAAGTAGAAGCAGAAAGAAAAATTGAGATTTCAGTCACAAATCATATGCACAACAACAGTTACAGAATGATATTCCTTAGGCACCAAACTGATATATCATGTAAAGGTTAGGGACCAAATAAGTATTTTAATTTCTTTTTTTCATAGATTTTTTACTAAAATTACAATACCATTTCAAATTTTTAAGAGCAATGATGTACAAACAATACTTTTGTGAAAATTCTTGAAATTTTATGATTTGGATTAAGACTGTGCACAAGTTAGATCGGGTAGGGTTGAGGTTAAAAATCTTAATCAATCTACAGTCGACCGATTAGAACCAAACCACCACCGACCTTCCAATTTACAAAAATGGCGAGTTGGTTGAAAATTTGGGCAATTTCATTAAGTGGAATAGGCAGGTTAATTTTAGTTATGGGTTGTATACTAAACTTCAAATTTTATTTTACCATTTACGAATAAATTTAATAAGTATTTCCTCTAAATTCTATAAAGCGATAAAGGACTTGGGACAAAATTATACAACTAAAATAAATCATAGGAAATGTCTATTTTACATAGATCAAAGTACATAAGTCTTATAGTGTGAGTATTTTCTAACTTTTTCTCAAAAAAAAAAAAAGATATTAAGTATATCTGTGTCACTATGTATGCTTATGAATATGTTGGGAAAGTATCACATTTTCCATATTAACATGGGTAAATCATGGAGTTAATAAATAAAAATTAAATTTGATATGAGATAAAAACTAACAAGAGATAAATATATATATGTGGGTTAGGCCAGCTGGTTGGGTCTTTTTAAAAAACTCAACTTGCCCCGCCACTTTAAGAGTTCAACTTGCCTAACTAGACCGCTTAGAAATAAGTATCATATCCACGAGGAGTGAAACATGTTGGCCATTTTAGGCGAATTAAGCAGGTTGTTGCACAAACCTAATTTGGATGATCATAGCTAAAAGAAAATTCAATTAAATTTTCAATAATTTTGTGGCACAAGTCCCATATAATATTTAAATTTTTGTGCAAAGTGAGTTATTAATTATTAGTGCAAAATCCGAAGAGTAAAAAAAAAAAGATAAATAAATGTTTGGTTTGACTATGACAAACTATTGATATAATTGTTGGCAATGAGAATCGGGGAATTTAAAAAAAAAAAAATAACAAAAATCGAATTTATATTTATGTTAGACTTAAGCTTCAGCTTAGGTTTTGTTTCCATCTAAACCAAATTTAAATTAACATCAACTAAACTCTAGCACTATATGAAATTAATAACATTTGCTATCAAAATTTTTTTCTTACAGTATTATTGTTATTACACAAATAGTAGTTGAACAAACTAAAATTGAGAATTTCATGGATAACAATTTGAATTTTTTATTTTTTTTAAATTTGTTTCAAATAAGCTTATATCTTCTTCTTCTTCTTCTTTTTTTTTTTTTTTTTTTTTTTTTTTTTTTTTTTTATATAAGTAGCCATTTAATATTTTCAAAATTACAAAGATGATATAGGATATTATATTATAGACAAACTTGGAAAAATTTTAATATACATTTTGTCGAACTGTGAGCTATGTCATTTCACCTCAAAACCAATTGGTGATGAAGAAAAAACACTCAAATCTTTTATGGCATTCGACGTCACACCACAGGTGCCTGTTTTTAGAGTGGTTGTAGGGAGTCAAATTGTGGTCCCCCCAACAATCCCTCCCTCACAATGACAATCCCGTGACTTGAACCCATAATCTTGGCTTTGATACCATTTGTCAGATCATGAGCTATGTCATTCTACTTTAAAACTAATTGGTGATGAGGAAAACACACTCAAATCTTCTATAGCATTCGACATCACAACACGCGGGCCTGGTTTTAAAGTGGTTGTAGGGAGTCAAATTGTGGTCCCCTAACAATCCCTCCCTCACAATGACGCTCCCGTGACTCGTACCTATGACCTTGGCTCTGATACCATTTGTCGGACCATGAGCAGTGCCATTCCACCTCAAAACCAATTGGTGATGAAGGAGGCACACTCAAATCTTTTATAGCATTCGACATCACGCCACGCAAGCCTGTTTTTAGAGTGGTTGTAGGGAGTCAAATTGTGGTCTCCTTAATACATTTAATTATCCTTATTTGTAAATGTATCCATGTATATGCATGATGTTATAAATTAGTTTATTCTAAATAATTAACATATAAATAAGAAAAGAGCATTTATGGTTCTCAGTTGTGTATTTTTATTTGTTTGATAAACTAGCTAAAGCAAGATTTTTATACAATCTTGGTTGTAAGGGCACGTTGGTACACTAAATAGAGATTACAACAAGAATGATATTCTTTATTACTGGGAATAAAATGTGTTGTAATAGAATAACTAAACATATTCATAAGTTTGGTTATAAGTTTTAACATTAGAATAAAACTTAATATCTATTTTAGGAAATATATTACTTATACAATTACATTTCCTAGAAAATAATTTTTTTTTTAAATTTGAGAGAGATGTGAGTTATTTTTTATTTCTATAATTATTACGTGAATATGAAAAGTTTGTTTATTTAAAAATATATTAATATTAGAAATTATGTCACCTACTAAGGAATAACAATTACAATCCTTTTAGAGATGTATAATTATTTCTCATTTTAAAAAATAACTATTCATAAGGGATAACTATTCTTTGTAATAAAAACATAACCAAACTATTGAATAGATAAAATATAAGAATGACTATTACATTATAGTGTCTATTACAATCTAATAAACATGCTCTGAGAGCTTGTAAAACTACTTGTAGTTTAGTCTTTATTTAATTAGTTAGTTGTTAGTGATAGGTGTCATTTAATCATTGGTTTTGTGTTAATTGTTAGTTAGTTAGATGAGTTAGCCACATTTCCCACTCTCTATTAGCGTATATAAACACAAAGTTTGTTGTAATCATCATTCAATGAAGTATTTTTCACAAATCTCAACTCTCTTTCTTTGTTATGGCCTCCATTGCTAAAGCTAGAAGCTTTGTTACTGTAAACACAGAGATGCTTGAGTCTTTGTTTTTGCCGTTATGGTCGAAGAGAAAGGGAGGCATGGAGGCTGAGCCGGCGAAGGAAATAGACCTAATGGAGTTGACAGTGGAGGAGGGGATGGATAGTGAGTCGCAGGCATGTAAGGAACAGGAATTGGGCAATGTAGCGTACACTAAGAATGATTTTGATATTGCAATTGCTCATTATACTAAGGTGGTGGAGTTGGACGATGGGCACATTTCGTGTCTTATGAATCGGGCCGTTGCTTATCTGGCAATGGGACAGGTATGACAAATCTGGTTACAAACTTTTCTTGACTACACCAGTTCACTCTTGATTATGATTGTTTTCATGTTTTGTTACAATCGAAGTTTATATACTCATTGGTATTATTTTACTTGCTAATAGGCGAAGAATGTATTGACCCATTGTGATGAATTAACCAGTTAATTAGCCAAGTGAATTAATTAGGTTCAATTACATGCAATGAGCGTGGTAGCACAAACAAATTACCAAATAACTAAATATGCAGTGAAAAATAAATTGACACGGTGATTTGTTTACAAATAGGGAAAACTTCCAAGGCAAAAACCCCACCGGGTGATTTTAAGGTCACCACTCCCGAGAATCCACTATTATCACAACAAGTGGTTACAAGTAAAGGAATCGCAGTACCTTATACTAACTTACAGTTGAACCCTTCTCCCAATACACAATTAGACTTGTTCTGTAGTGACAATCTCTCCTTTTAATGCATGGCTCCCAATACGTGACTAAACAATTCGATGCGCGGATCATAGTACACGACTTACTCACCAACTTGAGAAAGATGTTGGCTGCAAAGTTCTTCAATTCATCAACATGATGAAAATCACGAAGCTCCTTGGTTACAAAACCCAACGACGTACAAACACAGCAGCTTCTTCAAGAGAAAGATGAATTTGGGTAAATTCTGTCTCCGGTCATAATTTGCATGAACACAACTTTGCTTCACACTTGCGCGCAACCTTTGACGGCCCTTAAAATAATCCTTATATATGTTTAGGGTTGTGAGAAAAGAAAGCCCAAACATTTATTCACGGATTGGATGAAAATCAGAACTAAAAATTTTCTTTTCATAAATCTCGATAGATACCCTATCTATCGAGCAGCTGTCTTGCATTGGGCTGAAACAACTTTTTAAACCTCGATAGATATTAGTTGTTGAGTTTTAAAATCCAGCACTTCTTCACTTGATTCTTGGACAGACTTACATGGCTTTAACACTTGAACTTGAAACCTTGTTCCTTGAAACATTAAACACATCTTAGATCTACCCAATTACAAGTAAAGTGCATTTTGTCAGGATTGGCCAATTCTATATTGACATATGTTCCAACACGATTCACATATGTTCTAACAATCTCTCTCTTTGGCAATCCGTGACAAAACCACAACAAACAAATGAATATATGAGATAAGTCATAAATCACTCAACTCATACTCACTTGTTAAATACAATAAAATCTATCCTAATACAAACTTTTGAAAAACTTTGCAAGAAGAGAGTTCATGACAAGGAAGACTTTGACAACCTGTATTTCTAAAACACTTTGAACAAAACTCATCATGGCATCTTAGTGTGAAACAGAAGGAGTAGAAGAAGCTAAAGGAGCCGCCATCTCAGTCTGTGTCCGCCTCAGGTGAAGCTAGGCATCACTCTGTCTAATGATAGCAGTGTCAATGACACCTATGACGAAGACGTGATTAGACTCGGGATAGGAGATGGAAAAATGGCGAATGATCCGTATAATAGCCGAAGAAAAAATGAGCTTATCACGGGTCGTCGTATCCCTATAGACATCTATAAGGGATAGGATGAAGTGAGTAGGGAAGTCAATAGAAATGTCCTATAAAAGGGATAACAAAAATCGAGCATGAGGCTCTATGATAGAGTTATAGTGAGACAATAAATGAAGAATGAATGTCATCACCATGTTAGGGAATCTCGGACCTTTAGCAAAGGTCGAGCAACGGGTGTTTTGACGATCACCCCAAGAAAAAGGCGTCTCACAAAATAGAGATATGAGTTCGTTTTTGGACACAGTCCTCAGATGATCGCAGCCAGGGTAGTCAGGATGCACTACCCTAGGAACATGTAACACCTCGGATATAAGATCCGGAGTGACTACTATGCACGCACCCTAAATGCGAGTGAAGAAATGAGGTACAGAATAATCAAATCCGTGCATGTTGGAGTAAAACTCATGTATGAACACGGAAGGGCACGTGACCGGGATGCCACACAGTGACTCCCAACCCCTACTATAGATGATTGTGGAAAGGTCAGTATCGAAAAAATCCGATAGAATAACTTGGCATTCCAAATGAATGCCTCATCAAGAAAAGTTCTCCGAAAAGTCCTTTCGGGCTTTATCATCATGGAATCGGATGTAAGAAGGAGTAAGATCAGAAGATGCCCTAGAACGAAGAGAGTTCCGGGATGAAGCAGATTTA